>PVKU01000080.1:221635-729442 GCA_004027475.1 Anoura caudifer
TTTTTTTTTTTTTTTTTTGGTCTGGTCGGGGCTGTTACATAGTGAGGGGTGGAGCCTTAGGTGTTCATCAAGGCAGGGCAATCCAGTCACTGGGTTGTGATGCTGTATGTGGGGGCAGGGTCCAAGAGGAAACAATGGCACTTGCTCTGTTCTCTCTCAGATTCTAGTCCCTTCCACAGCTTTCCCCAAGCAAATTGGGCCCTTCTGGTGCTGATTTCTGTGTTGGTGGGCTTGTGTACATTCTAGGACCCTGTGGCTCTCTCTAAGGAACTCTCCTGTGAGGCTGGGAGTCTCTCCCAGCACTTCAACCCCCACAAGTGTTTTCAATCGGTGCTTTTAGGCTTTATTTCCCATGCTGGGGCCCTGGGTTGCACAGTCTGTCTCACTGCTTGTTTTCTCCTGGTTTATCTGTGCGTGAATGTTTATCCGCGTGACCGCGGTCAGCCACCTTGTGCGCATAGCTTGGTCTGCTTGTTGCCTCCCCGCGCTCGAACTGCTACTTGTGCGCCTGGGGTGTGCCAACTGCCGCCTGTGCGCTCGGGACCACCAGCCACTGCTTTTTCCTGCCACGACCCTTCTCCGCTGTCCACCTGTTTTGGGTGAATCGTTGTCGGACTAACGTACAATTCAATTTTCTATCTGTTCTGGTTGGTTTTTTTGGTTCTGTATTTTTGTTGTCCTGAATCTTAGTTGTGAGAGGAGGCACGGTGCGTCCACCTACGCTTCCATCTTGGCCGGAAGTCCTGTGCTATTTTTTTTATTAGCTGGTATCCCGGCCAAAATGCTTTTTTTTTCTTAGCTGCTAAGTTTTACAAACTCTAATTTTCCCCGCTACTCCTGCTTTTCATTTGGATGGAAAGTCACGTAAGTGTATTGCATGCCTGCAGTATGCCGGGCACTGTATTATGTGTTTTATCCAGTGTGTCTCATTTAGTTCAACCCTAGGGAGCAGATGGTGTCCTTATTTTAGGTAAAAGGAAATTGAAGCATAAAGAGGTTATTTTTTCACTCTTTGTCACACAGCTAATAAAGTGGCAAAACCAGGTTCAACTGATATTCCAACTTAAAGTCAGAATTTACATGATATTAAGTTAGATAAAATGATGTTTATATTTTTGCTTGAGAATTTTAATAAGTATGCTTTTTTGTTAATGTTTGGTTTACATGTATAACTCGGTGTATTTAAAAGTCTCCATGAGCATGACTAAAATGTGTAGACAACACCTTAAGTTATTTTCCAAATATATCATTTTATTTGATGTTGGTTTTATTTATTTTTTTCTTTTAGCTGCTAGTCTGTGGGGTCCTTATAAAGACATTTGGCAAACGGTGGGAAATGCCCTTTGGAGAAGACAACCTGAAGCCGTCCACCTTCTTGACATGATTTTGAAGAAACATAAGCCTGACTTCATCTCATTATTCAGAAACCCAGTAGGAAATTTTCTTTTTTGTTCTTTGGATTTGCTTTTTTGTATTTTTAAAGATTGAAGGAGCACATAAATTCTTAATGCATATAAATGAAATGTATTACTTGTACTTGTCCATTGATTTCAGGTTTTCTCTAAAAATGTCATTTTTTTCTCTAGAACCAGTTATTAGTTTCTTTTTGTTCCCCATAGAAGTTAATATTGATTTACTTCTAGCTAGGAGATATATTAATATTTGAGTACAATTTAGAGAGTTCAGTATATTCTAGAAAAATGAGCCTCCTTGGACTTTCTGACTTATAGTTCATACATCTAAGCTCAGTAAGATTGATTATTTTATGTGTTTCCAGGTACACTTCAAAGTTTTAACTCTTCATAATGTTATATGAGTGGCATTAGCTGAACAAATCAAATCTTGCACATCATTAGTTGCCGCATCTTGAAACCCTTTTCACCCAGGAACAGAGCACTACGTGGAGGGGGTTTGTGTTTGGAAATGCCTGTTCTTGCTGTTCGCCAGTTTTCTTTTATAGACTAATAAGATCGCATAAGAACTGTTTCTGAGTTTGTGTTAACCAGAAATGGCCTTTTGCTTTTTAGGTTTTTTAGCTATTTTTATTAGAAAGAATCCTGGCTTGGGAGCCAGTTGAGCTGAGCTCCGGGGTGGGCTATTCCTCTAGTTTTATTCCCGTGGGCTGGTCATCTGACTTATCTGGCCTCAGCTTTTCCACCAGTTAATAGAGGGGTTGGAGTAAATGATCTTTGTAGCCTTTTTTAAGGTGTAAATGTCTAAGATAGTGTGATCCATCAAGTAATTCTGTACAATATGTCATTCATTAAATATCTGAATGAAGTTGTAAGGCTCTTTGGGGATAAGACTATTTTTTAAATAATATACCAATAGACTATCATTAGCCCCACTAATTAATGTAGCACTACGTATATGCATGTGTTGTTTTCCACTTGAGGAATTTATTTTTTATTTATTAAACATATAATTGGAAAAGTTCCTTAGCAACTTGAAAAGCAGTATGCTATTTTGTGTGCTTTCTTAAAATTTTGTAGTTCAGAGTTCAGCGGAAGCCGTTATTGAGGAGGCGGTAATAGGATAAAAAGGGAAAGGGAATGTAAAATGCTACCTCATAAAGGTCTAATTGTAGGTTATCTGGCAAGAAATACCTTTTTCGTCATGTTGCCAGTCTGCCTTAGAATAAACTTCTTTAGGTAGCAATGTAAGACCTTGTTTCCAACGGACTCTTTTCATTGCATGACCTTACTTATTTTTGCCATCGTAGCCAAAAAATGTCCAACAACACGAGAAGGTTCAGAAAGCCAGTACGGAGGGAGTGGCCATCCAGGGTCAGCAGGGAACCCGGCTTCTTCCTGAGCAGCTCATTAAAGAGGCCTTTATCCTCAGCGACCTCTTTGACATTGGAGAACTGGCAGCTGTCGAGCTTCTCCTCGCTGGTAGGTTGACGTTTAACTGAACCTACAGTAACGTAGTAAGAATTACAAAATTATTCACTCGGAGTTTAAGGTAGCATATCATTTAGATTCCAAAAGAGTTTCTAAGGATGCCATTTTTTTAAAAAACTATATTCAGAATACTTCCTGTTGTTTCTCTTTGACTAATGGAAGGCTTCAGTGACTGGAGGCATTGAAGGTAGCTTAACTTTTAATATAAGCTTTTACATGGTCGTTCACTAGCAAAGAATCATTGGCTGCATCTGAGAAATTCTATAGCACAAAGCATTTATTGTCATGTAATGAGGAAGAAGGTAAGGTCATTGCTTTTTTTGGAGTTTGCTTTCTGAGGGGGTGATTCAGATAATGACTAGGACAAAATAAGATAATTTCAATAAGACTGAGTTCTAGGAAGAAAATAAAACAAGGCAGTGGAAGAGAGATGGGGGCAAGTCAAATAGGGTACTTAGAGAAGGCCTTGGTGACATTGGGGCATTTGACCCGGCCTCAGGATGATAGATGACAGGGTTGTTGGGGAGGGAGGTTCTAGGCAGAGCAAACAGCAGGTGCTCGAGGTGAGGACAGAGGCATGCGAAAGGATAAAAGGACCACTGGGTACATTAGGAATGAGGGGCAGAGTGGGGGGAGACGAGGACAGAGCACAAATCTGACCCTATTTAATCTATTTATAAAAATTAAAAAAAATTAATTTTAGAGAGGAAGGCGGGAGGGAAGAGAGCGAGAAGCATCAATTTGTTGTTCCACTTATTGATGCATTCATTGGTTGATTCTTGTATGTGCCCTGCCCAAGTATTGAACCCACAACCTTGGTGTATTGGGATGATGATTTAACCAGCGGAGCTACACACACAGGGCTGGACCTTGTTCAGTCATACAGGCCATGAAAATTATTTGGATTTTATTCTAATTGCAATTTTAAGCAGAAGATTTAATCTAAAATAACTTTGAGATTGTTTCTTTGGTTACTATATAGAAAAAAAATGGAGATTTCCATAGAATAAGAAATTCATTTTAATTATAACAGAGGAGCCGCATGAAGAAGCCATGTAGACACTGTAATTGAGAGAAAGTCTAATGTGGCTGCCACACATGAGGCTGCGTTAAAAGGAGTGTGACATTGAGAATAAGTAAGGTAGTTGTCCCATTCTGTGATGGAGACGTTAACTGGACATGCTTGAGTTTCGAGTTTAACACAGAATTTTTGTTTAACAAATGTTTATTTTTTGCATACTATTGAGCTAGGCACTATGTTAAGATTCCAGGGATATAAAGATGAACCAAACCTCAACTAGTGTAAAGGAGCTCGTAGTCTAGTAATGGAGAAAGATGTGGAAGCAAATAGTCACAACGCCATTAAGTGCATTGATGCAGGTTTATGCAAGATTTAGTGATGGTCGGGAGGGCAGAGGATTAAACCAACCTTGGGTTGTACAGGGAAGTCTTCACAAAGATGTGAGGCTTAAGGTAGGTGTTGAAAAGTGAGTCAGCATATGTCACATGGAATAGGCGTGCACTTCGGAGGACTGAGGGCATCCAGATGTAAGCAGTCGCTTGTGCAGAGGTGTGGAGCAGTGAGATGAATTTGGGGAACAGAAGGGAGGGGAGTGGAGGGGTAATTGAACTAAGGGGAGAAAAAAACATAGGAAATGAAACTGAAACTATAGGCAGGGCGCTTAAAAAAAAAAAAGAACAAGTGGAACTTACTCAGAGGAGAACGGTTAAAAGGGTGAGTGAGGAAGATGAAACAGAAAAGACTCTAGGGAAAGAAACTTCTAAACACTGGAAAGACTTCCCGTGAGAGAATGAAAGTGCTGGGATGTTTGAAGTGGAGGGCCCTCAGGGGCCCGTAAGCCCTCAGAGTCTGTGATTTCTCTGAACCTTGGTACAGTGATTTTTGTCTCATCCTAAGCACATAAGTACTTATTTACCAAATTACTTCTCGACTCCATTTTCTAGGAGAGCACCAGCAGCCACACTTTCCTGGCCTCACCAGAGGATTAGTAGCTGTTCTTTTATATTGGGATGGAAAGCGATGCATTGCAAATTC
This sequence comes from Anoura caudifer, assembly GCA_004027475.1. Lineage (NCBI taxonomy): Eukaryota > Metazoa > Chordata > Mammalia > Chiroptera > Phyllostomidae > Anoura > Anoura caudifer. The sequence goes on from PVKU01000080.1 coordinate 226,595, forward strand.
CCTGAAAGCCTTGGTACAGTCTAGACGAGGGAAGACGTGGACCCTCGAACTCAGGTCTGTGTGCTTCTTAGGATTTCAGGGGTTCATTAGAAATTACCTGAAGAATTATAATGTTAGAAACAACAAAAACCTCTCATTAATATGTATGATTTAAGTAATGTGTGCAACGTAAGTCGTAAATGCCCCCTTTCTCTGCCGAGACTGACACAACATGTTTAAATGTACTCTACTTTGTTTACAAATAAAAGATAATTTAGTTGTTTGTGGTTAGAAGCTTATTGAAACTCAGTGATCCAAGAAGGATGAAAAGATCTAGGTTACAATTCACCGGTTGTTTCCAGTAACACAACATATTGTCAAAAGCGTTTGCCGTATCCATCTAATGAGGAAGTATAACCATTACTAGTCACTATAACTTTGTTTATTGATTTCTTTTTATTACAGTCCAGAACTGGTTTCCATGACAACACGCTTTACAGATGAGCTGATGGAGCAAGGGTTGACTTACAAAATCCTTACTCTGGTGTCACAGATTGATGTGAACAATGAGTTTGAGAAACTGCAGCGCGAGAGAGGTTTGGGCAGTGAAAAACATCGCAAAGAGGCAAGGTTTCACATGAGCAGTTCATGGGTTTTCAGATCTCGGAGGCAGGAGTCCTGACAGTTAGAACATTCTTCCGGTACAGGCATAGGGAAGTTAATAATGCATATTAACCTATTTAGGCCACTGTGTCTGAAATAGACTAGCGGTTGATTTAGCTTCCTTCTAGTCCCTTTGTACCATTCTAGCTCTTCTTTTGAAATGCACTTCTCAAGAAATTGACTTGCCCACATAGGAGCTTGGAACTTAAGAACGACAAATTAACAATAGTGTCTGTTCAGAATTGCAGAGGTGAGATTGTAAGATTTAGATACATTTACTTAGCATTTATAAAAGATAGTTTAGATTTTGGAGTTAGACCAGGCTTCAGTGTGATTTATTTATATATTTTTATTTTATGCATACTCAATCCTACATTTTTATTTCTAGGTTTCTGATCTCATCAAGGAGTGCAGGCAGTCTCTGGCAGAAAGCCTTTTCGCCTGGGCTTGCCAGTCACCTCTAGGCAAAGATGACACTCTGCTCCTTATTGGACATTTGGAAAGAGTGACAGTGGAGGCCAATGGCTCCTTGGACTCGGTGAATCTGGCCCTTCTTATGGCACTTCTGTACTGCTTCGATGCCAGCTTCGTAGACCAGAACGTGGAGGAGCGCGACGGTACTGGCTTTCCTGCCTGCTGATACAGTGCACTCGTTCTGAAAGTCAGATGTGAAATTGTGGGCGTGACATTTAAGAAGGGAGATATTTTACCTGCTGAAGTGAAAAACTGTACTTTTTATTCCTTGTGTACAATTCACTTATAGTTGAATATATATACAGGGTTCAGCACAAATATCGCCCCCTTTTTATTACAAAATCTTATTACAGAATCATAAGATGTAAATTCCGTAACCTAACAATATCACACTCAAACACACCATATGACATTTTAGGCAAAATGTTCAAATTGAAACTACAAATTATTACACCCATATTATTACCCTACCAGCCACACTCAAGCAGGTGTTAATTCTGCTGAACCCTGTGTATGTTTTAATTGAATATTTTATTGTTGTTCTATTACAGTTGTCCCAGTTTTCCCACCTTTACTCTCGTCCACCCAGCCTATGTCCTATAATTGAATATTTAGATATGAGATTGCATTTAAAAAGTAATGATAATCCTGTTTGATGTTTCTGTTGCCTTTTGGGTTTTGGAATGGGAGAGTGTTACAGGTTATGTAACACATGTTCATGAGTTACGCATGCCTAGTTTACTTAGTTGCTTGTTTCTTTACTATTTATTTACATTTCAAACCTTACATGAAAACATTCTAAGAGAGAACTATCATTTTTAGCAATATAGCGTCTTTGACTTTTATTTTCTCTGAAGGAGATAAAATTTTACCTGGTAACCACATAACCAATTGTTGCTCAGAACTGAGGATCTCACAAATGATTCCCCCTGAGAAAGATTATTACCATCTAGTGTAATAGATATTTACAGTTATTCCAGTAATTATCCACTGTTCACTTGATTGTGTCATCTACTTCTGTCGTTAGGCATGTGAGGAGGATGGACATCTGCCTGTCATCTTTGGTGGCTGTCTCGAGCCACTAGGACAGGCTCGTTTAAAGCGCAGCTCCCCCTTCCTCCAGCCAGGCTGCCACACAGCACTTTGTGCGCCACACGGCGGGCAGCACCCCTGCTCGCACAGGGGTGCTGCTCGTTAGCACGGTGGTCAGAGTTCCTGAAGTGAGTCACGGAGCTAAACAGGGCTAGGCTGTGTTAATGAAAGTTTGTAAACCGGCACTTTCCAAAGACAATGAAACGCCTGGAAAGTTTCATAGGCTAACAAAGATATAAAGGTTTTGGCACTAGGTTGTGATTGTATCAATTTCAGGTGCTTAGATTGATTAACTCATTTGTAATTTCTATTATTCTGTATATCATTGATTAATAAATGGGAGAAGTGAATTATTAGTGCATGTATAGTAGTAGACAGAAACTTTGAAAGTATAGGAAATTAAATAAAGAATGGGCACCTTGCCCTTGCCTGGCATGGTTGGAGCAATCCTTCTATGCACCGAAAGGTCGTGGGTTCGATTCCTGGTCAGGTCACATACCTAGTTGAGGGTTTGATTTCAGGTCAGAGCATGTACAGGAGGCAGCCCATTGATGTTGCTCTCTCTCCCTGCCTCTCTCAAAAAATCAATAAATATATCCTCAGGTTAGGATTTAACAACAGCAACAACAAAAAAGAATGTGTTCCTGAAGGTTGTGAACTAATTATTCACAAGATGACATCAAAAGGAAGTATAAGAAAATAAGTGAAATCCTGGGTGGTCAGCAGTGTTTCTCGTTTATTTTTTAGTGTTCAGAATTCTGTGCTTGTTTGAAGTACCACAGTACAACTGAACTGTAATTTGAAAATTCTTTAATTATCATTTGGCTATTTCATTTATGTTACAATCAAAGTAGGTACTTGTCTGCAGTTTGCATTCCTGTTTCTGGTCAGTTTTGACTTGATATTTTAAATTCAGGTTGGCTTATTTATCTAGTAAGGTTCTAATATTTTGACCTTTAAGTAGCATTGATTTATATTTTAGAATTCATATACTGAAAACAGGAGTACTCTTTATTTTTCTAATTTATTTGTAGCACACTTAAAACCCATAGAAAATAATGGAATTAAAATTTAGGATTATTAACATCTTTTGTTTTTGTTTTGTGTGCAGTTTTTACAATAGTGTAATTTTCGATTTTTCAAACCTTAATATTAACTAGTCATAATTCTTTAATGAACATTCTGCAATGTTTCTGACTTTTAGACATTAATTCTCTATATCAAAGTGAAAGTTTTTCTACTTTTTCGGTATAGCGGTCTGTTTTTGTGTTTTCAGATATGATTCAGCAGCTCCCACTGTTGACGGAGAGGCAGTACATTGCGACCATTCACTCTCGCCTTCAAGACTCACAGCCTTGGAAGCTGCCGGGGCTGCAAGCCACTGTCAGACTGGCCTGGGCCCTGGCACTGCGTGGAGTGTCTCAGTTACCTGACGTGACAGGTGAATTGATTGTAGGTGATTTTGGTATGAGAAGGAACGTTTCAGTTTTAATGGTATTTTGGAAGGGGTGTTATTTTTGCCACATTTAAGCATGAGCGTAGGAAGATATCCAGAACTGAATTAAATGAAACTTTGTAAGTGGCAAAATACAGCTTTTCCCCCCTTGTCTCCCAAAGATTTTATATGAAATATTTTTTCCCTTAAATACAGTACGTTAGAAAGGAGATCTTTGAATCAATCAAGAATGCACGCAGGACTCTGACTTAGCAGTTCATTTCCCACCGCGGCATGTCCCACTCTGCTGTTTACACTCATGTAATTATCATGCCCAAGCAGCGGTGCACACTCACGGGGTGGGAGCTGTGCTTTCGTTGCCATTTGAGGTTCCCGAGTGGTCCCTTGTTTTTACGGTAAATCCGGAAAGATGTTATTGAAGTTTACCATCCATGTCGATGTTTTCTAGTCCTGGAGCGTCAGCTGATTCACTGTCCTACCAGCTGTATGATTCTAGAATGTTTTGTACATCAGTGTACAAGGGGGCTGTTTTGTACATCAGTGTACAAGGGGGCTTGTTTCCAAAGGGGCTGCAGGAAGCATTTTTTGTATTAGCAGATTTTCTTTGGCCACGTGGTTTTTTTATTAAAGCTGATAGATGGCTAATTAGACATTTATAATCATGTACAAATTCTGTTTCTGGAGTCTAATTTTATGCCAGAAAGGTCTATCAGTACTTTTCTGGCATAAAATGACCCTTTAAACTTTTAAGTGGCTATATGGTGCTTCATTAAACTCATGCGCTGCAATTTACCGTACTGTTGCCCTGACCTTGAGAGGCAGGACGGAGCAGCTGTGGAATAGTGGGGAGGAGTGGGCTGGGAAGCCAGGCTCCGTTTCAGCTCCTAGGTCTTTGGCTGCTTAATCTCTTTAGCTTTACATGCTCATACCCTTTTATAAGCTTTGATAATTAGGGATATTATAATTAACATTTTTCAACTATAACTTTTTTTGTAAATTTGAATTTAAAAAATTGCTATAAAGGATGAATTGTTTATGTTATATTTCAGAAATGGACATTTCTTGAAATGCTAGAGAGGTTTTAACACAAACTTCAATTTTAAAAAATTAGTTCCCACTCTCTTCATAGACTTCTTAAAATTTTATCAAACATGTTTGTTACATTAATTTATAAAAGATGCTTTTGGAATTGTGGTAAACTTTTACAAAATTTGAATATGCTGATTTTTACATTAAGACTCAATTTACATTAAGCTATTAATGCCACTTATTACCTAGTCTTCCGTAAACAGTGCTTGAATAGATCATGCAATTTTAATTCCAACATTTATGAGTTCAAGTAAAGGTTTGGAATTACTGTTATTATTATTATTATTTACTTAATTGGTAATTTCAGTAATCATTATTACTCATAATAAGAATTAAGAAACTGTTTTGTTCTCAAGGAGTTTGCATGGAATGGACAGGTACGTAGGTTTCATTTTAAAATACAGAACAAAACATAAACCAAAAAAAAGCCCATCGCTTTTCCTCTGGTTGAGATTATCCTGGTATAGCTCTATCCTGACCCTTCCAAGGCAATGAAGACACTTTGGTAGCATGCGGTGCTTATATTTGGTCTAACAGGCAGGCAGAGTCAGCCCCACACTCACCTAGCAGTTTCATGTGCAAGATTTCGATGAAGTCATCAGCAGTGCGTTTCTTGATGGAAGGATACAACTTCACCGGAGACATACTGTTACAGAGAAAATTGAATGTAAGATCAAGTCTCCCTAGATGAAACTGCCAATTTTTAGTATACCTGGAAGACAGAGAATGTGTCAACTGCACCACTGGGATGCATGCCACGCCACGTCATGGAAAGTCTACAGGATGAAAGTCCCAGTTTCTTCAGCAAATACAGGACAAGGGAAATATTTTAAGGATTTAGGAGGAGCCTACAGTTGTGTCAGTTAGTTGCAATATGTTGCTCTTATTTGGATTCTGATTCAAGCAAACAAACTGAATAAAAGACAAAAAGCAAAAACAAAACCAAAATCTTTCATAACATTTATGAGACAATTGTAAACTTGAGTACTGTCGGGATATTTGATATCGAGGAATTATTTTTTAAGATATGATAATGGTATTGTATGTGTATGTGGTTTATTTTCTTTTTAAAGTACCTTTGAGTTGCATGCTGAAATACAAGTGAAATGTTAAATTGTCTGGAATTTGCTCGAATCTAATTTTGGTGGAGAGGGAGGATGCATGGAGATCTAGATGAAATGAGATCGCCCATATGGGTAATATTGAAGCTAGCTGATGGGTGTGTGGAGGTTTGTTTTTTTTTTTTTTGTTTTTGGTTTTTTTTTTTAAGGTAATTTGAAATTTCCAAACAAAAGCCTAAAAAAATTGCAAGTAGACCAGTTTATCTTTAGGTTAAGATTTGCTTTTCAATTTTTGCTACTTGATCACCAAATTAGTAGAGTTACTTAGGTGGTTGTGTTCAAGTTTTGGTCTCACTTAATTGGTTATGAAGATTTTTTTTGAATGACCAGATCATTTCATTGACTGAGATTAAAGCCTTAGCATCATTTTCAGATGTTAATATTTTGATAATAGCTCCCTGACTACATCCATATTACATCATAAATCTCTGAAGTAATTTTTTTATCATTCACGATGTTACTGTGAAGAGCATGTGGTTTTCTAATGTACTTTTTCAGTACTTTGGGGTTTGTGAGTCAATTAGAGTTAAATCAAGTTTCATTTGGTGCATAGCACATGTAGGAGGTTGAGCAGTTTTAAAACATCAGAATATTATGAGGTATTGTAATCTAGTTTATTTTTTATTTTTACTTTTCAAAGATTTTGCTTGTCTTCTAGTTTAATAATTTTTCTTCCACGTGCTGTTTTTCTAAATACATTTCTAGCTCTCGCTGAATTCACGGAAGCAGATGAAGCAATGGCAGAGCTCGCGATTGCTGACAACGTTTTCCTCTTCCTCACTGAATCCGTAGTCGTGTCAGAAAACTTCTATCAGGAGGAGTTTTATATTCGTAGAATCCACAATCTTATCACAGACTTCCTTGCACTTATGCCAATGAAGGTTGGTGAAATAGTTTAGGATGAATAAAAAAAGTGGTATAATTTTATAAAGTAATTTAAAACTTATCAGTGAAACTAACATTATGTTTTAGAAACTAATAAAATCTTTTAGTATAGACTAAAATTTGACAGGTTATGTTACAGCTTGTGAATTAGTTTGTGATTCATGAAAATGAAATAACAAAACCTGTTAACTGAGAATAAGCTAAAAGAAATATTTCCCATTGAGAGTGGTTTATAATGAGAAAGTAATAATTAAATGAAAATGTTGAATGGGTAGGAAACTGTTAATGCCATGCTACCCTAGGCATTGATGCTGAGTTGCTTTATTTATATTTCTAGACATAATTTTGGAAGCCGTAGTGGAAAATCTCATTGCACAGATAATTGTGTAGACTCTTAATTATAGTATATAAATGGGCTTCTGTGTTGATACAGGTAACACATAGATTATAGAAATTAATGCAAAGACTACTTTTGAATAAAGGGTTTGATCCAAAGGAGGATTCTTAGAGCCATTTCAGACACTTCCTTCATAACAGATGCTGTCTGTGCCGTTCCATTTCGAGAAAGCCATCAAAATGGTAGCAGGAAATAAAAGAGGGAGCGAAGTCCTATAAAATCACTTTTTGTGTGTCTGTTTTAAAAAGCACTCTTCAAGGATCTACATGTATAATGCTCTTGCATGGTTCTGATACCACACCCCTTGAAGAACATAAAGCAAATGGAAAAAAATACCGATAAGGCAATTAACAATCGGAATGAAGTGCTAATGCATTATTTAATGAATCGTGTCTATTGAGTTGCTTGTGTTTCCAGGGTCTGTGATAGGAGTTGTGAAGAAGACAAGTAGGAGACTCACTTCCCTGCCAGCAGAGAGATTGTAACCTAGCTGGAGAGATAAGATACACACACAGAAAAGCATAGGTAGTACGTAAATGAGAGGTAGAGACAGGAAGTTACTATGGACTTATTTAAGCTAAAGATAGCTCACTCCGGACTGAAATATCTAGTCAAGGAACACAGCAGATAACTGGACCCCTCATCAACTGTGTAGTACTTGATAGATTAACCTCACAGAATGTTGGGACAGGAAGAAGCCTGCTACTCCTCTCATTTTACATTGGCAGAAATGAAGCCCTAGAAAGGTTAGGGCTTAATGCTTTTCCTAATTAGTAGTACAAATGGGACTTTGGTTATGGAATGGTAATGGTATCTGGAAATGAAGGATGAGAGTAATTTGAATATATGAAATCATAAATGGCTTGGATAGGGTACACAATTTATTCACACAAATCTGGGATACTAGAATTTTTGAAAATAGCTACAGGATTATTCTTGAATGAGCTTTGGTGGTTTGTGACTTTGTCCATTTCATTCAAATTGGTCGGTATAACGTTTTCTCTAATATTCCTGTGTTACATTTTTCATGTCTGTAGGATCTGTAGTGATGTTTTTCATTCTTAATATTGGTAATTTGTGTCTTCTCTCTTTTTAAATTAACCTAGCTAGAGGTTTATACATTTTATTGATTTTTTTCCCCATCAACCAGCTTTGGCTTCATTGATTTTCTTATACTTTAAGTATTTTTTATTTCTGCTCATTACCACAATCTTCCTTTTGCTTCCAGTTTAATTTGCCCTTCTCATTTCACTTTCTTAAGGTGGGAGCTTAGATTATTGATTCGAAGCCTTTTTTATTTCTAATGGAAGGATTTAATGTTATATATTTATCTCTAATTACAACTTTAGCTGTGTCAAAAATTTTTTTTAAATTTTTATTCATTGATTTTAGAGAGAGAGAGAGAGAGAAGAAATTAGAGAGGGAGAATGAGAGAGAAACACCGACTTGTTGTTCCATTTATTCATGCATTCATTGGTTGATTCCTGTATGTACCCTGACCAGGGATCGAACCCACAACCTTGGCAAATCTGGATGACGCTCTGACCAACTGAGCTACCCGGCCAGGGCCTATGTCACAAACTTTGATATGCTGTATTTTCTTCTTTGTTCAATTTAATATATTTTCCAATTTTCCTTGAGGCTTCTTTGATCAGTGGGCTGATAGTATTGTTCAAGTCTTTCATATTCATGCTGATTTTCTGCATATTTGTTCTGCTGAATATTGAGAGAGACGTGTTGCAATCTCCAGCTATGATTTTGGATTTATCTAGCGATGCTTTTTTGTAAGGGAGAAGTAGTTTCTTATTTCAGTTGGCATTCGGTTCACACAAGGTTATAAGGTAATGATTCTCAACCAGGGCTGTAATGCCCTTCAGAGCGTGTTTGGGAGGAGCGGAGCCCGTTTTGCTTGTTGCGACGTCTGGAGTAGTGTTGTTGGTAGTCAGTAGGTAGCCCAGGGATGCTAACCCGCCCCACAGTGTTCAGGGTGGTCCAACCCAGTGAAGAAATGTTCTGCCCAAAACGTCAGTAATGTCCCCATTGGGAAACACTGTGATAGAATTCAACTTCTCTATATTGGGGAAATGCTTTGAAATTTGAAGATATTGATATTATAAATTACAGCATGCATGAGACACAACCGATCTGTGTGTCTCTTTCAAATCAGTGTTTCTCTCCCTCTCTTCCTCCCTTCCCCTCTCACTGAAAATAAATAAATAAACTCTTTTAAAAAGATACTATAAATTATGGATTGTAATATAATGAAATTGCTAGCATATTTCTTCATGTCATTAAAGTAAAATTGGTATTTAAACAGTTTGTCTTTTATGTAATCACTTTTACATTGTTGCCTGATTTCCTGATTTCTGTTTTATTCACTCATATAATAAATGTACATCTCAAGCCATATGTAATATATTTATTAGGTGAAGCAGTTGAGGAATCGGGCCGATGAAGATGCTCGAATGATTCACATGAGCATGCAGATGGGTAATGAACCCCCCATTTCGCTTAGAAGGGATCTGGAACACCTAATGCTCTTGGTAAGCCATTGTACTGGATGCATTGTCATCTTCCTTCTTCCTCGATTTTTCTCCTAACTTTGGAAGTTTTAGATCCACTGTCCTAGGTGAATTCATTAAAAATGTAAGTTTTCACTGAAAAGTAATTTTTGAGTTACATGCATCTTCCCACAGCCTTTGCTTACTCTCTACAGATCGGGGAGCTGTATAGGAAGAACCCTTTCAACCTGGAGCTTGCGCTGGAATACTGGTGTCCCTCGGAGCCCCTGCAGACGACCACTCTCCTGGGCTCTTACCTCGGCGTGGCTCACCAGCGGCCTCCTCAGCGCCAGGTGAGCGCTCACTGTTTCACTTTTCCACTCTGAGATGGCAGTTGGGAGCTTGGGAACATGGAAAATGTTTTTTCCTCATTTATTGCTATTAACACCAATGGCCACTAGTGTAACTTTCAGAAACTTACACTTTTTCCTTTTATTTTAGGAGCTTTGAAACTCTTACAGTTGAGTTCTGATTATTTTGGAGTTCATGTAGTCAGGCTTTATAACGTCCTAGGTATGTGTCAGATCGTTAGAGACAGGAAGGTGTCTGGTCTCTCCATGTGTGACTTGTTTGAGTTTCATTACTACTAGCCTGTCTTCTGCAGGCATGACAGCTACCAGGGCGCCTCATTCTTAACAGGGCAGAGAGCACAGGATGGGTGCAAGTACTAAAGGAGGAAGCCGAGAAATTATAATGGATGAAAGAATGCCTATGAATCAGTAGATAATGTGGGAAAAGCTCATTTTCTATCCTGTATTAAATAAAGTATGAAGTTGCAAATAAAATGGCTTGCCATATCTGTCCTTGGGATTTCCTATTCTAGAAGTTTCCATGTGTTTAATTTTCATTTGTGCTAGAGCCTACAATCAGATGCCATTTATTTTACTGTATTTGTTACATTTATTATTTCATTATTTGCCCCATTTAAAATGTTTTAGAAAATGACTTATTCAGTTTTTTTAATCCTCACCCAAAGATATGCTTATTGATTTTAGAGAGAGAGGAAGGGGTGGGGCGGGGTGGAGAGAAAGAAACATCAATGTGAGAGAGAAACATCGATCGGTGCTCTCCCGTACGTCCCCCAAGCAGGGATTGAACCTGCAACCTCGGTATGTGCTCTGACCAGGATCAAACCTGCAGCCTTTTGGTATATGAGACGATGCTCCAGTCAACCGAGCCACCTGGCCGGGACGGATTTATTAACATTTTTAAAGATTAAAAAAGAACTTTGTATTATGAAAATGCTAACCATGGAAGAGAAATTAATTCTAATGAACATCCAAAATCTCAGTTTATGGTTATTAATATCTTGCCATGTTTGCTTCATCTACTGAAGTTATTTTTACTACTTTTATCTTGCTGGAGTATTTTAAAGTAAATTATAGGTAGCATGAGATATTGGTGCCTTCTCATTGGTGAAGATAATATCTCTTAAAAATAAGAGTATTTTTCATCCTAATTACAAAATTGTTATTACACTTAACAGATTTAACAGTAATTTCCAGAGACCTGTGTAATTTCAGCTTCGAGTTCCAACTAATGTATCTGAATAACATTTTTAGCCGTTGATAATAGATCTGAGGAAAAAGCAAGAAAAAAGGAAACGCTAACGGGTGGACTTACAGAACAGGAGTGTAGGATCGTGGTATTGGCTGGAACGCAGACAAAATATGTTCAGGTTGCTATCGAAAATTCTTTTAGGATACAAGGTCTTAATACCGAATTTAACTGGAATTTAGGAATGAACTCTGATTTCTAGGTTTATCTTTGAATTTGCAGGTTACTTTTACATTGGTAAATTTTTTCAGTTCTTTTGCATATTTAGAATGTGACTGGTCTTATTATGTTCTCTGACGTTGAGATGTTTGGGGAAAAAAGTGTACCTTATATTCACAAAAATATTCTGTAATTGCATTAAATTGTTAATAACAAGGTTGAAAAAGCAAATTTTCCTAAGTAGAATACCAGATTATTTTGGCTTTTGGGGGTTAAATCATAATACTTCATTACTTTTAGTTAGTATGTAGTCTTTATTAACTAGTCCATGTTGCCTTAAATTTAAGATGTGCTTTATGTAAACTAATGCTTTCCCCCTATTTCAGGTTGTTTTGTCAAAGTTTGTTAGGCAAATGGGCGACCTGCTGCCTCCAACTATCTACATTCCTTACCTGAAAATGCTCCAGGGGTTGGCCAGCGGGCCGCAGTGTGCGCACTGCTGTTTCAGCCTGCTCAAGGTCAACGGCAGCGGCCACGGTAAGCAAAGCTGGGTGTCGTGTGAGCTCTTTGTGACGTTCTGGAGTTCAGTATCCCTTTGTCTTCTAGAGGCTGTTGGTTATTTGTCATAGTTCTACACAGGGATAAGTTATGTGAGTAGTAACAGGGAAAGAAGCACAGGGTGGCTGCGTGCACAGTGATGCCTCGATTATGGTCTCGCAGATTGGGGGATTTCATTATTTGCTTTGTAAAATGCAGTTTAGTTTACGAAATCAAAATTAATACTTAAATTTTTTTAAAAAATATTTTATTTATTTTTAGAGAGAGGGGAAGGGAAGGAGAAAGAGAGGGAGAGAAACATCAATCTGTGGTTGCCTCTCACATGGCCCCCACTGGGGACCTGGCCCACAACCCAGGCACGTGCCCTGACTGGGAATCGAACCAGTGATCCTTTGGTTCACAGCCCGTGCTCAATCCACTGAGCTGCACCAGTCAGGGCTAATACTTACATTTTTTTAAGAGCACATCTGGTGCTCAAAGCCACATATACACCCTGCAGCATAGTTTTGATTTCTTTATTTTCATAAGTGCTTGTTTTCTAAATGTCTGTACTTAATGGTTTTTCTTTCGTCCCTCTCCCAGTGTCTTCGTTTAACTTTCAGACTTGAGTCTGGTTAAACTAAAAACACTGCAAAAGGGAAGAGAAGGAAATATGTATTAAACATCTGCTTTCCTAGGTAGAGGTTATTACTTTTGTTTTCACATTGAGGAAACTGAGGTTGAGAGAAGTCGTTCACCCAGAGTCACAAGTAACTGGGGAGCTGCGGCTGGAGCTGAGACCTGCCTGGCTGCTCTGCTGAGGCCGGCTGGTGTTACGTGCTGTGCTTCTGCTCCTGGTAGTTGGTGTGGAATGAGCAGTGTTGTGTACGAATCGAGACTAGTTAGCCCTCTCTGGGAATTTAAGCCCCACACTTGGGAATTATTTGGTGGGGGAAGTGGCCCTGTACAGTTACATGCCAGCATGGAAGGGCTCTGGTTGTAAAGTGGAGAACTGACCTCCAGGGCGGCTCACCTTGGCGTTTACTTGGGCACCACCCCTTCTAAGTCCTGAGGAAAACTAATTCAGACTTCTAGCTCACACGTGGATTCTGGCCCTTTTTCAGCACATTACTTATCTCAGACAAAGGCAAAGATTGTTTTTTTTTTTTTTTTTTTTTTTTAATTTTTAAATTTTCTTTATTGATTTTAGAGGGAGAGAGAGAAACATTGGTTGCTTCATGTATGTGCCCTGACCGGAGATCGAACCTGCAACCTTGGTGTGTTGGCACAGTGCTCTAACCAACTGAGCTACCTGGCCAGGGCAAAGCAAAATTTGTTGTTTTAAATTTGTATTCTTCCTCCATTTCCAAACAAATGCTTAGACATTTTTGAAAGAAATTTTGTGCTGTCTTTCCTTACAGTTGAAAATATTCAGGGAGCAGGGGGCAGTCCTGTTTCCTGGGAGCATTTCTTTCACTCCCTAATGCTTTACCACGAGCACCTCCGAAAGGATCTCCCGAGTGCAGACAGTGTGCAGTACCGTCACCTTCCTCTGCGCGGCATCACCCAGAAGGAGCAGGACGGGCTGATTGCTTTTCTGCAGCTCACGTCTACCATCATTACTTGGGTAGGTAACCCGTCCGCAGCACGTAACAGTATGGTTTTGTTTTCTAGCACAGTGGCATTGAAAGGAGCCCCCAGATTTTTGTGTATCCCTAAGTTTGTTAGGGATAAATTTGGCGCATGTGTAGAATTATATGTGTAGTAATGCAGTTACTGCATTACTCTTCTTTTGTCTGCTTACACCGAACCATCTTACCTGCCACTACCAAGTTAGTCTTTGTAAAAGACGTTGTTTTCATTACATCATTTTTCTATTCAGAAGTCCCTTCTGGTTGCTTCTGTTGTTCAACAGAGCAAAGATAAGTTGCTTTGTCTGACATTCTGACTGAAGGGTGGGAATAGTGTCTTCTAACTTTCTGTCCTTTTTTTCAATAATGCTTAACATTATTAAACATCAAAACAAAGTTAGTAATTATTTCTTATTGAATTAAAATGGAATATTTGCTGCCATATATGTCTTCAGTTTTTCTTTGTAAAGGATAAGTGTATATTCATTTATGTATTATATTACAGTAGACTATGTTATTGGGTTGGCCAAAAAATCTGTTAACATTTTTTTCTCTAAAAGACACATTTTTCATTTTTACCAATAACTTTATTGATTTAGATATTTTGAGTATGTCGGCTACCTCCTGCTCTTGGCTTCTAGTGGGGAGAGGCCAGGGGTGCTGCTACACATCTTCCATGTGTAAGACAGCCCCGCAGCAAAGAACTACTTGGCCACAATGTCAGTAGTACCACGAAACTTCGCAAACCACCTTTGACACGTTCGATCAGTCACAGCATGTGCTTCGTACAGTGCACACATCTTTGCATTTCAGTTGCGTTTTTTACCTTTCTTGAAATAGTGAAGAATAATATGCTGAAAATGTTGCATATCTTTTTCCATCTTCAATATTAAAATTAATTGGCTGTACAGAAATTCACTGATTTTGATGTTTTTTTAAATGTACACTGATATGACAGCTGTCACAGTACAATCTAACAAAATTGTTTGGAGTGAAGTTAAAGACAGCTAAGCACTACTAGAGCCACCTTATCAGAAAAAACCTGTAAATGGGCTTTTTGGCCAATGCAGCACATTGTCCCAGAACGGATATAAAGTGCCTCGGTAAGATTTATGTGACCCTGGCAGACCATTTATTTCTGCACGTATCGTTTCCACGCTTAGGGCTGTGACACTAATTTTACAAAGGCTGTTTCTCCTCAGTTCTTTACATTGACTGAGCTGGGGATCTGATTTGTTTCCCTGGTAGACTTTGAGCATAAGCCGCATGCTTTTCTTCATTGTGGCATGTGTTAAGCCTATGAATACTCAGTGTAAGTGCTGGAGATTTAGATGATTGCTGGCCATTTCTCTTAGCTTTTAAAAATGGAAAGTCTCTTGTTCTTTTTGTGCTCGACGCCCAGAGTGAAAACGCTCGCCTGGCGCTCTGCGAACACCCTCAGTGGACCCCCGTGGTGGTGATCCTGGGGCTGCTGCAGTGCAGCATTCCGCCCGTGCTGAAGGCTGAGCTGCTACGGACCCTGGCAGCTTTTGGCAAATCGCCTGAAATCGCTGCTCTCCTCTGGCAGTCATTGGAATACACTCAGGTAGTGTTACAATCTCCTTTATTTATCTTACAGCAGTTTGGAAAGTGAGTCTTGATGATATACAAGCTAGAGCACCCAATTTAAAACTTATATACCATGAGCTTCCCAATTACAAGTTACCCTTTTGGTCCTGAGCATTAGAAACTAGCAGGTCTGGGTTTGCCTCTTGGAGCAGTGAGTGTCACCAGGTTACCGGAGACTGGTTCCTCCCAGAAGACTTAGTTTTTCAGGGTAAGGCATCCGTGGATGGATAGAATTCCTCAGCTCTGTCTTCGAGACCAGGGTGCTCTGTGGAAGCCTTCGGAAGCTGTCTGCGCTCATTAAGTGCGGGGAGTGCCCATTTTTCTTTTCTGCTTCTTGCTTCAGTGCACTTCCTGTCCTGTGCCAGAAGAGTGATTATCTATGGCCTTTTCTTTCTTTAGAGGTGTAGTTTTCCTGTATGTGGTAAGAGGAAAAGGAAAATAAGAATGCACTACATAGAGGTATTTAGAGGAAAATGGTTGGGGGACCGTTTGTCTTAGCAATAATGCAACATAAGGGAGCCTGTGATTCTAACACATTATTCCTGGAAGCAACTGTTTTGAAGCAGCAAAATATTCTAATTGCATTCCAGCATATGTGTCCTGAGGGTATCAATGATACTTCATGCAAACAAGAACTAAGGGAGCTGTTACGTGCTGAGAGGCCTGGCCA
This sequence comes from Anoura caudifer, assembly GCA_004027475.1. Classification (NCBI taxonomy): domain Eukaryota; kingdom Metazoa; phylum Chordata; class Mammalia; order Chiroptera; family Phyllostomidae; genus Anoura; species Anoura caudifer. The sequence goes on from PVKU01000080.1 coordinate 242,474, forward strand.
CTTTGGTTTAGTATTGATACTTCATTTTTCACTCACAAGTGTCTCAGGACTTACCAATGTCCTAAGTGCTTGGTGCCTCTTTAGACCTGAGATGCAGTGTGATTGGGTTTAGACAGTTCTGTCCTTAGAGAGAGACTGTTTTTTTTTTTTTTTTTTTTTAAATCCCATCTAATAGTATATTCTTAACTTGCAAGAGAGTTAAGTTACACAACAGTAAACAGACTATATGGTCCTAGCGAGGTCGGGACAGAACATCTTAACTCAGAACTTCTGCCCACAGAAGAAACCTGTTCTTTTTTTTTTTTTCCTGGCAAGCAAAAGTTTATTGGGAGCGCTTCCGGGCGAAGTTCACTGGTCCAGGAGAACGCGGGCTAGGGAAGTTGCCAGAAACCTGTTCTTAACGGATGTGCTTCTTGGTTTCCTGGTACCGACAGTGGGGCTGGTTGTAAAACAGAACAGTGCTTATAACACTGGTGAGACTTCAACCCATAAATCCTTTTAAGACTCAGCCCTAGAACATATGAGAGGAAATTTGCTGAAAACACATCTTGTGTGCACTTAGAAATGACCGGTTTTCTGAAGCCCAGGTAACTGGCAGGCCCACCAGCCCTGACACAGTTGCTAAGGAAAGTCCGCAGAGACCTCTCAGCCGTCCGTTGGGACTGCCATCGTAAGATTTGTGGGTGTGGTGGGAAGACTGTGACTGCTATATTGCAAAGCCACTACTGTTTGTTGATGAGTGAGGAACGCTTCTAATGTCTCATTTTTATTATTTTAAGATACTGCAGACCGTAAGGGTTCCAAGCCAGAGGCATGCTATCGGTATAGAGGTAAGGTTTTCCTTTTAGTTTGAATGCTGTATTTATACATTCACATGATGGAAGGACTAAGAATTATTCTTACTCTATGAAGTTCCTCTAATTTTCAAATTTAATGTATTTTCATTTGAAGGGCTTGCTGGTCAGTGTTGAAACTTTTTATGAAAGGAACCAAAGTACTTTGGGTTTCAGAGCTGGGGAAGGATGTTACGTGGCAGCCATCCAGGCTGGAAGTTTAGTCCGAACTCCGTTTAATGACCTTACTTGGGTCAAGCTGAAGTGGGACTTTGTTTCTTGTCTTCCCTGCCTGTACTCCCTCTCTGTTTTTAAAGAAACACTTGAGATTTCTATTTTTAATTCAAAGTTGGGAACAGTATGTATAAATTTGAAAATCTTTCATCTCATTGCTCTCGATTCATGCAATACTTTGTATTGCTGCTTGGCCTTTTGGCCAAGATCAAGTGTATAATGCTTTTGTGATTTTTTTTTTCTCTAAATGAATTACGGTAATAATCTGTTACGTGTCTTTTGGTGTGATACTGTAGCAATATCAATGAGTTAGTATCTGCAAAGTGCTTTGAACCGTATAGCTGATGTTTTTATATTATCAATCTTCTTTGTTTTCCTTTGGAAGGTTGAACTAAATGAAATAGAATCCCGGAGTGAAGAATACCCGCTGACACGGGCCTTCTGCCAGCTTATTAGTACCCTGGTGGAGAGCTCATTTCCTTCCAATTTGGGCGCTGGACTGCGGCCCCCTGGCTTTGACCCTTATTTGCAGTTCCTTAGAGATTCTGTGTTTCTCCGATTCCGCACCAGAGCTTACCGGAGACCAGCTGAAAAGGTTATGTTCAGAGAAAACCTTTGTTCTTATTCATTTATTGTTCCTTTTTCTACTAAAGGTATAAGATGCTGCAAATTCATTTTAGCTTTTAAAAGTTAGTAAGCTTTACAGCCTTAATACTGAAACGTCTATGGTCTGGTTATTTTATGTGCATTAAAAAATAATTTTGAGCATTAAAACCAAAGCACTGACTTTTAGTCATCAGTCATTTAATTGATATGAATTCATAGTCATTCAGATCCTTAAGGAATAAACTTTGACCAAAATGGAACGAAGAATATTATACCTTTTTCAGTTGGAAACACACTATCCTTTGCTAGGATAATTTAGGTTAGGGATGTGAATAAGGTTAAACTTACACCAACTTCTGTCAGGTAGTGGAGCTTCTGGGTAGTGGAGTCTGGCTTAGTGGGAAAGCGTGTCGTGATCCATTTCGGTGTGTCTGCCGTGGATGACAGCTGAGGGAGCGCTGACATTGGTGCACGTTTGTTCTGCTTGCAACAAGCTCACAGCTGCGCTTGTCATACTCACGTAATTCCAGTATTACTGTGAGGCAGGTACTATTAATATTCCCATTTTACAGATGGAGGCTTAGCAAGGGTAAGGAACTTGCCTAAAATCCAGGACCAGGATTTGAACCTAGGACTCCGATTTCAGACCCAGGCATAACCACTATGTAAGAGACCCATCCAGGTTCTGGCATAACTCACTTTAGTTTATAATACTGTTTATTGCCACACAGAGTACCCTAGGATGTATCTTGTAGGGACATTTCTGTCTTATATTTATAGTTCACTGTTTTTGAACCTTTTAGGTTTATTTGTTGTATTAATGATTATAAGAATAAGTTTATGCTCATTTGGGACAATTTGGAAAAATATAGAAAAATACAAGGAATTATATCTTTCACAATCTTGTTGCCAAAGGAAAGATAACTACTTCTAGTCTTTATCCTGTGCATATGTACTTCAATTGAGATAATTAGTTACATTAGTTTGTATCCTTTTTGGCCACTAAACATAATGAGGATTTTTTTCATGTATTAAAGATTATTTGGAAACAGTCTTTTTTTTAAAAAAAACTAATTTTTTTAGATTTTATTTATTTATCTTTAGAGGGGAAGGGAAGGAGAGAGGGAGAGAAATATCAATGTATGGTTGCCTCTTGTGTATCCCCTGCTGGGAACTGTCCTGCAACCCAGGCATGTGCCCTGACTGGGAATTGAACCTCGATCCTTTGGTTCGCAGGCCCACGCTCAATCCACTGAGCTACACCAGCCAGGGCGGAAACAGTCTTTTTAATGACTGCTAATCATTACTTGTATCTAGTAAAATTTAGTTATTTATTGCCTTATCATTGAATATATTTGTTTCTCAATTAGTCCCAAGTAGCTGACATTCATTTTTGCGTCAATTGCTTTATAATTTTTTCTTCTCATATAGTAGAAGTAAGCACTGAGAGGGATACACGTTTTATTTAGGCTCTAGAATTACCTTGGTAACATATTTCCTTATTGGGTAAAACATAATATCAACCATGCCTCATTCATGAAAGTTATTTCAGATAAAATGTCCTGATATTTTTTGCATTTGTTTGGAATATTTTCCTTTTCTGAAAAAGGTCCGTAGGCCCTAAGTGTTAGAGCTTCAGTCAGCCATGCTCTTCCCAGGTGCTCCCACTTCTTGCCCAAGCTTGTCTCCCTTTCTGTGCTGCTGCTTTGCCTGCCATCCATTTCAGTTCCCGCCCACCATGTTTACCCCAAGAATCTCCCCTCCATTCTGTGACTGTTGTACTTGAGTGTCTTCAGATGTAATTTAGAGCCGTGTATTTTAGAACACTGGCTCTTCACAAGAACAGTGCTTTGGATTGAGATAAGCAACCAGTGTGCAATGTCAGAGGCAGTGTGTGTATTTGTCAGTCCTAAAACCTATTATTATATTATATGGTGATAAGCCTTTTTTATTTAAATAAGTGATGTTGAAAATTTTGGAAAAGGGAAAAGTGAATAATTTAAAAATAATAGTTTAAAAAAAATCAGCCCTGGCTGGTAAGGCTCAGTGGATTGAACACTGACCTGCAAACTGAAAGGTCGCCGGTTTGATACCTAGTCAGGGCACGTGCCTGGGTTGCTGGCCACATCCCTAGTTGGGGGTGTGAGGGAGGAAACCAATCAGTGTTTCTCTCACACATTGATGTCTCTCTCCCTCTCTTTTTCCCTCCCTTCCTCTCTTTTGAAAAATAAATAAAATCTTTAAAAACAAAAAATTCACACTATAATCCCATTTCCCAAACCCAGCCTTAATAAAATTATATGCGGTGAAAACAGTGATTTTAAAATGAAAATTAAAAAAAAAATCTGCATACAATTACCAGACTTGGCCTTTTAAAAATTCTGTGCCATGAACTTTTAAAATGAAGTTTTAATTTTACTGCCTGTACTGTTGTAGATATTTATTTTTTCTTTCGGCATAAATATTTTTTCTTTTTGTTACATAGTTTTAAAAACATTTTTAAGAAAGAGATGATAATGGGTTCTTTTGGGGCAAGTTTACCAGTGGTTATATCTTTTTAATGTCTTTGGCTCGAGGCACAGGATAGAACACTGGTCTGGAGTTCAAGTCCAGGGCTTGACCTCCCGCATGTTTGCTGCCAAGCTCTATGGTCTTGGGGAATCCATTCATGCCATTAACATCATTGACTCACCTGGGAAGTAAGGGTCACCTGGGAAGTAAGGGTCGATAGAGGAGGTGATTTCTCAGATCCTGTTCAGCTGAGATTCTTAGAGGAAATTTGAACTATTTGACACTTTGGAAAATTGTCCAAATCTGATGTTTAATTATAAATGGACTATGACTAGACACTTAAGTGCTTTAGATTTGCTAATGAAGCCCAAATATCTGCTGCAGAAACATTTCTTTAAGAGTAAGGCTTTTACAAATGTTCTACCTTGAAAAATTTGCCAGTTCATTATCATTTGGCAACATAAAGCAAAATGAATTGGTATTTGTATATTGCTTAGAATAAATTAATAAAGTAGATCCTTCTGGAGGAAAGTGGGGTGCGGGGGAGGAAAAGCCTAGCCTGACTCTCCCCTTGGACTGTTTCACTGTTACTGAAATATTTGTGTCTTTCTACAGTGGGAAGTTGCTGAAGTTGTTTTGGAGGTGTTCTACAAATTGCTCAGAGATTATGAGCCTCAGCTTGAGGATTTTGTAGACCAGTGTGTGGAGCTACAAGGTAACTAATTCGGTCACTTTCAAACAAGGTGTCAGCTACTTACAAAACTTCATAATTTATAAATTGTGTTATATGTAATATATATTATTTCTGTTTATAAATTAAACTAGAGTTTAATCTATTTGTTCTTAGTGAGACAAAATAAAGTAAAATCTACTCACCGGAAGACAAAGAAGGCTGCCTTACAGATTCCTTAGTGCGTTAGCGTGTGGTAGGAGGTTGATTGCTACATGCAGAGCAGCCTTTTGGGGAATCACCACTGTATAGTTTGTGTGTTGTCTCTGAACTAAAACTTTGCCCACATCTGCTTAGATGCCATTCAATTTATAAGTCTCATACATTTCTTATAAATCAAAGGTACAAGAAAAATACTAATTCACTATCTTTTGGACTGTGTTCTGCTCTGTTTAGGAGAAGAAATCATGGCCTATAAGCCACCAGGATTTAGTCTGATGTATCATCTTCTGAATGAGTCACCGATGCTGGAGCTTGCCCTTAGTCTACTGGAAGAAGGCGTTAAGCAGCTTGACACCTATGCCCCTTTCCCTGGTATGTGCCTGAGTGTCTTTGTGTCTTGAAAACAGCGTTGATATTTTCATCTTTTGTTATCTGAGGGTTTGAAATAATCAGATTATCTCTGAAGTTCTTTTTCACTGTAAGATTCTCTCTCTGTATCTGTAGTAGGGTTTTCAGGGAGTGGTACAATGAAAAGTATTTGTTAATGCATTTAATCTGCATGAAAGCCCTGTGGTAGATATTATTATATCCAGTTAACAAATAGGAAATTAATGCACAAAGGTTTCACATCTTCCCCCAGAAAGTGTCAGGGTTATGATTCGACCTCAGCAGTCTGGGTTCAGAACCCACAAATTTTAAATTTGAATGATGGGATTATAAATAATCCTTGTTTATATTTTTAGCTTCTTTATTTTCTAAATTTTCCACAGTGAGCATGTATTACTCTAACAGTTTTCCAGCCTTGGCACCGCTGACGTTTGGGCTGAATAGTTTTTGTTGTGGGTGCTGTCCTGCGCAATGTAGTCCTTTACTCACTAGATGTGTGTAGCTCTTGGCCAGTTGTGATAACCAAATGTGTTTCTAGACATCACCAATGTCTTCTGGGACCTAAGTACTCTGAGAGCCATTGCTCTAAATAATTAGGGAAAATTACAGGAAAAATTACTAGAAGCCATTGCATAAAAGTCGTCGGAGTCACAAAAATGACCATGACTTGCAAGAGTGAGCAGTTTCGTGAGGTTGTGGCTAAAACTTTGAGAACTTGAGGGCTTTTTGAATCTAGAACTGGTCTATTATCTTGTTTTTCTAAGACTTGACTGTGCATTTCTAGGAGTCACATGGTTTCAATTTTCGGTTTCCAGGGAAGAAACACCTGGAGAAAGCAGTGCAGCATTGCCTTGCACTTCTCAATCTTACTCTGCAGAAGGAAAACCTCTTCATGGACCTTCTCAGAGAGAGTCAGCTGGCTCTCATAGTCTCTCCTTTGGAACAGCTTTTGCAGGGAATCAATCCCAGAACTAAGAAGGCCGATAATGTGGTGAATATCGCCAGGTAAGTCACAGGTGTGGGTGGAAAGGACGGCATGAGCCAGCTGGGCGTTCTAGCTTTGATTTCCAAGTCTGGTCAGATCCCTAATGCGCTGCCTCTTTTTTTTTTTTTTTTGCCTCATTTTGTTCTTGCTTTCTCTAGCTCCTGTGATTTTAATTCCTTTACAGTTTCTCTCTCTTCTTCCTAATTATTTTATATCCTAAGCATTTCCAGGTATAAAATGGTACAATCTTAATGTTTTGCATCTCCAGTGGGGAAACTGGAGGTGTGGAGGGCAGGACCGGGAGCAGACTTTTCACTGGATGTATTCTAGCTTCCGGTGGCTCGCTGGCAGTGTCTGGTGTTGCAGGACCTGTAGAAGCATCACCCTGGTCTCTGCCGTCAGCTTTCCATGGCTTTCTCCCTGGGTGTCCGTGTCCAAACTTCCCCTTTCTATGAGAACACTAGTCATTGGATCAGGGCTCTCCCTAGTGACTTCATCTTAACTCGATAGACTGCCTCGCCACAGACCTTATTTCCAAGGTCGCTGTGGGTTCACGCATTGACACAGGAATTTCAGAAGTACACGATTCAACCCATAAGAAGCTGCACGTAGTTAGCAAGGGAAAGCGTTGTCTAATTTACCCAAAAGTGCAGTATGGGTAGGAGAAGCCCTGCTTCTAAATGTTCTTTATTGAGAATTGTGGGAAGCCAAGTTTCATCACAATATTCCTCAAATGTTTTCTTGTTTTAAAGATACCTGTATCACGGCAATACTAATCCAGAATTGGCTTTTGAAAGTGCCAAGATCCTCTGCTGTATCTCTTGCAACACCAATATTCAGATAAAATTGGTTGGAGACTTCACACATGACCAGGTAACTGATTTTGTGGTTGTTAATTTTGGGTGCATTCTCAGTCCATATGGAAGTCACAATGTCTATGGAAGAACCTTACTTTTGGAAAAATTCTTCAAGAATAAGTATATTTATGTATGTTGGGTGAAAACCTACTCGTGTAAGGGGCTGTGACTTGTATTTGAAGAAGATAAATAAACACCGCAGTGATACAGCATACACTGTCGCAGTGATGGTAGTACCTGTACTACTGTATGTGACCGTAACTTCTGATGAGACAGTTGCTACTCGAAGCGCATTCGAGTGACTGGTTGTGAGTATAACTTCTGTTGGTTTTTTGCATCTTTGTTTCCTCCTCTGTTCTCAGTGAGCCTCTGCAATGCTGAGTGTAGCTCACTGTTGTGAGTTGTCCACTTCTGTGACTTTCTGATAACTCACGTTTGTGTCACTTAATTTGGTATTACACTATAGAGAGTTTTTAGATATTTCTCTGTTAATCTAATTTATAATCTCTTTGCTGAATAGCTGCAATTGGGAACTTGCTATTTTTTTCTCTTTCTGTACATTTCTGCCATTGTATCTTTATGTTGGATCACTGTGTTAGCTAGTATTCTGAAACGGGGGCATTTTGGGTGGGACAGATCTTTTTTGTGTTTATAGCTGTCCATCATATTGCTGGACTCGTAGCATCCCCGGTCCCCTGCTGCTGTGTGTCAGTGGTAACTTGTAGCTGTGACCACTCAAAATGCCCTCACTCGTTTCTAAGTGCCTTCTGGAGCGGTAGTGCCCTCCAGGTTGAGCACCACTATTTATAATAAAATACAGATAGCTAATCGGGTTTTTGGGTGAAGTTCACGAACACTGTGTGATAACCAGGGAACGTTGGCGATGAAGCTTTTCAGTTGCTGGCATTCATTTGAGTGGAATTACTACCAAACTTAACATCCTGCTAAGTTTCTTAAGGAGATTGAGTAGTATCTCATCTCTCAGTCTGGAAATATAAAATTAGTGATATGTAGTACATTTCTAAAGATGAGAATTTTAGATTTAAGATGACAATTTTATTTTATATTTTAGTTAAGATTCCATAGCATTTAGTATATAATGAAGAGTCATAAAACAGCAATTTAACGATACTTTAAAAAAAACAAACTTAGTTTCATTTCTTGGGAAAGACGATTAGGGAAGCAAGTTTTGAAACCAATAAACAAAAATTTTATTTCTTTAATTTTTATAGAGAGCTAACTTATGGTAATTTAAGGAACTGAGTGTTCTATTAAAAAGGTAACTAAAATCTAAATACTTGGTGCAGATTTGCCTTTTTTCTTTATAGGCAAATGTTTATATATGTCATATTTCCTATAGTTTCTCTAATATTTAGAAACTTTTTATAACTTATTTTTTAATCTTTATATGACTTTAGAGTATAAGCCAGAAGCTGATGGCTGGATTTGTGGAGTGTTTGGATAGTGAAGATACAGAAGAATTTATACGTCTAGAAGAGGGTAAGTCTTAGGTTAACATGTATATTTTTGACTGTACATAAATACTTAATATACAGGAAACTGTTATCTGTCTAGTGGTGACTGGTGTAAGAGAACTTAGAGAATTTGCTTAGCCTGAATGTATAAAGCTTTTGGAAACCTCTTAGTAAATCTGAACTCAGCGTGATGCAGCCATCACCAGGGAAGCTGAAACCAACGAGAAGATACAGTTTTGGAATAAAAGTTTTATATTTTAAAATTTGACTTATGTTACCTTGTTACTGTTTTGTGATTTTGTTTTGTGGTTTTCACATTAAGGATCAGAACTTGAAAAGAGGCTAGCTGGAATCCGTCATGAAACGAGAATCCACATCCTGAATCTTCTCATCACCTCTCTGGAGCGCAACCCACCCAGTCTTGCTCTCTACCTGCTGGGCTTCGAACTGAAGAAACCCGTCAGCACCACAAACCTGCAGGACCCAGGTATTGCTGTGAGATACGTATGCATTTGTTTCTTTCCGTACATCTGTAGCTAAACAGTCTGCTGGGCTCCTGGGATAATTCACTGAAAGAAGTAAATAACGTAGTGCGATGGGTCAGTCTTTGGGACTGGCAGTCTGGACAGACGAGTGAGCCTTAGAAAATTAGTATTTATCAGTTTTTTTGTATCAGTTTTTTTGTTTTTTTGTAAGGCTGTTTACAGCAGAGCAGATGCTAAAGGAATTTAACTTCTGTAAAGGTATTTTCAGATTTTCAATGTAGGCATTTCAAAAGAAAGTTGAACTTCCTTTGCTTTCCTGTAGGAGTGTTAGGTTGCCCTCGGACGTGCCTTCACGCCATCCTGAACATCCTGGAGAAGGGGACTGAAGGGAGGACAGGCCCCGTGGCGGTGAGAGAGTCTCCTCAACTCGCTGAGCTGTGTTACCAGGTATACAGCAGGCCGCATGCGGTAGCGTTTAATAGAAGAAACTTAACTGGAGGCTTGGGTACCACACAGAAGTGAAAGTATAACAGTAGGGCCCTTCTTTCATTTATGGATGAAAGTCATAACACACGAACTCCAAGATCCTATAGATCTGCAGATCCTCTATGTTGATCACTTGAAAAATGAGGGAAATTGGCTTTTTGAGATGGATTTTGACCAGGTGGAGTAGAAACCGCCCAAGGATGCTGTGTTTCAGGTTGCTGCTTTGTGGGGAAGAGGGCGTGGGTTTGGGTCAGCGGACTTCTGTCCCCTTCTCTGCTCCGTGCTGGCTGGGTCACCTTGGGCATGCTGTGAAGCTTCTCTGCGCCCGCGGTCCGTGAAATGGATGTTGTTGGACTTAATGAGAATGTGAGAGTGTGAGGGAAAGCACTTTTTAAGAACTGTGTAAATTATGCAGCCCTATAGCTGTGTGTAAGGTGGTAGAAAGTCAAATTAGTGTAAAGTCTAAACTATAATGAGAACTTTTGTTTCATTTGTGTTTTATACTGGTATTTATTTTTTATTTTATTCATTTCACAAGTACTTTAAGAACTAGGCTTGGTAAGATACAACTAGTTTCTCAATTTAAATGGCACTCTGATTCACATTTTCATGGTAAGAAATACAGCATTAATTTCTACCGACAGGTATTTTTGTTTTTTTTCGCTTTTCTTTTTGTTGGAAACCAGAAAAATAACAAAAATACCTGTAAGTGAAGTTAATGATGTCAGAATGCAGGTCCCGGTTTGCCAGACCCTCTGATTTTTCCTTCTGTCTACCGGCTGTCCAAACAGTCTTTACTGTAAGTACTAGAGCTAGTTGTTACTTTGAATCGAAATGAACTCTTCCTTAATGGGGGAACAGACTTGATGTACATTTATTTCGCGCACTGTTGTAGGATTTGACATATGTGGAGAAGCAGTGGGTAAGCTGAATCATCTAAGCTAAGGGGCTTAGGCAGGTGAAGTAAAAGACCGAAGGCGGATCTAAGATGTAAGGGTGGGAAGAGGGAGGGAGAGGAGAACTTGACAGACCGGAGAGTACTTGCCCTGCTCTCAGCCCCTACGATTTTTTATGATGTCAGAACGCAGGTCCTGGATTGCCAGACCCTCTGATTTTAAAATGCTGTGCTGGCCAAAACATGTCTATACCAGCAGTCTGTGATTTTGCTGCTAAAAATGTGGTCCAACATCAGCCTCACCACCTGGGGGCTGTTAATGCAGAAGCTCAGGCCCCACTCCAGACCTGCTGAGTCAGAATCTGCATGTTAATGAGCACCACTCCATTGTTCACGAAAGATGCTTTCTTCGCCTGTAGGTTTACGCTTCAGAGAAAAATTCAAACCTCTGAAAAGAGCTTGTTTGTTTAAATAAATCTGATTGTAGCGAAGTGAAATAACTCGGGCCTTATTGATACCTTCATCATCCAGCAGCACAAGAAGTGAGAGGTTGAGACTGAGCCTTTGTCTTTGTGCTCTCGCTCTTTTACTTTCTAATATTTTTATTAACAGTGAACCCATATCAGTATTTCTGACCTGTAAACAATAGGGAACTGAAGTGTCAAGGAAAGCTATTAGGGATCATATATAATATAATAGACAACATCCCTTAAATTTTCTTATTGCCTTTATACCATCAAGGTGTAACCTTTAAGCAAAGCTGAATTCCTTATTAAGCAAACATTTTTGTATGTGCTCCCTTCTGTATCTTTTTATGCCTTTATCTTGTGTTTGACGTTCAGCAGTTCTGCCTGGATAGCTCTCTCTTCTGGTGCTATCTCCTGAGCTTTCTTAAGATCAGCCAATGCTTGGCTGCATTCGTTTAGTCCTTGCCGTCCTTGCTGTCCTTGCTCTGTGGGACAGTGCTTTGGTATTTGGTGGGTCTATTTCAAGAGCCTCAGATAACTGTTAATCAGTAACAGTTTGACAATTAGACATCTTCGGTTTACAAGCACCGATATTTAGCGTGCAGTCTAAAGATACAGGTTGCAGCTTAGATCCATCTGCTTTCTCAATAACCTTTGAACCTTCCACGTACCTTAAAACTTTCGTGTATTTTTTAATGGCCATCTCCCAGTTCTGGGATTGAAAAGAGTACTTCCAATTTTTTTTAAGTCTTTTATTAATATTTTATCTACATCTTTTAAATCCGTATCTCCATCCTTGGGGAAATCTGCGCGACCGTCTTCGGAACCATCTTTTGGGAGTATTCCTCAGTCATCCCCTTCAGTCCTCCGCCTTCTGTGATAACGCACAGTTTGGCAGGTTTTCCACTTCTCACTTACACATTTTCCAGAACCCTTGCTACACCCATTCCTTTCATTGCTTGGCCAAATGCCACGATTCCCATCCGAATGAGGAGTCGGGACTGCTGTGGTGAAGAAGAGAGCCGTGGGTCCTGCGGCCCGCACTTGCCATGCTCCATAAACCCTCCCGGTTGTGCTTGTGATAGGAATTCTCATCTTCAGACTTTTCACTGTAAATACTGCTCCACCTGCCCCATTCTGATGTGAGAGGTTTCTACCCAGAATCTTAAATTTCTCAGTAATTCTATCGAACAGGCATTCTTTGAAATGGAGAGATTTTCCAGTGGTTAGGCCAATGCCTTTTTCTCCTGTACACAATGTATAAAAATTTTCTGCAGTTTTGGGCACAATATCTACAAACAGTCCTAAGACAATTTGACCAACGAACGTGCTTGCCTCCCATGCACACTTCAAAGAAGACTTGGGGGTTGCTGGGATTGGAGGGCTCAGCTTGGGGGGATGGGCGGGTGTGACATTTCAATTCACAGATGTATTTGGAAGCGGGTTTGGAGCACCAGCAGCTGAAACCCGAGCGCATTCTTGGTGAAGAGCAGGTGGTGGTGCTGTTGTTTTTGAGGATGGAGAATTTTCCTACCTTGTCTTGGAAAGTAGGAGGGATGCTGGGCGCACGCTTGTAGAATGTCTGTGGTGCCGTGGGAATGCACGTTCTGTGTCTTCCTCCCTGTAACAGTTTTTCCCACGTCTTTGAGGATCTGTGCTTGCGTCTTCTTCACTGGGCATCTAGTACAAATGACTGAGTTTTGTTTTGTTTTGAGAAGCTCAAATTAATCATATTTTTGTTTGTCAATAGAGCGTTAAATCAGTGTCAGGGCTGTTTGAAAGATAAGAATACAGCTGCAGCAGAACTGTTTAAGTTCTACTTTGTGTTACCTTACATTTTACCTTGTGTATACATATTGTTTGTTTGGTTGATATCAGTAGACACACGGTTTTGTGTGGGTTTTCCCCCTCAGTGTATAAACTTTCTATGCAGCTTCAATGTAAATTACATTTTGGTTGTTTCTAGTTTTTTTCCCTCTGCTTTGTATTTTTAAAAATATATTTTTAGAGAAGGTTTGCAGTCAGTTGTTAATTTGCTTTATATATTTGCAGTGAAGGCTGAATTGGCGAATATTGAACCATTGCTCCTAGGGAAGACAGGGTCAGAATCCTGCCAGCCTCTGCTCTCAGCATTTTCGTCAGTTAGTGAATACATAATGTTGTTTTATGTGTGTTTCTGTTTGTAGACACTATTTTATATATTACTAAATATTCTTCTTATTAATTAATTAACATTACTTTACTTATATAGTTAGTTAACTTCCATCGAACTCACGGCCAGCAGTGCTACAGCTCATGTGTGGAGGAAGCTTGCCCAACACCTGCATTTTCTCCGTAAGGCACATCACAGCCTTTCCACCCTCGGGAACACCACCCAGCATCCCAGCACTAGGCTTAGGGACCGTCTCAGCCAGTGACCTCACTGAGAAAAAGCCGAGAACGGAGCACTGACGCAGGGAGAGGAGGATGCTTGTTTGCGGTGTGAGAGTGAGGTGGCACGGCAGAGCCGTGCCCTGTTCGGTCCTGGCGGAGCACGTTGAGCTGGGCCGCTCCGGTCTTTTGCTGCTCGGTGCCTTTCCACAAATGACTGCGAAACCATGCAAGTTTGGTTTTGGAGTTACCGGTACATTTTAGCAGGTAGACGAATTTGCAAGTACAAACTCTTCGAATAATGAGGATGACTGTGCGGGTCAAGGGATGTGAATAGCTTCATAAGTTGAGATTTTGATTTGGAAGTTGTTGTAACAATCATAGTGTTATTAAATGGTGCTTGGTACATGGAAAGAATTTAATGAACATTTATAAAATGAATTACTCATGAATGAAAATTTTCACTACTGTTTTGCCAAATACTGGGATTTGCTTTTTACATTTAAAAATTTTGCTGATTTGTATTGGAGGCCTGTCTTACTGCCTTTATTTTTTAAAAATTACTGAAAAGGGTGAACATTTTTCTCTGATTATTGGCTATTTTTATTTTTTTCTCATGTAAAATGTGTTTTGTCATTTTATGTACTTGTATCTCTTGATGATATTCATATATCTAATGGAGATCTTTATATTTATTATAGCTGTTCACATTTTCTTATATTTGATATAAAAGCATTTATTCCTAATTCTATTATTTTTTGTTAAATTTTTATTTAGAGTTTATATTTGTAACTTAGTTGACTCTGTAGTTTTTTGTAATTCTTCAGTTCCTTCAATTCTGGCAAATCTATCATCCTGAGGTTGGGATTAAAGTAACTATGGTTTGCAGAAGTTACTTCCAAGTAATTTGGTACTAATAATAGTTAAAATATTAAAACTTGTTAATCAACTATGTGTATATGTTAATAAATATATTTACGGTGATTTCAAGGTTAGTCCTCGAGTAATGTCTTCATCACTGTTACTTGTATTTTAACATATCTTCTTGAGTGAAGGTGCTAAGGACTGTGTATAACGCCCAGCTTCTAAGTTTTATGCTTGTGTTTACCCATTTCACTTGTGTTGTTGATGGGTCTTAGTTTCTGCTTAGTAGCTTTAACTATCTTAAGATGCGTAAGCACAACACTGACTCGGGGACTTTCTCGTTTGAACTTGAAGGTGATCTATCAGTTGTGCGCCTGCTCTGACACGTCTGGCCCTACTCTGCGCTACTTGAGAACCAGCCAGGACTTCTTATTTTCTCAGTTGCAACATTTACCTTTTTCTAACAAAGGTAGGACATTATTTTTCCTTAAAGCAGATTTGTAAAGTCCATGTTGAGTGGGTCTACTCACGTAACTTTTGTGGGTTGTGGTTACGGTTGTGGAATTCTGTTCTCTTTTTGTTACCAGCTTGGCACTTAGGGTTGCTTTTGTAATTTGTGCTAGTGAAGTCCGATGTTTTAGCGGCCAGCACAAAATGATTTTGAAACAGTCTGTCAAAGATAGAATCTGATTGCTCTCGTAGCAAAATTTTTAAATTGTGTTGAAGGATAAGAAAATTCTGGAAACTCAGATTTTTTTTGGAGTAAAATCATTTTATAAAAATCTGTTTTATGTTACTTTCTTGTGTATATATTGAAACTATATTAAGTCTTGAAATGAAAAATAGAAAACTAATTATGGTGGAAACTACTTATAACTTCGTTTATTGACCTGACCAACACAATTATCCCAGGCTACTCATGCTTTATAGGGTTTTACATTTATAATTTTCATTTTGATCAGTTTTTAACAATTATTTTGAATTCATGTTATATCCAGACAGTGGGGATCTGTTGAGTTTTTTAAAATCTACTTTGTATCATCTTTATGTTTTTAGGAAATCCAGGCTCACTAATTTCGCAACAATTTTTTTTTTTAATCACAAATACGCCTTTTTATTTGTCACCCTTAAATGTCTGAATTTAAACAGAGTCTTGGTCTGGGGCTCATCTCCATCAGCTCGTTCAACTTTAGCTCCTGTCTCATCCCCAGTAGCTTTTCCAGAACTGCCACCTTCACCACAAAGTTCGCAAGTTTTCCTAATTCCAACTTGGGCTTCTTCAGCATTTTGACTTTTCTAACAAAGACATCATGAAGTGGATAAATAGATTGGCAAGCCTTTTCTATTTCTTTCCCAGTGCTATCTGGGATCAATTTATTGACTGCTTCTTTCAAGTCATCTGTCTGCACCTCTCGGGTCATGATTTCTACCATCTTCTTCCGGATTCGGCAGACCTGCTGATGCTCTCAGCACAAGAGGTCTTCCAACTCTGATTGTTGCGTTTTTTAGTAAAACCAACACAGAATAAACGAAGCAAATAGCCATTGGTAGTCTTGACATCAATGTGAGCTTCAGTCATGGTCTGCCGTTTTTTGACCATGGACCACATTTTGTCATGGGTGAGATTCAATGCCATGGAAACTAGTCAGGCAGTTTTGCCCTGAACATTCTCAGTAATTAGCTTGAATTTTCTAAATGCAACTTCATCATTCTGCAGATTGGCTAGGCTCGCTTCAAATACATGGCCCTTCAGACCATGCGATGCGATTTTGGTTCCTTGAGTTCTCGTGACTAGTGTTTTTCCAATATTTCTTATGTTGAATGTAGCTGGGGCTTTCACATCAGACCGATCTTTCTTAGAAAATGGATCAGCCACCTTCTTCTTTGCCCCCTTTTTGCCACCTTTCGTCAGGCGCTTGTTCTTGCCCACCACCATGGTGCTGCTCGGAGAGCCAAAAGGCCACAACAGATTTCTATAAGTAGTAATTATCAGTAGGGCAGTGGTGTGAAAAACCCTTGGGAATTAATTATTCATTGGCAAAAAAATTTTCACTTCATTTTCATAAGTGTACCATATTTTTAGTCCTAAGAGTTTGTTCATATAAGAAGTTTTTTTTGCCCTGGCTGCTGTAGCTCAGTGGATTGAGCATGGGCCTCTGAACCAAAGGGTTGCCAGTTCAATTCCCAGTCAGGGCACATGCCTGGGTTGTGGGCTAGGTCCCCAGTGCAGGGCATGCAAGAGGCAACCACACACTGATGTTTCTCTCCCTTTCTTTCTCCTTTCTTGCCCCTCTCTCTAAAAATAAGTAAATTTTAAAAAATCTTTTAAAAAAGTTTTAGAAAAGTTTTTAAAACCCTCTTTTGTGCCTAATTAGAAAAACAGGCTTGCCTATCATGATATGTTTTTAAAACACGGATCCAGCTTTGCCCATTATTATTACTATTATAAGTAGTAGTAATAGTAGTAGCGGCACTAGTAGTATGTGGTGTGTTTCGTTTATACTGTCACAAGTTACGGCTTCAAAGCCAGGCATATTAAAATAATACCGGGTTCAAAAACATGTATAAGCGATTCCCAGCCCTAATTATATGGTTTTGGTTTTTTTATTTTAACTCGCGCAAAGAGTGACGGGGCTCAGTCCTGCTTGGCAGCCACTTTCCTCACTGCCACCAGGACTGGCTCAGCTCCCCTCTCCTCCTCTTGGTGTGGATGTAGGTCGTCCCTACTTTTCTTGATGCACTCAAGGGCCCTCTTGTCCTTGGAGACCTCAAGCTGCTCCATGGCGCTCTGCTGGTGATGGACTAAACCACACACCTCTTAGCCGTTTTCCGCACGAACTCAGTGAGCATGGTGAGGGGTCCTTGGCAGCTGCACCGCAGCTTGCTCCCACGCTCGGTCACCCTGTGGCCCTTGTTGAGGCCCACGGTCGTGGGGAAGTGCAGAGCCCCGGCTGCCCCTCCCCAGTGGCTGCTGCAGTGGAAGGCCCTCCCCTAGTGATATGTTAACCAGATGTCCTGGGTTGTCTGAAGGGATGTCATAAAGTTATACAATTTAAGTTAATTGTAAGTTTTTAAAGTGTGTTTGTTTTGTGAAATAAAAATGAAGCTATGATTGTTTTTAATTTTCAAATATTTTTATATATTTGAGAATTTTTTTAAAGTAGTATGTTCTGTATTAATGTCAAAATGTGAGGGACTCAGAATTCTGTAGATCTGTGTGACACTATGCTGGTAATGGAAACTTGATCTTGCTCTTCATTTGTTTTTGCTCATTTTTTATAGAATATGCTACCTCATTTTTTTCCTCTGTTGCCATCTGTTTTTTTTCCTTTTTTCATTTTACAGAGTAATATAAATTTTTATGTTGCCAAGTTTCATAAATTATCGACTATGTTTTGTGGGAAAATATTCGATGAGTTATGGACTTTAGGCCTATTCTGATCTTGTGTTATTTTTCTGGGAAACTAAACTTACGTATTTGACTTCCAGAATACGAAATTTCTATTTTGAACCAAATGTCGTGGCTGATGAAGACTGCCTCAATAGAGCTAAGGGTGACTTCTCTGAATCGCCAGCGGTCGCACACCCAGAGGCTCCTGCACCTCCTGCTGGATGACATGCCCGTGAAGCCGTACTCAGGTGAGCAGGCACCTGCGGTGTCGCGGCACTGCACTGCCGCCCGGTCTGGGTGAAGGCAGGTGCAGGTCCGGCTCCTGGGCTGAGCTTGTGAGTGCGGGCCAGACAAGTTCTTTCTGCCTTTAGAATTTTTTCCTTAAAGCACAAAATTATAGAGTTATCCCGTAATTGTCATCCTATTATTGTTTGAAGCATCCACAGTTTGCTATAGTCAGTTACGCAGATTTTAGCTTAACAGTAACTCACAACCTTCGGACCAACTAATACATACAGAGATTTCGAAAGAATTTGTCTCATGGAGCCAGCATGACCTAAGATATTTCAGTGTGTATTATATATGCAAATTAAGCGTAAGCTTTTCTAGTCATCTCTGGGACATGATTAGGTCTTGCCTCTTGGAGTTCTGATTATCCTCTTTACAACTGTGAAGTGGCTCCCACAGGGAAGAACGAATTAGAGGAATGCTGTTGGTAAGTCCTCATCATCTTTGCATTTTAATGATCTGTTTGCAGAGGGCTGTTTGACCCAGAAACAGTGACCTAGAAAGAGAATACTTTGTTAGTTTCAAATAAATTTTACAAGTGTGTTTTTCTTTTTCTGATCTGTTATTACCGATGCTCCAACAGATGGTGAAGGAGGAATAGAAGACGAAAATCGGTCTGTCTCTGGGTTCCTTCACTTTGACACTGCCACGAAAGGTAAAGCCCTCTGAATGCACAATTAGTAGGATTTCAGGAGATAATTATCATGCCTGTATCTTCACATTCTTAACTGGTGTAGAAAGCCACATAAAAGATTATTTGTCAGCCAAAAAAAAAAAAAAAATGTAACTAGGATGATAGGAAAAAAATATTTTTGCAAATGGATGTATTAGATATAAAATTTATTTTATTTTCTAGACTGATGCCCTTTTTGAACATAGCACTCACTGTCTTTGATTGGAATACAGTAGTTTGCTCTTCTCAATGTTCCAAGTAAAATTGAACTACTTTTTATTATTTCCAGTACGTCGAAAAATTTTAAGTATTCTTGATTCGATTGACTTCAGTCAGGAGATCCCTGAGCCTTTGCAGTTGGATTTCTTTGATCGGGTCCAGATTGAACAAGTTATAGCTAACTGTGAACATAAGAATCTACGGGGACAGACAGTCTGCAATGTCAAGGTGAGGATGGGGTTCCGGTGTGTGCAGTATCAAAGAGTTCATACTGCGTTATCAGACAAAAATGTACTGTACTGATTATATTCTGATAGAGGTACTGGTTGATGGGGTGGTGTTTGTTTTCCGGTAGAGGTCCTGGTTCATTGGACTGTGGTTTTCAGTGTGCAGACAGCTGGGAAATCAAACGGAGTAGACCACACTAACTTTACCTGTTTAAAAGGTTCCTCATCACCTTTCTCTTAGTAGTCATGCCGCCCTGCTGTAAGTGTGGCGTGGTTTTAACCGTTTAGCTTTCTGCCCGGTCAGTGGTAACGGCCTCACTAGTGGGAAGAAGATAACCAGGGCATTGGCACTGACTTACCTGCCACAAGAGGCTCTTGGGCACTACCCTAGAATCGAGGGCCACCTGAGGTTTTTGACTAGGAATGGGACAGTGCCGCAGTTAGATTTTATGTAAAGCTATCTGGAACTTTACCCTCTAGGGCAGTTTATATGAATTGCTAGGGGTTATTCTCTCTGTGTCTGAAATGGTCTTATTTTTCTCTCTTTACCCACTTACGTAGCTTCTTCACAGGGTTCTTGTAGCTGAAGTAAATGCCCTTCAGGGCATGGCAGCCATTGGACAGAGACCTCTGCTAATGGAGGTGAGCCTACTGAGCATGTGTTAGTTTTAACTCTTTTACTACTTGAACTATTTAACGTGCCAGTTAGAAGACAGAACGGTAAATTGACTTGTAGTTCATTAATTAGTAAATGACTTAAAAATTAAACTTTAATGGAATCTTTCACTTTTGACTTTATGACTTTTGGAAACTTAACTGAGGCGAATGTCTGGATATCGCAGTCAGTAACACTTTTTCTGCTAGACTGGTCAAGGATGTGCCTCCTGTCCGTATTGCGTGCTAGACTTCACTTCCTGCCTGTCAGTGAGGGAGAGAGTCATTTGTCACCCAAGTGGGGAGTTATGAGGAAGAGGTCAGGTGGGCAGAACCACGTGTATGGAAACAGAGCTGACTGGGCCCAAACAAGAGGGAAAGATATAAAAGACACATCAGGGAAACATGCCGCGGAACTTGGGTTTTAGGCCACTCCGGTGCTCAGGGATTTAGCATACGTAGACACTTGCGAGGAGAAAGAAGTCTGGGTTAAAAAGCTGATTGCCATTCGTGTACCACCTTTGCTGCCTGCCTTGCATACACACAGACCCGCATATATTATTTTCCATTTTTCATAGCATGGAAAGTTGTCTGCTGGCTGGCATATGTGTGCAAGGTTTCCAAAATGTCAGCGTTTTTAGATTAACTGACAGTGAAAAATAGGAGCCTGTCGATAAAAGCCTTCATGTGCCGTGTGCTAACCTTGTGGTTGCGCTTCTCCGGCTTTAGGAGATCAGCACCATCCTGCAGTACGTGGTGGCGCGGAACAAGCTGTTGCAGTGTCTCCATGCAAAGCGGCACGTGCTGGAGTCATGGAGGCAGCTGGTGGAAATTATACTGACGGCTTGTCCCCAGGACCTCATTCAGACGGAGGACCGGCAGCTGATTATCCGTGATATTTTACAAGATGTGCATGATAAGGTGACGTGCCTCCTCAGCCACTTCACAGTGCTGAACAGATACTGATGTACATGCAGTTTGCCACTCTCCTCTTTATTTCCCACTTAGATTAGGAATAAATAGAGTCTCGCAACACCGATGTTAAGCCTTTCCTTGAGAAAAGTATTGATTCTGTACAGTAGTCACTGTCAGCTAGAGTGTGTATCAGAATTATCTAGGGAGCTTTAAAAAAATTCTCATGGACAGATCTCACCAGACCGACGGAATGGGGCACCCTAGTGGTGAGGCCATTTATGTGATTTGCCCCTGAAAACCTCCTAGGGGGTTCTGATGGGAATCCCTTCCGGTTGAGAACACGTGTCACTCAGCATCGTATATACTCGCACTAGCTTGTTTTCCTTGAACAGTATAGTGCTATCTTATGTTCTTGTGGTATTCGAACAGCTAAGCTTATATACAATATATTGGTGACTGTAGCCGAAGGCGGGGTCCTCACTCTGATTTGTCTCTGCTCTAAGATACTGGACGACGAGGCAGCACAGGAGTTAATGCCCGTGGTGGCAGGTGCTGTGTTCACCCTGACCGCCCACCTGAGCCAGGCCGTCCGCACGGAGCAGAAGCAGCCGTTAGCCTCGGGGCTCGGAGAGGCCCACTACGCTTTTATTCTTGAGGGCTCCATCGCCTCCCCTCCTCCCACAGAGAACCCGGTAGTGGATTTCACTTCCATTGGAGATTCATCACTTCACATCATATTGAAGAAACTCTTAGACTTCATTTTGAAGACAGGTCCTTTCATCTGAATTTTCTATGAATTACAGCTTTTGTATTTGTTTTAACTTGAGTTTGAAAAAAAGTGTTCTCTGTGTCTCCCTAGGGGGCGGATTCCAGCGAGTCAGGACACACCTGTACGGCTCTCTGCTCTATTACCTGCAGATCGCCCAGAGACCAGATGAACCTGACACCCTAGAAGCAGGTAGAGTTAGATCCCTAAACTTTTCTGGTTTTAGAGATGGGTTAAACTTTAAAAAATCACTTTTTTATCTGCTGTCTAAGCAAAGCCAAAATAAATGAGCATTTATGGAATCATTAAAGGAACTTACTCTAAAGTAGAGAAAGAATGTTTAGTTTTGTAAAATTATAAAGGTAAAACATGAGGACTGTGAAAACCCCTCAAATAGGATCTTAGCTGATATTTCTGTAACTCGCTCTCTGGCCCTAGTGAACCTTTAAAATGGCTCTGTTCTCCCAAAGCAGGGAGGTAACGTTATTTTACAGTTGGCTTTGTTCATAGGCATTTGAATTATTTCTAACTTTACTGTCAAAAAATGTTGCATCAAATGTTCTTTTACATGCCTATGTATTTTTCAAGAAGAATACTTCCCGGTGGGATTTCCATGATAAGAGTGTGCGCAATTTTCTTTTAATGGATTCTGTTGACTGGCCCTCCACCTTTTACACACTCATCCGCAGCATGCATATGTCTTTTTATACACGGATGTGAGGTTTTCTTGGACACATTCTGAGAAGTAGAATTACTTCCTCAGAAGATATTTATATTTAAGATAGTGATAAATACTGCTTTCTGAAATGTAGTTCGTGCCTTTAATGAATAGTAGTGAGCTGGGTTCTTTGGTGTCCAGATCTGAAAAATGTTTCTGATAGCAGACTAGTCAGGGTTTGATCCCTGTGCCAGGGCCCCTCTGCTACTTTGGGGCTTGTCCTGCGCACCTTCTGATAGTGGGCTCCCGCGCCCTTCTGAGAGCCCTGTGAGCGTTTGTTATTTTGTACACAGATTCGTAAAACCACTCTGAGTCTGAGACCCAGAGTATCTGATGTTGTCCTTTACTGGCTATATAGTTTTACAGAATATCGTTCTTAGAAGCGAACAGTAGCCAAATGATGTATTTTGAGAAATGTCCTACCCACTTAATGCACAACAATATTTTTAAGGTTATGAAAAATAATAGTTCAGAGAAGCTTTTTAAATTTTTTTTATTTAACTATGTTTTATTGATTATGTTATTACAGTTGCCCCATTTCCCCCCTTCATTCCCCTCCACCATGCACACCCCCTCCCACCCACATTCCCCCCTTTAGTTCATGTCCATGTGTCATAAGTTCTTTAGCTTCTACTTTTCCCACACTATTCTTGCCCTCCCCCTGTCTATTTTCTACCCACCGTCTATGCTACTTATTCTCTGTACCTTTTCTCCCTCTCTCCTCCTCCTACTCCCCTGTTGAAAACCCTCCATGTGATCTCCATTTCTATGGTTCTGTTCCTGTTCTGTTTGCTTATTTGCTTTTGTTTTTGTTTTAGGTGTGGTTGTTAATAATGGTGAGTTTTCTGTCATTTTACTGTACATGTTTTTTATCTTTTTCTTAGATAAGTCCCTTTAACATTTCATATAATAAGGGCTTGGTGATGATGAACTCCTTTAACTTGACCTTATCTGAGAAGCACTTTATCTTCCATTCTAAATGAGAGCTTCACTGGATAGAGCAATCTTGGATGTAGGTCCTTGACTTTCATGACTTGGAATACTTCTTTCCAGCCCCGTCTTACCTGCAAGGTCTCTTTTGAGAAATCAGCTGACAGTCTGATGGGAACTCCTTTGTAGGTGACTGTGCCCTTATCTCTTGCTGCTTCCAGAATTCTCTCCTTCATTTTAATCTTGGCTAATGTAATTATGATGTGCCTTGGTGTGTTCCTCCTTGGGTCCACCTTCTTTGGGACTCTCTAAGCTTCCTGGACTTCCTGGAAGTCTATTTTCTTTGCCAGATTGGGGAAGTTCTCCTTTATTATTTGTTCAAATAACTTTTCTACTTGTTGCTCTTCCTCCCCTCCTTCTGGTACCCCTATAATTCGGATGTCGGGACGTTTAAAGATGTCCTGGAGGTTTCTAAGCCTCTCCTCATTTTTTTGAATTCTTGTTTCTTCATTCTTTTCTGATTAGATGTTTGTTTCTTCCTTCTGGTCCACTCCATTGATTTGACTCCCAGTTTCCTCCCCATCACTGTTGGTTCCCTGTACATTTTCCTTTATTTCACTTAGTGTAGCCTTCATTTTTTCATCTAGTTTTCGACCAAATTCAACCAATTCTGTGAGCATCCTGATCACCAGTGTTTTGAACTGTGCATCTGATAGGTTGGCTACCTCTTCATCACTTAGTTGTATTTTTTCTGGAGCTTTGATCTGTTCTTTTGTTTGGGCCATCTTTTTTTATCTTGATACGCCTGTTAAGTAGTGAGGGGCAGAGCCTTAGATGTTCACATTGTCAAGGCAACCCAGTCTCTGGGTTGTGATGCTGTCTGTGGGGGAGGGGACAGTGCCGCTTGCTCCACTGTCTGCCAGATTTCAGTCACTTCCGCCACTTCCCACAAGCAAACTGGGCCCTTCTGGTGCTGATTCCCAGGTGGGTGGGTTTGTGTATGTCCTGGGACCCTGTGGGTCTCTCCAACAAACTCTCATGTGAGGCTGGGAGTCTCCCGTGGCTCTCAACCCCTACAAGTGTTTTCAATCTGTGTTTTGAGGCTTTATTTCCCCTCACTGGGACTCTGGGTTGTGTGGTATGTCTCGCTCCCCAGTTTTGCCTGGTTTATCCGCGCACAAATGCGGGACTGCCTGGTCCGCCAGCCACCTTGTGTGCTGTGCCCCGCTTCACTATTGCTGCCTTGCTGGGTCTGCCTGTGGCCGCCTACACCCTGGGTCCACTAGCCACTGCTTTGCCGCAAATCCTCTCTGCCCAGCTGCCCAACTCCGCTCCTCCTACCGGTCTGGATGAATGTTTCTTCTTTAACTCCTTGGTTGTTGGACTTCCATACAGTTCAATTTTCTGTCAGTACTGATTGTTTTTTGTTTCTAAATTGTTGTCCTTCTTTTAGTTGTGTGAGGAGGCACAGTGTGTCTACCTATGTCTGCATCTTGATCAGAAGTCTCCAGAGAAGCTTTTTAAACAAATAGGAGCTTTTTCTAGCAAGGTAGCAATAGGGATCCCACTCCCCCTTCACCTCAACACAACTCCCCCATTTTCCTCTGGTCTAAAATTAATTTTGTATTCAGTTGAATTGGCAAAATGACCACTCAGCCGCTAGGTGGAGCTCTACATCATGATTTTTATAAGTCATTATCATGATGTGGTAAAGCATTGCAACCGTGAGAGAAAATTCTTTGTTTTTAAATTTCAGATGATCTATTGTTAGAGTAATTTTATCACTTAATTATTTTGTAGCCATAATTACATCTTATTTTGACTTATTTTAAGTAACAAAGTACTTTTCCCCCCAGGTAATAGTGTTTTTAAGTTTCAAATTAGAAATATTAAATTTAAAAAGTATTTATTGTGTACATACTTCTGTGCTAGACACTGTACCTATTTTAGGTTTTGTTTTGAAACAAAAACTGAATTTTAATGTTTATGTATTTATTTTTCCACACTACTTCTACTTTAGCCATATCACTGGACACTGGCCAGCCCTTTTCCCTGTCTTGATTGAAAGGAATCTGGCCTACAGAGACTAAATAACTTGCATATCTGACAGGTCTGAGAATTAGAATTCAGTTTTAAGTTTAAAGTATTTACAATTTTTCTGTTGTAACTCTTGTAGCCAAGAAAACCATGTGGGAAAGGCTGACAGCCCCTGAAGATGTGTTTAGTAAATTACAGAGAGAAAACATAGCCATCATTGAGAGCTACGGCGCCGCCCTCATGGAAGTGGTCTGTCGGGACGCGTGCGACGGCCATGAGATCGGAAGGGTACAGTAACTCCTGTTTTGGGTTATCATTGGAGAAATGTTTTAACCGGTGAAGGTATAAACTGACTCAACATTTTAGAGGTGTGTTACATACTGAGAATTATTTTCTGCAGTGTATTTTAGTGAACTTGCTTATTTACTATCATTTGGAATTTTTATTTTGTTTAGTCATATGTTTTGCTTAATTCTATTTAGAATCAGAATTAGTTCAGAATTTTCCCTCGGAATAATCTTTTTGCTGATTTTGAGGTCGGCCTGACACTGGTAGAAAGAACAGAGATGCTGCAGGTAACTTCCAACTAGTGGGAAGTTCAGTAACTTGCGCATCATGTGTTGAAAACCATGGGAAACAAGATTCTAAGAAATGGGGTAAAATATAAACTGTAATAAATTCTGAATTATGTTTTTAAAAAAGATGTTTGTATTCTTATGCATAGAAAAAAGACTAGGAGGAGATAGACTAAAATGGATAAACTTTAAAAAAAATTTTTTTTAAAGATTTTATTTATTTATTTTTAGAGAAAGGGTAAGGGAAGGAGAAGGAGAAGAGAAACATCCGTGTGTGGTTGCCTCTCACACGCCCCCTACTGGGGACCTGGCCTGCAACCCAGGCATGTGCCCTGACTGGGAATCCAACCAGCAAGCAACCTTCTGGTTCATAGGTCGGCGCTCAATCCACTGAGCCACACCAGCCAGGGCAGATTAATTGTGTTTCTTGGACTGTTTATCAGACTGTGTATTTTCTTTGTTTTCTACAATGTGTAAAATTTCATCACTAGAAGGAAAAGGTTATTTTAAAGAACCTTTTGTTCCAACAAGTAATGTTTAGATTCTGCTGAAATATAGTTAATGCTCTTATTTTAATATATTGGGTTTTGTTTCCAAAGTAAAAATTTATCCTGAAAACTTTCCTCTTATGGATCAATTGAGATTTTTGGATATGTAGCTTTCAATTTCTGGAAAAAAAACGCAAGGTTTTATTGCAAGCGATGATTCTCCTTATCAGAAGAGTTCGGACCACTTGCAGACGCAGGTCACCCCTGTCTCTGAGTTGGCTGCTAACTCCATGCTCCTCCTTTGACTTGCCTTCAGATGCTGGCGCTGGCTCTGCTCGATCGGATCGTCGCCGTGGACAAGCAGCAGCAGTGGCTGCTGTACCTGTCCAACAGTGGCTATTTGAAGGTGCTGGTAGACAGCTTGGTGGAGGATGACCATACTTTGCAGAGCTTACTCACGCCGCAGCCACCGCTTTTAAAAGCCCTGTATACTTACGAATCTAAGATGGTAAGGCTTTCTGTTCATTTGAGGTTAGATCCGCTGCTTGTTTCCTGCAGTGATAGATGTGGTTAGTACACAACATTAATGTGTAATAATACCTTGGGAATATTTCTATTGTGTAAGCTGCAACCATTCTACAGAGTTTTGAATTTGGGGACATATCCTCGAAATGAATCTCCTACGCGTACCACAGTTGAGTTGCAGTGATCCTGAGAGAGTTAGTCGGATGATAGAACCGCTGCTCACTGAGGTTGCTGGTGGTGGCGACGATGTGGCACTCTGTGCTCTCCGAGGAGGGCAGGGCGCGCAGCTGTCCCCCCGCGACAGGGCTCTGGGACAGCGGTTGCCTCCTGGACATTCCGCTGTGGGTGTGCCGGTTCCACTTTAAACACAGGATTTCCTGTCCAGTCTGTGATTCATCATCTCCTTTACTCCAAATCTGTTTTCTCTGTTTCCTCCTGCTCAAGAATGTTACAGTGTCACAGTAATAGGAGCACCGAAGCCTTAGATTTAAGTTTATTAACTTTCTCCCTCCTTCATTTGTTCGTTCAACAAGTATTTATTAAATATGTATTATATGTCAGGCATGGCAGTAGGTACAGCTGTGAGCAAAACAATCTTCCCTGCCCTCCATGAGCTCACCTGGTGATAACAGAAACTACTCTTTATTTGAACACTTAATTGGTGCAAAACACCGTATGCAGCACTTCAGATATGCTATGCCATTTAATCCTCAAAAAGCCCTGTGAGAAAGGTGGTATCATGTGCCCCTTCGTAGCTAGCTCAGAACTTCTCTTCAGCGATGGTTCAGGATCGGAAATGTGCCATGAGAGTCTCATTTTTGCCTGAGGCCTTGAATGTGATCTCTGTAGTGATGATTTTGCTTTGGTGACTTCTCAGGCGTTTCTCACCAGAGTGGCTAAGATACAGCAAGGCGCTTTAGAGCTGCTGAGGTCTGGGGTGATCGTGAGGCTGGCACAATGCCAGGTCTATGACATGCGCCCAGAAATGGACCCGCAGGGGTAAGTGTCCATACAGATTGTTCTGTTAAGTTTCCCAGGAAGGATTATTAAGGAAAAAAAAAACATTTCAACGTAATTTTGCCACCATTTTTTTTGTTTCTTTTTTTTTTTTTTTTAATATTTTTTTATTTATACTTAGAGGGGAAGGGAGGGAGGAAGAGAGGAAGGGAAAGGTCAGTCTGTAAGGGGCACATCAATTGATTGCCTCTCGCGTACCCCCTACTGTGGACCTGGCCTGCAACCCAGGCACATGCCCTGACTGGGAATCCAACCCGCCACCTTTCAGTTTACAGGCTGGCACTCAGTCCACTGAGCCACACCAGGCAGGGCTGCCACTGGTTTATAATTCTGTCTGAGTGGTAATCTTTTATCTTGATGACTTTTTTGGTGGGGTGGTCATACATCCCTGCCATTTACTAAAAAATGAAGTTGCTAATAAGGCCAAAAGTGGGTGGAACCTAAAGCTTTCCATTTCAGAGCAGTAATGTAGGTGGGAAGTGGGAGAGCATTTTGTAAGGAAACGATTTTCTTCCCAACTTTATTGTTTTGTTCAGCAGAAATACTCTTTCCAGTTATAGTGGTATTTTAACGTATCGTGGTGAAATTACAGTTTGTTGTGGATTTCCTGTTCCTGATGACTGGAATAACATTTTATATTTTCTCATTTTAACATTTTACCAGCTGCTTGCCAATTTGAAAGCTTCAGGTCAAATTATATTAAGTTTCAAGCTGTTTAGCAGATTTCCCAGTTCAGTTTGAATGTAGATTTTATTTTTCCTTTTTTGTCTACATGGCTGTGACATTCGTAGGCAAATAGCTTGCACTCCAGTGGCAAATAACACTAAGGTCAGTTTTCCTTTCATTCTGCAAAAGAGCCATGTCAAATTGAATGTTTGAGTTTTTCAGGATTAGCTATAGAACTATTTTACCTGCAAAAGTTTTTAATATCGCTTTTTATTTTTTAAAGATTTTATTTATTTTTAGAGAGAGATGAAGGGAGGGAGAAAGAGAGGGAGAGAAACATGGATTTGTTGCCTCTCACGCCCCCAGCTAGGGACCTGGCCTGCAGCCCAGGCCTGTGCCCTGACTGGGAGTCAAACCAGCAACTTTTCATTTTGTGGGATGACACCCAACCCACTGAGCTACACCAGTCAGGGCAAAACTGCTTATTAAAGTTTTAAACATGGGATTTATCGCTCGCACCTTATGTGAAGAGGGTTGGGTTCCTTATAGCTCTCAGACCGTGGCACTTGCTCTCGCAGAGCTTTTCTGCTGCCGCCCCTGGTCTAGGTGTTCTGCTCCCACCCCTTCTCTTCAGCAGGCAGCCATTTTCTCCAGTCTAAGGCTTCAGGTGTAAACATTTATGATAAGTAATGTCTTAGTAATACGGTGGTCTAAGACAGCCTCAAAAGTCACGTGATTTTAGCAACCTCATTTTAACTTTTTAAAATTTTGTTATTTTTAATTGAATTTATTGGGGTGACATTGGTTAATAAAATTATGTAGGTTTGAGGTGTACAGTTCTCTAGTATATCATCTGTATATTGTATTGTGTGTTTGCCACCCCAAGTAAATATTATGTTTTTAAAAAAATTATTTATTTATTTTTAAAGATTTTCTTTATTTATTTTTAGACAGAAGGGAAGGGAAGGAGAAAGAGAGGGAGAAAAACATCAGTGTGTGGTTGCCTCTTGCATGCCCCCAACTGGGGACCTGGCCTGCAACCCAGGCAGGTGCCCTGACTGGGAATTGAACTGGCAACCCTTTGGTTCATAGGCTGGCGCTCACACTTCTGAGCCACACCAGCCAGACCCATGTTTTTTTAAAAACCAGTGGACTGCAAATGTAGATTCATTTTTGGCTTTGGTTACAAGAGAGGGAAATTTGGGAAGGACTTGTTCTTATCTATTTCTTACTCAGAGTTTCTAGGGCCCAAGGGAATATTTAGAGTAAAATAAAAATGTTTAGGACATTTCAAGCATTGCCTTTTCAAATTACACTGATTATCTTATAAGACTTTTCAGAATTCAGATAACTTCTTTGGTTTTACTGTCTCTATGGGGTGCAGAGTGCTCATTAGTAGCTTCACATCTTAATCAGCCACCTGCGGTGGTTTGCACGGAGATGGACGGTCAGGGATGCTCAGGTAAGCTCGCCTTAACCCTTGCACTGTTGCTCTCTCCTTGTTCGTTGGCAACGAATGAAGCGTGTTCGGCATGAGGGACCCCCCAGTGTTCATCCCGACGCCGGTGGACCGCTACCGTCAGATTCTCCTTCCAGCTCTCCGCTTGTGCCAGGTCATCCTCACGTCTAGCATGGCCCAGCACCTGCAGGCAGCAGGGCAGGTAGGTGGAACATTAGCACAGAAGTCTTAGAAACCTTAGCGTGGGGCACTTAGCCTTAGCGCCAACTCCTCGCGTTCCAAACGTGGGAACCCTGGGCGGAGAGAGCGTGAGTTTACGGGATGGGTCCTGTTTGTGGCAGGCACACTTGGTATCACAACAGGCCCGTGTGCTTCACTCTGAACTTCACTGACCTGTTTTCATACTTTTGTTTGAATGAAACCACACAGCTAATTAATAGAACAGTGACATAGAAGGCAAGAGATCTATTGGGTTGTCCAAAAAGTCCTTTTATTTTTTTCTCTAAGATATGTTTTTCATTTTCACCAGTAACTTTAATTGATTTGGATGTTTTGCGTGTGTCGGCTCTCTCCCACTATCGGCTTCTAGTGGGTAGAGGCCAGGGGTGCTGCTAAATGTCTTTCAATGCATAAGACAAAGAATTATTTGGCCAAAATGTCAATAGTACCGAGAAACTTTGCCAATCACTTTTGACACATTTGGTAAGTCACAGCATTTTCTCCATACACTGCACAAATCTTTTCTTTTTTGCATTTTAGTTGTGTTTTTTATCTTTCTTGAAATAAAAAAGCATAATGTGCTGAAAGTGTGGCATGTTTTCTTCCATTTTCAGTGTTAAAATGACTGCACAAATTCACCAGTTTTGATAAGTTTTTTTTAAATGCACTTTGATATGACAGCTTTCACAAGGCAAGCTAACAAAGTTGTTTCAAATGAAGTTAAACACAACTATGCTAAGCACTACTAATACCATGGTATGGAAAAAAGTAAATGAACTTTTTGGCCAACCCAATCAGTTGTCCTTCATAAAAGGAAGCTGTTACGCAGTAGGAATAGGTTGGCTTCTAAAATGTGATTTAACCAGGTGTTGGTTGAGAGGAGGCTGTACACTGTGGTAGGCCTTGCAGAAACTGCAAAGGATGGATAATGCGCCGCATTTATTTGTGATATTTAGAGAATGAAGTAATTTAAATAAAGAATTTTCAAACTCATAAAAACATTTTTGAGCACCAGAAATTAGTTTTATTTTCATTGCTTTTCAATGAAACCTTCAAATTATATATTTCTTTGTTCAAACTAATAATGCAATAGAGTGATTTATTGGGCTTATCATGGTGAATTACCGCCTTATTGTATTGCTCTATCACTATGATACCCTCAGGAATTGTGCCCTAATGATTTGTGGCAATTCTGTCTGCTTTTCCGGCCATCAGTCCAGGCTCACCTTACCGAGAGAGAGTGCTGCTGTTTCTAACACGGCACCTTGCTTTGTTCCGCGTCAGTCGGGGTGACATTCTGCCCCTCTCATACGGGGCCTGTGAGTCACTTCTTTAAAACTCAAAGGCTGCCCTTGTCTTCTTTATTAAGATTAAATATTTTTTGGCAGAAGTTGACCATTGTGGTAAAAGACGTTGGTTCTCTAATACCAGTCTTATACTGACTGTAGCAGAATCCCCTAAGAAGGTTCTTTAAGAAACACAGATTACTGAGTTTCACGTCCAGTGATGATGGGCCAGGACCAGGAATCTGAATTGAAAAAGTAAACCAGGGCACAGTTCCTGAGAGAGTCACAGGTCTGGCTTGTTTCAGCGTGGTCTCTGCGAAGGTGTTTGCAGTCGAGTTGAGGAGAAATTGGGTGTGAAAATAATTAGCGTCCTCCTCGATGGTACAGTGTAAGTGCCAGGTGGGAGGGCAGGCTTTTTACCTCATTTGTTGTGCCCGAATCAGAGGAGGACTAAGCGAAAGCTTTGGTTGATGGTCCCGGTGCAACGCTCACCAGACTTTCACAGGGCAAGTTCAGCAACTCACTGTCACACCCGTTTTAAACTTGTGTTCTGGTTCCATTTGGACGAAAATAAAAGACATAGAATAGGGGTCAAATAATAGTTTTCATACACTAGTTCTAAATTATATTCTTTTATAGTAGCTTCTACATATTTTAATTTTTAAACTTTGAAATAATCCCTATTTCAAGAATGTTTCTTAAGAATGTTAGGTAAATGTTTACTTCCTGAAGAAATGGAAAGATAAGTTATAAATTTGTAATTTCCTGCGCGTCCACCTCTGTGTCTCCCGTTTCTCCGCCCCTTTCCCGGCTCAGGTGCTGCAGTTTCTCATCTCGCATTCGGACGCCACTCAAGCCGTCCTGCGCTGCCAGGATGCGAGTGCCGGCTCCCTGCAGGAGCTGGCCCTGCTCACGGGGGTGATAAGTAAAGCGGCGCTTCCGGGTGAGTCCAGGCTGCCGGGTGGACTTGCAGGGATGCCGCTCTTTACAGACGGACTTGCATACCCAAGGGAATGAGGGTTTTATCGCTTGGCAGGTGTACGTGACTTGCTTGAAATTGGTAGTAACAGTTCACTAGTCAAATCTAGATTTAGATTGCATGGGAATCTTTGTACTGTTTCTGCAAACTTCCTCTGGGTAGAGTCTGTCTGTTTATGCACATAAAAAATATAAAATACTAGAACTCCCTTCCTATTTTTTTAATGTTTTAATTTTCTCGATGATAAAACTACATTTGAAAGCATTCCAAATTTTCTAGGTATATTAAGTGAACTGGATGTTGATGTAAATGAAGGATCTCTAATGGAGCTACAGGGACACATTGGAAGATTCCAGGTAACTGATTCTTATTTCTCTAAAGAGCAGCTGTCAGACTTGTAACAAACTACCCGCTCATCTGTCCCATTCTGCTCCCTGGGTTTGGGCCGACCCTCTCAACGATTCTGACTGATTCTTTGTCGTCTCTAAATAACATGCTCATTATTGCTGCGGCTTGGTTGTGCAGTTTTAGGGATCATCTGTTGACTTCCATCAAGGAGGCTGGGAATCTCTTTACTCCTTTTTCCCATCATAAAAGTATGTACATTTCTTTTACCCCCACCCCCATCAACATAATTGTATCACAGTTTTGATTAGGTCCATGTTTAGTGTTACATTATTATTATTGTGTAATTGTCATGGATATGTTACCTTTCTGCGTAATGTTGTTTTTCCCTAAGTAAATACTTTTATTTGTTTGATTTTTGTGTACTTCTTTTTAATTTATTCATCAACTTTTCTCCAATGGTGTAACTTATCAAAATATTCAAATATGTTAGATAGCTTATCAATTAGATATTGTATCACAGTCTTTCGGGAGCCTCCTGGCCTGCTCTGATCATCCTCACTTTCTATCAGCTGCAGCGTCATTATATTTATGCAGTTGGATTTGTATCCCATCGGTTTTGATACAGTAATTTTCTTAACCAATCCTCTCTTCATGAACTGCTTTTCACGTTTCCAGAAGTAAATGCTGCTGTCAGCGTTTTTGCGTACGAGGTTTTAAACTATAGATTAAGTAACAGCACTGGCATCGCTTGGGCCAAGGGTTCGCATGCAGTGCCTTTTGAGTTATTTGTGTTGCACTCTCACCAACAAAACCCAAGTACTCTTGGTGGTTTTTTTCTTTTTCAGTCTCTTAACTTTTTCCATTGGTAGGGAGACAAAGATAGTTTTGACAAATCATTCATAGGGTGACCTCAGGACATGTTTTAGTGCATCTGTTTTATTGTGAGAACAGCAAGCAGCCAGTTGTAAGTTTTAAAAGTAAGTGTAAATATTTTGACAAAATAAGTTTACATTATAGTCTCCTTAATGCATTTTACCTTGTCCAAACTTATTATTTAGCCATCAGTTTAAATAAGGTCTTAATATGTTTATATATATATGGAGGTATGTAACACCAGTTTTTAAAACACATGTTTTTATTGTCCGGGTACTATGTGCAGAACACCATGCTAAGCACTTTAATACAATTCAGTGCCTCAGGTAATCCTGGCAACGGGCCTCTAAGTTCGGAATTGCTGTTATCACTCCAGAAATGTGACCACAGGGCAAACACAGGGCCCGCGGGCCGAACCCGGCCCTCCCCCTTGTTTCATCCGCCCGGCACCTTGCTTCTTCCCGGCGGCAGCGCCCAGCTCCTTGCCCCTAGTTAAGGAGTAGTCACCTTTCTACATCCCTAAAATTACATTCTGCCCTGTGAAGGCAACTGCGGGGCTGATGTGGCCCCCGGTGAAGATGAGTTTGGCGCCCCTGCCGTAGAGGGTGAGGAAGTTAAGTCACTTGTTCCAGGTCGGGCGGCAGAAAGCCGTGCACTTGCTGCCGGAGCCCACATTTCGATTGCAAACCCGTGTTCTAACATGGACACACTGCCAGTTTTGAAAAGCTCGTCCTTTCCCTTTGAGACCTTGGGAAAAATTGTATTCTCAGATGAAATGGGCCAACACTTTGTTCAAACAGATGGCATTTTGTCTGCCAAGAAACACCTGTGTGTTCCCAACCTCTGCGTGGAGTCCCCGAAGTGGCCGCAGGAGTGGCAGCCTTCAAATGTGAGCCCAGTTGAGAATCATCACGGACGGGCTTGTTACAGATCGTCTTCTGTTTGCCATTTCACTTTGCTTCCCATTGTTTATTCACTTGTGTCTATTTAATGAGCATCTACCAAGGAATCACTTGGTGTGATAGAGAATTTTTTGGCAAACACTTGGATAGTTGGGATTCACTGCTCTTAAAAAATGGTATTCTTGTGATGAGTTGACTGCCAAGCATATACTTTGGCAAAAAGTTGAATTTTAATAGTGCGAACTTCAGTTGACTCCGCTGGCAATGAGAAATCAGACACTTGAAAGAGTGGTTCCACCCCCCACTGAGTTTTTCTTTTTTTTTACGTCCCTCTAACTAGATATGAACAAAGTATCTTTTTCTTTTTTAGCGCCAATGCTTGGGACTGCTAAGTCGCTTTGGTGGCTCTGACAGACTCCGTCAGTTTAAATTCCAAGATGATAACGTGGAGGGAGACAGAGTGAGCAAGAAAGATGAACTCGAACTGGCTATGCAACAGGTGGGAGAACTGAGAGTTGTGTACCTAGTCTTGAAGATTTTTATGCTTTTAGAAATATTTGATAAGAGCAACATCTGAGTAATGTTACAGATCGATTTACAACTTTGCTGTAACTTTACAAATTGATCCTAACGTTATTCTCCTTCACATCTGGATCCGCGCCTTAGAACACTTGGGGGGCTAATCTTTGCGTCGCCGCTGTCTCCCCCTCGCAGATCTGCGCCAACGTCATGGAGTACTGCCAGTCGCTCATGCTGCAGAGCTCCCCTGCCTTTCAGCAGGCCGTGTGCCTCTTCACGCCCAGCCTGTCGGAAACCATGAACAGAGAAGGACCCCGGCAAGGTGAGCCTCGTGCTTTCTCTCCGTGCTGGAGGGTTCCCTGCTTGTGCGTATGGCTTACGACAAGCTCTGATTGGCTCCAGTGAGATGGGGTTTTTTTTTCTTTATGAGTAACAATGAGAAATTTTTTAAACAACTTTAAAGAAGGAGTGGTGAGGAGCTACTATTGTCAGACCTGTGGATAGACTGGGGAGCTCGAGAGAATAGAGGAATTCTAGATTTTTCTGAGGATCAATCCAGAAACTGTACTCTTGTGACTAGAGTACAGTTTTGAATAGTGGTTGAGACCCCAAAGTAAAGATCCAGGATTGGAGAATGAGCTCGATGGGTAAGCATATGAAAATGTAACAGCCCATGCTCTCCAAACACATCACACTGTTTGATAGTACATAATGGGTCCCTGAGGCTCTGTTTAGTTTTTTTCAATCTTTTTTCTCTTTGTTCTTTTCCTTAAATATTTTCAGTTCTCCTATTTTCAAGTTCACTTATTCTTTCCTCAGTCAGCTCCATTGGGCTGGTAAGTATACCCAGTGAATTTTTATTTCAGAAATGGTCTTTTTCTATTCTAGAATTTCCATTTTTTTAATATCATATTTTTCTGCTGAGATTTTCTATGGTTTTTATTGATTATAAGCATATTTTGTTTTCTTTTGATTAGCTACTTTGAAACCCTCATTCACTAATTTCCAACATCTGGTTCATCTGAGATTAGACTTGATTGGTTTTCTTGTCTCGTGAGCATGGGTTGCGTTTTCTTAGTTGTTTGTATGTTGGGTACTTTTGAACTGTATGCTGCACTCCCCGCCAGTGTGTCTCTGCTTCTGTTTCCTCTGGTGCCTTCATGTGGTTGTTTTGTATTATGTCTGGGGTTTTACCCATGGTCTGGTATGACTCTAGTTTGTTAGTTTGTTCTACTTGGAAGCAGGAGTCCTGAATATCTAATAAGATACCTTTACTTGAAGATACCTTTCGTTCAGTGATTCATTTGGAGAGTAGTCTTACTTAGGTAAAGGTGTTTCAGAGAAACTGAGGAAGTAGCTATAAAGCTTTATAGTTACATTCTGTGGGATAAATGAGTACTAAGTCATTTAGATAATTCTACAATTGTCTGGCTTTCTCCTGTATTCAAGAAGTTGGCTTCCAGGAAGATCACTAGAATAAATAGGAGCCCCCATGGGAAGGGTCCTCCCTTGGGGAGATACTGATCCCGGCATGAGGTGGCCCGGTGGCTCGGCAAAGGTGAAAGGTCGCCCTCACTCTGGAATGGCTGGCCGTCCGACCAGAACCCCTCACTGAGAACAGTGGTGTGTCTGCGTACCACCCCGCAGTGCCATTTAACCTGGTCTGTCCCCTCGCTGGCGGTTTGTCAGTGAATGCAAATCTGTTTGTAAATCCTCGTAGGTTCTGGAGGGAGACCTCTGTCTCCACCTCAAGGGGGCAGTCCTTCTCGTCCCCCTTTGGTCTAACATTTTAGGAAACAAATTTAACCCCCCAAACGTAAGATTTTCAAACAAATTGTAATTTTGTCATTTATTCTTCAAAAACATTAATCATGCTAATAATGTAACAGTAATTATTAAAGTTTCAATTTAGTTTCTTCTCATTTGAGCCAGTCTTTCACATACTATTATTAGTCTTTGATCTTTAATACTTAAAGATGAAAATAAGCCTCATATATTGATCTTTATTATTCCTTGGGCTTTTTAAAAAGAGTTAAGCATATTTTTCCCTGCCAACTCTAGACACAGGAGCGGGCAGGTATGCGGTGGGTTCGCGAACACCGAGTTGCAGAGAGGCAGTTTAAGCTGCTGGTCGGGAGCCCAGACTGGTGACTGCCTAGGCTTGCGTCCCGGTTCTACAAGTGACTGCTGGTACGACTTCAGAGAGGCTACCCTCCTTGTGCCTCAGCTTCTTTATCTGCGAAACGGCAGTGATAACAAGCTGTGCTCGAATGAATTACTGTGAGGATGAAGCGTGTTACCCTGTGTAAGTGCTTTAGGGCAGAGCCTGGCGCCCCCACTGCCTAAATGTTAGCCATTCTTGTTTTCATTACTGCTACCGTGGCTACGTTTAGTACATTTACTGTTACTGTGATCCAGGGACCCTTTCCTTAGCACCTCTGCGGCCTGGGCCTCATGACCTCTCCTGTGGACTCTGTTTGTGGTCAGATTTCTTACGAGCCGACCCCTTCCGATGTCTTCGTCCCGTGGCCTCCGAGCACTGGGGTTTTCTAGACGGGAGCAGTCAGCGGGGAGAGCTCCCGAAAGGCAGCCGCGGCGTCTCGGCGTCGGACCGTTGTCGTGGCTGCATCTCCTACCGGGGCAGACAGCGCACATACGCTGTCTGGGGACCAGGGTGCCTCAGGTCACCAGGAGAGGGCTCTGTGCAGACGACCGGTATTGGAAAGACCTGCCACATTTTCCCTGAAGACTGGAGCGGGAAACCCGGCAGATCAGATGAGTCTGGGATATCCTGGTTGGTGGCCACGTGCACTGACACGGGGCTGCTCTCTCTCCCCCTGGGCACGAAGACCTGTGAGGTCTGACGTGGGAGCCAAGTTGAGGGAGACGGTAGTGAAGGGAGCGAATGCAGACCCCCTTCAGTGTTCATCACCATCAGGGCCTTAAACAAAGGCCGTCTCCAAACCGAACGTGAAGTCTCAAGAAACCCCTCCGTCAGAGGCAGGTGCCCTCGTTGCCACACGCATGCTGCCTGCAGACTGGGGTGTGACTGTCCGCCCGCTCGTCCCGCAGAGGGACAGCTTCCCTGACATCTCGCTGGCCCTCCTGCCTTCGTCAGAAGGTCGTCAAGTCAAAGGCAGACCATTTTGTTTGCTTCCCAGATGGAGTTACTGTGGTAAAAGGCTCATTAAGGTTCAAATCCAATTACAGTTGTTGAATATTTTAGCTGGCGTTTTCCTTCTCTCTTTGGAAGAATGACTTTGGACTGGGGATTCAGCAACCCAGAAGATGCAGGCTGGAGACGAATCCCTGTGACCAGAGCAGTCGGGAGAGGCAGGAATGCCCCCTGGGTCAGGAAACCCCAAACTCGCGTGTCTGGCTTGGGGTGCATGCGTGTGTGTAAAAGTTCTAACACACACAGGGATCTGAAGGCCGTCTTCACCCAGTAAAGGTCAGCTGTCTCTGTGTCCGTGAGTCGGGTGTCGTCGTTTGCTCACGGTCTTCAGCCCCCGTTCGTCCTTGATATGTACATACAGGGACTCCACCCACTCCTCTGAACCGTCCATGGTGTTTAACAGTAGTCTCGGGTTGGGGTTAATGATAGTTTATATGCCCTTAAATTCCTGGGCATCCCTTGTTTTAAAACAGGTCATTTGAAGTTCATATGAAATGCTTATGGGTGGAACATTGTTTTTTATCATCGACTCCGTCAGATACCCAAGCTCCAGTGGTTCCGTACTGGCGGCTGCCTGGTTTGGGCATCATCGTCTACCTGCTGAAGCAGAGCGCTAACGATTTCTTCAGCTACTACGACAGTCATCGACGGAGTGTGAACAAGCTGCAGAACGTCGAGCAGCTTCCGCCAGACGAGATAAAAGAGGTATGTGTCTTCTAACGAGCTGCGAAGCCCTGACTTCACTCTGTAAGGGCCTGGTTACTGGTGTCGCATGTGTAGGTGAGGATGACTGACCTGTGCGGTGGAACGGAAGGAATCAAAACGAGTCCTCTGTGACTTGAAGAAGAGTCCCTCACCTTAGCACCCCACCTCGTAAGCATAGAAACTCTGGAATGAAAGGCACCGAAGTTGCACCTGTTCAGGAAAACCACCTGCCGGTCAGTAGAACGGCAGCTGCCCTTTGAGTAGGGGTTTCGGTAATTTATATTCTAAAACCTGTGCTGAGAAACTTAGGCTTCTATTGTAAGTGCTGAGGTAAGAGGTCTCAGCACACAGTGGGATGATGTATCAGACGTGACTGCGGCTCTCAGGGACCCAGAGTCATTCCCTGGCATTCATTGTGGATAAAGACGCTGAGTTGCCAGGCTTGCTCCCTGTGTAGACCACCATCCTTCCCATTTGGCACAGCTGAACTTGGAGGCATCTCTTGGCTGGTGCTAAAGCATCCTGGTGTCCTGCGGCAGCCCGGATGTCGAACCATCTTGCCATTCCTGGTTCGCACCGACTTTTCTGGAAAACTCTGTGTCACTCTTCAGAGCGTTCAAAGCCTACTCCCTCTTGCCACTCTTCTGATAGTCTTAGGGAACGTTTATTGAGTGCTTACGAGGTGCCAGGCCCTGAGCTACAAGTTCTGCCTGAATCCCCAAGGTGGATGATGTCGCCTTCTTGTTTCTCAGATGAGGAAACAGAGGCTCTGGAAGTTTGGCAACCCAAAGCCACACAGGAGTTACTGACTGCGTTCAGGTGGTCGCTGAAATTGTGTGGTTTACACCTGGAAGCCCTTCCCCCTCATGCGTAGCTTATGGAAGATGCTGGTACTGGCCAGAGGAACTGGAGCTTCACAGTAAAGTCCGTGACCTTCCACCAGCCCCGCATCAGTTCTCCCTCTGCCAGACCTGGTGTCCGAGTTTTAACTGAACCGTGCGCCTGTGGGCCTGCCAGACAGGGGTGATGGGAGGTCCTGGCGGGTGAGCATATCTTATGTGCTCTAGACGTCTACAGTGTCCTCCGGAGGTGCTTCCAGCTGTTACCGAAATCTGCGTGGC
Source organism: Anoura caudifer (assembly GCA_004027475.1). NCBI lineage: Eukaryota > Metazoa > Chordata > Mammalia > Chiroptera > Phyllostomidae > Anoura > Anoura caudifer. Next base: position 282,496 of record PVKU01000080.1, read on the forward strand.
ACTGTTACACCTACTGCTGGGGAACCTTTCCCTGTCCCGTCTCACCTGAATTTGCCAGGAAATTCAGGGTTGGTTGGCCCATCAGCGGACTGGAAATGCCTGTTTCAGGGGCAGGACTTCTGCAAAAAGCAACAGATGAATATTCGTTTGTAATTCATCTGCTTGTTTGGCTCTAGGTTGTATGTTTGTTTGTTTGTTAGTTACTAGCTTCCTAACCAGATAATAACTCTTGTCTGCTAGGATGCCTAAACTTATTTGAATATTTTGCATAGTGCTTATCACAAGTGACCAGAAATTTTTGTTAACAGTTGGTGTCATCTTTCATACTGTATTTATTTCTTTTTCTTAGTTGTGTCAGTCTGTGATGCCCGCTGGTGTTGATAAAATCTCCACTGCCCAGAAATATGTTCTAGCAAGACGGCGCTTGGTGAAGTTGATCAACAATCGAGCCAAACTGCTCTCCCTTTGTTCTTGTATCCTTAATGAAATCACAGCGGGGCGTGAGTGGCAGCCTCTGAGAGCATCTGCAAGTGCAGGAACTGTTTGCTTATTCTCACGTTATTAGGGCATCAAAACCACAGGGAAAGTGACATAATTACTGCCTGTTTTTTTTCTAGTACGTGCCTGATACATTTCCAAATCGAAAATCACCTTATCTTTTGGAGTAGCTAGTACTCCTCTTAATGTATACAGACACTTTCTGTCAGGACAAGAGACAAGGACCCTGGAGACAGCCGGCACGGTGCCCCACGGTCCCCACCTCCTTCTCAGCGCACCTCACTGCTTTCTGGGGACACATTATCCGTGCCGCTTCACCCCTGTCCAGTAGACTGAGGCTGTGGGTGCATCACCAGAAGGTGCAGTCTCCTTTTTTCTCCCCCTCGGAAACCGGTTTGTACAAAACATGCCTTGAGATTGTTTTCCTTATCTGAGCTCTCCTCTGTAGTTATCATAGAGACCTGCCTGTTTATTCTTTGGCGCCATCTGGAGTACTATCTGTTACATTGCACGCCCACGGATTCTCAAGATTCCTTGTTTGCCTCCAGGACCCTGTTTAAAAGCAGAAGGCTACAAGGTAAACTCTGTTCTGCAAATTAATGGACCATAAATGCCTTTGGGTGTTAGTGCCTTGAAAAGCAGTCACGTTTTTACTAATTTTTTAAGTGTCTCAGTTACCGAATGGATTGGATAATCAAGAGCCACTTGGTTGTTAGACGTAGCTATACTTTGCAGTTGCCCTGCGTCCATGGGAAATTGTGCGGAACGCAGAAGCATCTTAGAGGCTGCTCCTCACCTTATCTCAGTTAAGGGGTGACCCAGCTGCAGAGTCCCCTGGTCACAGATGATTGTTTGGAAGAACGGACGTGGGTCAGCCGAGGCCAGGGCTCTTGCTGCAGCAGCGAGCTCCTGACGCTGCTGAGCATGCGCTGGGTCCCTTGGGGGACACGCAGAGGCGAGCGGGAGAGCCCCGGCCCAGACCTGCGGCGTGCTTCCCGGGGGCCGCCCTTTCCCGAGAGGGGGAGTAGCATTCTCAGCCTTGGCCCGCACACCCCACCACCCTGCGGCTCACTGCCCTCACGTTGCTCCATGTTGCCATGGATCTACGCCTGCAAAGACGGTTTGACCGTGTCTTCTGTCCCTAGATTCCTTCGCTTCAGAAGCCAATGTGGATTTTAGGAGCGGACTGACTGTGGTGAGCCAACATGACATAGACCAGGTACGGTTTTTTCTCGTGTTCTTTTATTTCTGAAAGGAAAAAGGAAGGTGTCTAGTGTGTTAGTCAGATGGTCATTTTCAGGCTGAAGGCAAAGACCTGATTTGAATTCTGGCTTGGCCACCCAGCAGCTGTGTGACCTGGAACAACTCACTTAACTTCTTACTTAGCCTCCATTTCCTCATAGAAAGACGGAAATGATAGTCCAGCCTCATTACTGGGCCGGTCAGCGTTAACCAAGGTTTCGCGTGTGAGGCCCTCGGGGCGCGCCTGGGGCCAAGTAAGAGCTCAGTAGCTGGTAGGCCTTGTGATCTGGAAACTTCTGGGTTTTTTAAAATTAACTTTGTAGAATTTTAAGGCACAAAGCGTTACTTAACACTTAATTTTTCAGAAAATAATTTAATGAAGTTTTGTGAGTAGCCATTAAATAGTTCACTGCAGTAGACCATAGCGTTACACAGTCACATGCCGCCTAAGACGGGGACGCGCTTTTAGAAACGCGGCAGGAAGCGATTCCATGGCTGTGCGACTCGGCAGCACGCACTCACGCCAGGCGGGACGGGAGAGCCTGCGGCTGCCGGGCTGCAGACGGGTTCGGGCAGCCTGCGCCCGTGCTGAGTCCTGGAGGCAGTTTCAACCCGGTGGTACCTGCGTATATCCAAACATGCCTAAATACAGGAAAGGCGCAGTGAAAATATGGTATGAAAGATAAAAAGTGGTGCACCTGAATAGGGCACTCACCACAAACGGAGCGGGCGGGGCGGGAAGTTGCCCGTGGCTGAGTCGGTGAGTGCGTGCCGAGTGAGCCTGAAGGTCCGAGGCATGGCCGTGCACCGCGGTGGACTTCCTGAACACTGTCCACCCAGGCTGCACGGAACGCGTTAATTTTCTTCAATAATAAATTAACCTTAAGAAAACAAGAAAAGAAATAATCTTAGCTTATTTTAACTCTTTTACTTTATAAACTTAATTTTTTAAAAACTGACTCCTTTGTGGTAACACAGAGCTTAAAATACAAACCCATTGTACAGCTGTACAAAAATATTTTTATAGCTTTATTCTATAAGCTTAGCTGCTTTCTATCATTTATTTACTTACATTTACTTTTAAACTTTTCAACAAAGACTAAGACGCAAACCCACACCCTGGCTGAGGCCCACGCAGGGTCAGGTCATCCTGTTGCCGTCTTCCGCTGCCGCACCTCGTCCCACTGGAAGGCCTCGGGGGCAGTGACACACACGGCCGTCGTCCCCTGTGACGACAGTCCTTCTGGACCGCCCCCCGAGGGCCCGCCTGCGGCTCTTCCTGCGGAGCGGTGGTCTCTTCGGAAACACCTCCAGGGCAGTTTTTGTTCTGTTGGTCTGTCCTTATGGGGTTGCTTGTAAGCAGCCAGCCACCAGGAACGCTCCTCTCTAGTGGCAGTGGCAGCGAGGTCACGAGGTGGTAGGGGTTTTGCAGCTCCGTCACAGTGTTGCGGGACCACCGTGACACGGGCAGTCCAGTGCCGACCAAAGCCTCCTCATGGGACACGTGACCCCTGATCGGCAGTGTTGGTATTGAATGAAGAGCATTCTGAAAACAGGTAAAATGAGAACCTCCTAGGAAACAAATACAAAGCCTTAGGAACACAGCGTTAGCAGGGGTGTGTGTGATTAGGAGCTAGATCTGCTCCTGGCCACTAAAAGAAAGGTCCTTGAGGGGCCATGATGTGATAACGGCTCTGCTTTTCCCTAAACCACTGCCTTCCTTAAAGCTGAGGGTTGGGCTTCGCCAGAAAGAAAGGCACAGTCACAGCACCTTTCAGACCCAAGTTCACGAGACGTGGGGACACCACGCTGTCATCCCAGCCCTAGCTGCACTTGCCTCTGGCGTGACTGTGTAGCAGGAATTTGTTTTTTAGCGTGGTTTGTTTTAGGGAAGCTAATGTTAAGTGAGGCCATCTGCAGAATTAGCTAAAGAATATATCTTTCAGAAGCTGTTTAATAAATACATGTTGAATTAATGACTGTTTCATTAGACTGGTCTGTTACAGAGTTAGAAAAATGCAGGATTAGTAAATAGCCTTCTCTATGCTTTAATTTAAATGCAGAATTGAAGGCAGGTAGATTCACAGAATTTTGTACTGGATTTTAGCTTTTCAGTGTAATACCGGAAAGATCCATCTGAAACTGCACAGGCATTCTGAAATCAGCTGAGGTCCAAAGTGTGTACAGATCGTCTTCCCCCACTTACACTTTTTTTAAAAAGTAAAACCGTGCACGTTTTGGGTTTTTTTTAATTGCAATATGAAGTTAAAGGTACAAGTTCTTTCCAATGTATCCTTTGTTTGTTTCTCCAAAAGCACCCATTCTTAGTAACTTTTTTAAATTTTTAAAAGATTGATTGGTTTTAGCGAGAGGGGAGAGAGAGACATTGATTTTTTTTTTTTTTTTTTTTTTTTGAGAAACATTGATTGGTTGTTCCACATATTTATGTGTTCATTGGTTGGTCCAGCCCACAACCTTGGTATATCAGGACGACGCCCTAACCAGCCGAGCTACCCAGCCAGGGCCTTAGTAACTCCCTGTACGGCCCTTCAGGAAATGTTTTTGCACACATGTCCACAGTAGCATCAATAGTTGTTATTTAAAGCAGGCTTTAAATTTTACACATTCATATAGGAAAAGAAAGGGGGAAAGCAATGAGTAAATTCTAGGGTGGAAACTGTGACTCTTTTTCAATTTGGGACATGGGAAAGGACCAGCATTGTAAAGACTCTGAGATATTTTAAATTGGAAGACACAGAATAAAATAAATATTTGGGACTGCAGTGTTAACAATGAGATGTTGTCTGTGTTTCCTGTAGCTTCAGGCTGATGCCATCAACGCCTTTGGAGAATCACTACAAAAGAAACTCCTGGACATTGAAGGATTGTATTCAAAAGTTCGTTCTCGCTATAGTTTTATACAAGCTCTTGTCAGGCGTATTCGAGGCCTGCTGAGGATATCACGGAACTGAGAGCCCACGTTTCTTACACTCTTCTGGGAAAGAAATGAATTGGGGGAAATGGTCTCCTTTTTATATATTAGTTTGTCTCTAAATTATGACCAAAAAATATTTTGCTATTTCTTTCTTTATATATGGACATTTTTCTGTAAACTTCCTTGCCCGGTTTTATCCTCACTAGTAAAAATAAACACTTTAAAAAAAAAAGCAAAACAAGTGTATAGTTAGTCTTTTTGAAATTTTACCTGAAAAGTGATTGTCATTATTAGGAATCAATTGTATCAATATGAACCTTCCGCGGTGGGTGGTTTTCCCAGGGGATATAGTGCCCAATGCTAAATTAAAGGCATGGTGTGGAAATTCTCATTTTTTTCTCTCTTTGTCCCTACATTATACTTGTGTGGTATTTAGGGTTGCTCTGTGGGGCACGCTGGGTAATAAACTATGCCTGTGCTCTTTGATAGGATAGTGTACTCGGTACTGTGAATAATGTGTTACAGAAACGACTCAAAAAGCCAAGCCATCTCTTCCCTAGTTTTTTTTCCTTTTCTGCATTTAAATGCTAATATAATAATTTTCCTTTGTTCCTCAGAAATGATTGTGAAGTTTCTCTCATTAATTATCCGCCTATATTTCTGATATAATTAGTAGGAGAGCTACAATTAGGGCAAAAAAATTTATATAATGACCTATTTCTTGTGTTTATTTGCAGGTGACCTGTACACCTTTCACCTGGCTTCCCAGTTAACATTTCACACGTTACTTCAGCTCTTTCATACGTGCGTGTATCGGTTTTCTTCCTTACCTGTTCGCTGCACTTTTCTGCAGTATTTCAGCAAGTAATAGCAGGGATATTTCCTCCCTAGTCACAACGTCACCAGCACACGCAGGACATTTCACAGTGACATTTTTCTGATACTTAGCTCATATTTAAATATCCTCAGTTGCCCCCAAAATACTTCTTGAACGTTTGTGTTTTACCCAGGATTTACTACATTCTGCAGGTTTGGACAAATGTATAATGAGCTGTATCCCTCATCAAAATATGTAGAGTATTTCCACTGCCTTAAAAATTTCTCTGCACTTTGCCTATTCATTTATCCATACCCTACCCCTGGCAACCAAAGATTTTTTTGTTGTCTCCATTGATTTGTCTTATCCAGAATTTCATATAGTTGGAATCATACAGTATGTAGTGTTTTCAGAATAGCTTCTTTCACTTAGTAATAATGCATTCAAGCTTCCTTCTTGACTTTTCACAGCATAACAGCTCTTTTCTTCCCTTTTTAGTGCTGAATAACATTCCATGGTCTGGAAGTACCATAGTGTATCTAGGTATTCACCTACGAAGGACATGTGGGTTGTTCCCAAGTTGGGGCCATTAGGAACGGAGCTGCTATAAAGATCTCTGTGTAGGTTTGTATGCGGACGTGAGTTTTTGTCTCATTTGAGTGAATACCAACGAGTGCAATTGCTGGGTCGTATGTAAGCGTATGTTTAGTTTTGTAAGAAACCACCAAACTGTCTTCCAAAGCGGCTGTACCACTTCGGGTCCCACCAACGTGTGTGAGAGTTCCTGTTGCTCTGCATCCTCACCAGCATTTGGTGTCAGTTTTCTGGGTTTAGGCCAATCTACTAGGTGTGAAGTGGTATCTCATTTTAATTTGCATATCCCTGATGACATGTGACGGGGAGCGTATTTCATATGTTTCTTTGCTGTCTGTTTATCTTTGGTGAGGTTTCCATATAGGTCTTCGGCCCATTTTTTAGCATCAGCTTGTTTTATTGTTGGGTGTCTGTGCATTTTAGATAATGCACAGTCCTTTATCAGATGCACTTTTTGCAAATACTTTCTCTTACTTTTCTAACTCTATTGTCTTTTGCAGAACAGAAGGTTTTAATTTTAATGAAATACCAGGCATGCGCCCTAGACTGGGAATTGAACCTGTGACCCTTTGCTTCAAAGGCCGGCACTCAGTCCACTGAGCCACACCAGCCAGGGCCTTATGATTTCAATTCGAGTTAATTTTTGTGAAGGGTGTAAGGTGTGTGTCTAGCTTTTTTTTCCCTTGTGGATGTACAGTTGTTCCAGCACCATTTTTTTGAGGAGCCTTAGCTTTGCTTCGTTGTACTGCCTTTGTTCTTTTGTGAAAGATCAGCTGACTATTTATGAGAGTCTATTTCTGGGCTCTCTGTTCTGTTCCACTCACCTATTTGTATGTTTTTAAGCGTAAATGGTTTCATGCAATTGCTGAGACAAAGGGTATGCTAATTTAAATTTATGATAGTTTTAGCTAAGTTGCCCTCCAAGGAATTTTTAACAATTTGTAATTTGTATCCTTATCAGAATTGTATAGCTGTGCTTGGTTCTCCGTTCTTTCAAAGACAGTGTGTTATCAAGTTTTTTGATTTTTGCCATTTTGGAGAAAAATGGTAGTAACTCATGGTTCTTTGAGTATGAACGCCGCTGAGTATCTTTCCACACATCTTTGAACTATTTCTGTGTCTTTTTCTATGAGCTGTTCATATCCTTCGACCACTTTTTTTTGGATTTTGGTCTATTGATTTGTAGGTGCTCTTTGTTAGTTGTTTTACAAGTGATGTTTTTCTTTTCTTTTCTTTTTTTTTTTTTGCCATACAGAAAAGTTTTATTTTTATGTCATTGATTTCACTTTTTATTTTATGACTTTTGCATTTTGTATCGTGCTGGTCATGTGGAAAATCTTCAATTTGGAAGTTATAAAAGAATTTCTTCCTTTTTCTCTAGAAATTTTAATATTTCTGTTTTGCTTTGTTTTGTTTAATTTGTTATTGATCTATAACTTTTTATGTGTAAAGTGTGATATCAGAACCCAAATTATTAATTTTTCCAGGTGGAAAAAATACCAATGAACCAAGTTAGGTCAGTATCATTTGCTGAATGATCCATCTTTTCTCTATTTGATGTTTGGAATCACTGGTACGGAACTGAAACAGGCAGATTGATTAAGAATTAGAATTTTTAAAAGGCTAGTATTATAGAAGAACAATGAATAAGAGAACTGAGGCTAATATGCCTTGATTGAAGTTCCGGTCTCTTGGGGTTTAGATCAGATAGAGAAGGAGTAGAACCAGAAGAGAGCTCATTATTGACAATATGAAACATGAGAAAGTGCAGGTCTGGCCAAGGTCAGAGTTGGTAGGATAGGAGGTGCAGTCTGAGAATTAATACTGCACAGGTGGAGGAGGTCCAGGAGGGGAACCAGTGCGTTAGAAACGTGGCAGTGGATTGCCGATGTGGTATGAAGATGAAGGCCGCTACTAGGAGTTAGGATTCTGGAAAACACAGGTGTACATGGCCTTTGCAGTCATCCATGAGTATGATAGCTTGGGGCTGAGAGGAGGGCTGTTAGATGCCAAAGCCTTCAGCGGATGAGAGGGCTGCCTAGGAAGTTAGTAGATTAAGGCATCGTGAAAGAGTAAAGAGAGAACATGAATCTTAAAGGTGTTGTTGTGTTTTTTTTTTTTTAATTTTTGATGTGAGAGGAAGGGAGAGAAACATTGATTGGCCACCTTCTGGGTGCATCCCAACTGGGGAACAAACCTGTAAAACACAGTCATGTGCCCTGACCAAAATTGAATTCGGTGACCTTTCGGTTTGTGAGACCACACCCAACCAACTGAGCCACACCAGCCAGAGCAAGAGGTGTTTTTACATGAGGACATTTAAGTAAAAGTCTCAAAACAGCAAAAGAGCTCTGCCTTTCTTTTCCACGGTTATGGTTGTTTGAGAAACTGAAGAGCTTCTGAAAGATCTTGGCAAAAAAGTCAGGCTTTATCCCTGACCAGGTAGCTCAGTTGGTTAGAGCATCTTCCTGATGCCTCAAGATTGTGGGTTCAATCCCTGGTCAGGGCACATACAAGAATCAAGCAATGAATGCCTGAGTAAGTGGAACAGTAAATTGGTGTTTCTCTCTCTCAAATCAATCAATCAAAAAAATTTTTAAAAACTTTATAAAAGGCTTCATTTAAGACTTGATCAGTAAGAAGGGAATAAAGTTTCATGCGAGGACTTCAATAAATATTTGTGTACAGAGGTTGTGCTGGGCACTTGCTGGGCAGATGAAGTCATGAACCAAAGGGATGAAGTCCTTACCCTCATGTAGCTCACAGTCTGGTGTCTCACAACTCAAGAGAGTCCACAGACCGCCGGTAGCTGCATAACTTGAGGCTTAGCAGAAGTGCATAATGTCAGGCCCCAACTCACATGTCCTGAATCGGGGCCAGCAGTTTGATGAGATCCCCGGGTGATTTGTCTGCACGTTAAAGTCTGAGAAGCTCTGTCAGGACTTAACTGAGCCAAGTTTTTACCCTCGACGTGTTGGAAGACAGAATGTGTTAGAGCCATCTACCAGCATCTCCTCCCTGGTGGCAGCTGCAGTTCAAGGAGACCCCACCCCTTCTCATTGTAATTGACCTGGGGGAATCTGACACCAGCTTGAATAATCTGCCTTCTTTTCCCAGGTATTGGAAAATGGTTAGGAAAGAGTGATCCCGTCTTCTATTGGTTGGACCATTTAACAAGTAAGCTCAGATAAGTGTTACAATGGACCATATTCTAGAAAGCAGGAAAAACCGGAAGGCACAGAGAACAATGAAGCAGTTGTAGGAAGAAAAGCAGAAATGGAGAGAAACATGCTTACATTCTCGGAGCTTTCCTATACCCCTCATCATTGTCCACTCTGTAATACACCACCGTATGGTTAAAACTCCTATGATTTGGTTCTTATCTGGAACTGGAGTTCTACTTTTTATAGCAGATAAGGATGAATTCAGAAAGCTGAGTGGAAAGAGAGAAAAGCTACTTGCTTTGTAAGTGTGTGTTGATGGAAATCGTGGAGGGATTTGAGGACCAGGAGCAGAGGTGGCCCACAGTATCAGGGTAGCTCCAGTGGACAGAACTCGAGACCTCTTCCAGAGCTCACTGTCCACACCAGGCACGTGACAAGCAATTTTTGCCCCTCACATTGTCTCATTTGATCCCTGGAACAAAGCGGCACGGTGTTAAGCCTCATTTACGGAGAAGGAAAGCAAACTTAAGTAACTTGTTCACGGCTGCCAGGAAGTGCAAGGCCATGGTGAAACGGACCCAGCTGTGACAGACTCCAAAGGTCTCCATCTTAGACTAGTTAAACACCGAACCTCTATCATAGGTCCTCACGTCAGGTTACATCGCATACCGGTGGTACTTTTGTAAAGACAACCCTCCTCACCTCCCGCAGATTCCGAGTGGGGCCCGGGGAAGGCTGGGCTGCAAAGCTCCAATGGTGACTCTGCTCTGCACCCGGGGATGGGAATCTCTGCGGTCCTTACAGGTCGGAAGGACCTAAGCCTGGCTGTGCAACAGAATCGCTGGGTTGCTGGTACTAATAATGCAGATTCCGGGACTCCGACCCAGCGTTACAGAAGCGGGATATTGGGACTGGGGCCTCGGTTTCCGAATGTTCAAAGCTGTCCCGCCCGGCTTGGGGCTTACTGACTCCACCCTGGCTTTCTCACCCGTGGGCCCACTCAAGGGGTAATTACGAGATGTTCCGCCAGGGGGAGCCGGAGCGCCGCTAGCAGCTTCCGGGTGAGTTGAGGTGAGGAGGGCGGGGCGTGGGGTGACCCGGAAGCTTACGCGGCTCCCGCCCCTGGCACCGGGGAGGCAGGATAGGAACGGCCCACCGAGTTGACACCGCCGTTCTCGCCCTCTTCACTGACATCATGCTCCAATTCCTGGTGAGTGGAGCTGCCGAGGAGTGGGCCGGGGGCTCGGTTCAGGGCCCTCGGGTGCTCTGCGCCCCGCCGAGCCGGCCTGGGTCTGGGGGCATGGGTGTGGCCCCGCGGGTCCCCAGCCCTGGTGCCTGCTCGTTGCCTCTCGGGGTGGGCTGCGGGGCTTTGTTTCTGCCTCGCTCAGACCCTGTGCGGGTATTTTTCTGCAGCCATTCAAGTCCCTACAACTTTGATGGGTCAGACCATGCATTTGGGAGCCATTGTACTTACCCTGGGTGCTTGTGTCATCCTCATGATAAAGCTTTTGGGTCCTTATGTCTTATCGTGACCGTCCCACATTCTGTTCTCCCCCCCCGACAGGGACACAAACCCCGTCCGGACTTGGGGCCCTGCTGGTTGGCGTTTCTGAGGACGCAGGAGGGCCGGGAATAAACTCTAAGTTACGATAATAAGCCTCCTCGGGCGGCGCGGAAACACTGAGTCAGAGCTGGAGGCTTAGGGAGCCCTCGGCGGGTCTGTGGTTGCAGCTTCCAGACTTTGAGGACGGCTGTCTGCTGGCATGAGGCAGACCCTGGTGTACAAGTGGTTTTTCCAAAGTGCTCTTTTTAGGGGAAAGTGACTGCTACCATGACTAAACAGATGATTTCTTGGGGCTCTTTATTTCAGTTAAAAACGGGTTTTCAGGCAAAGCTCGGTATATTCCAGATTGCTTGGTGAAGGTTCCAGGCGGTCTTGCCAATCAGATTTCAAAGAGAGAGTCTTTCTTCCAAAATTTTGTGCCTTCAACACTTGATGCTTTCTACCTCTTATAAGAGGCAGGTATTGTAATATATACCAGGTGACTAATGGGAATCTGGTGCTCTGGTGATGAGATGCTTTCTCAAATGTTATATATTCTTTATTAAAGAGATGAGGGAGAAATGGCGCTGCTGGCCTTTTTGAGATGGTAATTAATTTTGAATTCTCTAGGCCAAAAGGGAGTACCTTTGACATAAATTGCCCAACTAAGGGCTGCTCCTCTGTCTCTGGAAGTTTCTCTAGTGTCCTGAGTAGGAGTAACAAATAATTACTGTTATTTAGTTGTAGGAAACAGTTTAAAAACAGTATCAGTTTGCCCCAAAGTGTATAATTGAGTGCCAGCCTCCAGCTGCAGCTCCTTGATGAGATGGTGGGATATTGATTCAATTATTCTTAACTTTCTAAGTACTTTTGCAGAGTGACTTTATTTGGTTTTGGAATAAACCTTTGCTGTGTATAAATATGGATGTGACTGGTCTGAGAATTCAGAATTCTCAGCATTTAAGGGGAGAGGCTGAGGCTGTTGGTTAAATTCCCAGCCCCAAAATAAGGCTGGCCCTCTGTTCTCACTGCGCCTGCTGAAAGAAGTGGCTAGAATTACTTTTCACCTGGATTCTATCTCTGTCCAGCGATTCACCAGTTTGGTCGACTTGTGCAAGTCTTTCTGTTTGCTTTTAGCCATTTCAGGTATAAAACAGTGGGGTTGAGGTAGAAGATCCCTAAGGTCTCCCCTAGCTTTTACTCTGTGACCAGCTGTCATGTCCTAGTATTTATGAGGTCAGACTCCTGGGTTCGAACCCCAGCTCTATCACTTTTAAGCTGCGGGAGCTGGGGCAGCTTACTGAAATTCTCTATGCTTTAGTTTCCACATCTGAAAACGGAAATGTGTTCCATGGTTTTGTTGCGAGGATGAAAAATGAGTTAACGCATTAAAGTAGTTAAAACAGGGACACTTACTAAGGACTCACATATGTTTAGTTTCTCATCAACAAGGTATCAGTAATTCTGATTTAGTTTCTTCTCAGAAACGGGGTCAGTGTATCCTCAGAAGTGTAGGGGAAGGGAAGCGTTTGGCAGTAAGGGGACAGTCCCGAGTTACACATGGACACGGGCATCACGCATGTTGGAACCCTGTATGATGTTCCCTACCGTTGCCATTTTCTGGGACACTATTTGAAATGCACTCCCCGGGGTTGTGCTGCTTAGAAACCCTTCGTTCCTCCTGGGGTGAAAACACTGGCCTGGCTTCCCGGGCCTGAGAACCTGTTCCCGCCCCCCTGCTGCTGCTTCCTCTCCTGTTGCTGCTGAGGCTCCCTTTGTTGCAGTGTACTGGCTTGGCCGAAAAGGCTGTGTAGTTTTTTTCTGTAAATTAAAAGACACATTTTTCATTTTCACCAGTAACTATTGATTTGGATATTTTGAGTGCGTTGGCTGTCTCCCACTATTGGCTACTAGTGGGTGGGGGCCAGCGGAGTTGCTGAACATCTCCCAATGCGTATGACAGCCCCACAGCAAAAAATTTTTTGACTGGCCAAAAAGTTCATTTAGTTTTTTCTGTTCCATGGCTCTGGTAGTGCTTAGATGTCTTTAACTTCATTCGAAACAATTTTGTTAGATTGTATTGTGACAGCTGTCATTTCAGCATGCATTTAAAAAAACCCTATCAAAATTGGTGAATTTTTGTGTAGCCATTTTAATATTGAAGATAGAAGAAAATATGCAACATTTTTGGCATATTATGCTTTATTATTTCAGGAAAGGTAAAAATGCAACTGAAACACACACAAAAAAGATTTCTGCAATGTACGGAGAAGGCGCTGTGACTGATCGAATGTGTCAGAAGTGGTTTGCAAAGTTTCTCCATTCTGTTGACATTTCGGCCAAATGACCCTTTGCTGTGGGGCTCTTTCTCATGCATTGGAAGGTGTTGAGCAGCACCCCTGGCCTCCACCCACTAGAAGCCAATAGTGGGAGAGAGCCGACGTACTCAGATATCCCAGTCAATAAAGTTATTGGGGAAAATGAAAACTGCCTACTGAACATCTTTTGTCATATCTTCTATCTCAGACTCCACATAATCTGGACCCATTACCTCTTCCCCACCCTGCCAACCACACCCAGCTCCTTAGTTCCCTGGTCCTGGCTTTCTAAAATTTGAAATGTTGACATAATCTTATTTTTCTTCCCTTCTTCATTCTCCATGTATGTCATCTAGCTGCTGTGCCTGGCACATATATTTACCTGCTATGTAATTTTGGGCAAGTTACTTAATTGGTCTGTGGCTTAGTTTCCTCAATACAAACTGGACAGTAACTGGACCTGCTCTGTAAGATTGTGAAGAGCATACATTAATTCATGAAAGAGAGCTGGAATGCACATAGTAAGCATTCAGTAAATGTAGCTCTTGTTTTACGCCATCAGGTCTTCATTACTCATATTATGGAAAGTTCTGTCTTCATGTTCCCACTGCCAAGTTCATAGAGCAGGTCTTTTTTACCCCACCTTTGGATGAGCTACCGCAACCTGCCTGGTGTAGAGATGTAGGTTTTGAGTTGGAAAGTTCTTTTAGGTTCTCCAGTCCAGCTGACATGCTGATGCTTCCGTCTCCACTAGGAGAAGGGCATCCAGTTTGTCATTGGTCACCTCCAGTGACAGCAGGTTCCGTACTGCCACAGGTAAACGCGTTCGTTTTCGGTCAGCGTCTCCTTACCTAGTTCTACTCCTTGGTGATAAACAGCAGCTCTAACCTGCGGACAACCCTTTACATATGTAAAGAGCATATCTTGGCGCCTCACCCTACCCCTCTCCCACCCCGCCATCAGCCTTTTCTTTAGGCTGGACAGCTCTGTCTCTTCATGATTCAGGTTCGGGCCGGTTACTCTTCTCTGCCGAGTCTAGTTTTGAATTCTTTTTGAAACGTGCTGCTCCAGATGTGGTCTGAGCAGCGGCAGAGAAGAGCAAGGCTGTCGCCTCTCTCTCCGCGTGCGCTTCCCTCCCTCACTGCCCGTGGTTCCGTCCTCCTGCAGCTGCGGAGCGGGCATGCAGAGTCCACGGCCTGTCCACGTGCTCAGAAACTGTCAGCGCCCCCGTGTCCTGCTATGTGGGATCGTAACCACCTGGCCCCATTTTCCTTTCCCGCTGCCTGCAGCGTACGCCCTCTGTTTTGGATTGGCTAGGCCACACTTACCAGTCCGTGCCAACCTGTGGACTATGTGGCTTTCGTACCTTCCCATGGTGTTTTTTGTTTGTTTTTTGGGGTTTTTTTTGCCTTCCCTAATACTCTTAATGGCCCAGCTCCCATCTTTTTTATGAGCCTTCTGAGGACTTTAAGTTCCTGAAGTCTTTACACTGTTCTGATCCATCTCTCCATTTATTTAGGACATACATGTCTTTCATCTTTTTTTTTTTTTTTTTTTTTTTTTTTTTTTTTTTTTTTTTTTTTTTTTTTTTTTTTTTTTTTTTTTTTTTTTTTTTTTTTTTTTTTTTTTTTTTTTAGTCTAAGTACTAGTCTTGCCCCTGTTTTTTAAAAATTTATGTCGAGGTACTCTTGAGCTTTGTTGTTGTGAGTGGCATCCTTTTTAAAATTACGTTTTCAAGTTAGTTGTTGCTGATGTAGGGAAATGCTGAAGGTTTTGTCACATTGATGTCATTCAAGCGGTCTGCCTATCTTCCATCTGCAGGGCCACTTGCAGGTGACTCAGGGAAGGCAGTACTGGAAGGAAGACAGTCATATCCCCAGTGAATGCAAAAATGACAGTTTTGTGTTCTTTCCTGATTATTTTCCCTTTCCCTCCTTAAGCTAGGACTTGCAATAAAAGTAATGAGAGTGGGCAGGCGTAGAGGGGTGTAAAAGGGGACTAAATGGTAATGGTAAAAATGTAGTAGAGATTATATATTTAAAAAAAGAAGTAACAAGAGTGGATATCCCTACTTTTGTTTCTCCTTGTAGCGGAAATGTTCCCCAGCCTCAGTGAGGTTTATGTTTCTGGTATTTTCTGAGATTAAGGGGATTCTCTTCTATTTCTGACAGTTTAAGAGTTTTTGGCTGCTGACTTTACCATGCTTTTTCCCTTCCTGGCAACCATATGACTTTTCTCCTTTAATAGGTTAGTGTGAGTTACATTGGATTTTTAACCTAAAGCACTTGAACTGTGTGGCTGTTCAGGCCACCCGTTGGCGACCGGCTGTGTTCCGCTCACGGCGCCCTCATGGATTTCAGTCTCGTCTTCCTAGAATAGGTCATACGTTCCATGGGAAGAAGCCACGCACCCTGTGAGTTCATTTCTTTAATCAGGTGTTCCTTTTTTGCCTGATGACTACTCTCAGATATTCCTAAGATATTTGAATATTTGAATAGGCTTCTTTGAAAATAAGCAAACCAGTTCTGCCTGATGCGCCTCTTTCTGGAGTCCTGCCTGCTAACTTTCTCATGACTGTCCCCATTTAGTTCACTGGCTCAGTAAAGAATTAACAGTTTTTTTTCTTTCTTTCTTCATTCTATAAGGAAAATTATTGACTATCAAACCTAGCTTACATTCCCCCCACCCCCTGGTTTACACCTTCCCCCGGTTTACACCTTAAAAATGTGCTTCTCTGCGATGGTAGTAGAAGGGATGTAGGCTGTGTCCTCAGCAGCTTTTTGTTTAATTTGTGGAACGTGGGTTTTTTTGTTACCTGAAGCCGTTGTTAAACACATTTGATGGTGTTCCCCACACTAAATCTCAGTGGTTAAAGACTCGGACACTAAAAGGGTGAAATTTTCTGCCTCCCTGGATTGGAGAGGTCTTCCGACAGCTATGGCTGAGCCCAGAATTGAGAGATACAATGATCATTTATATTTATTGTTCACTGATGCGTACCTCTGGCTTGCTTGTCAGTGTGTAGCTTTTCTCCCCTGAGACCATAAATCATTTTCTTTTGGTATTCTTTTAGGTATTCTTTTAAATGCTAGTTGTAGTTACATTGGCCAAATAAAAGGCGAGATTTTAGATTTCCTAAGCTGTTGTCAGTAAATATAAGATGGTTCAGATTCTGTCGCGGCTTGGTCTGGGCAGGCACTTTCTGAAAGTGCAACTTGATGAGTCATGTTCAGACCCGTCCTAGGTTACTGCCAGGAGCCGTCCCAAGCCAACAATCGTAGCTTTGTTGGGCGATTTACACACATAGTAATTTTCTGATTGGGGAAGGGACTGAGCAGCAAATGGTCAGAAGGCAGATGGCTTTGGAGTTGCTCCCTCCTCCCTGACGAAGTGCTCAGCGTGGGGACTGACCTGCCGCCCAGCAGCAGACCCGGCGGCGCTTTCCGGGAGCACTCGCACACAAACCCGGCCTTGTCTGGGAGGTCCTCACTTTTCCGCTCCGCGTTTCCTGCTTTTAAAACATTATTCCACCTGGGAACCTTGAAGTTGTCCTTGAGTTCCTCAGTCTTATCCCATGTAGCTGGGATTTTACCAAATCTTACTGATTCCTTTATAGTTTTGTAATCAATTTACATCTTATGATTCACCCATTTAAAGTGTAGGATCAGTGGCCTCTAAGATGTCCATCGAGTTGTGCAGCCATCGTCACCATCCGGTTCCACAGCCAACATTTCATCGGCTCCGAAAGAAACCGCATGCCCACTGGTGTGCATTTCTCATTCCTCTCTTCGTCCCAGCCCGGGACAGTCGCCGATCAAGGGGTTTGACTCTTCTGGACAGTTCCTTTAAGTACAGTCATATGATACGTGGTCTTTTCTGACTGTCTTTCATTGAGTGTATGTTTTCAGGGTTTATACATGTCGTCGCATGAATCAGTACTTCATTCTCTTTTGTGGCTGATATTACATGGTAGGCATATACCCCACCTTGTTACTCCACTCACCAGTGGATGGGCGTTCAGGTTGTTTCCACCTTTCGGCTGTTACGAAGAGTCTTCCTGTGAACATGCGTGTGCAAGCTTGTGTGTGCGTGTGTGCTTCAGTTCTCTTGGGTACGACGTGCCCCAGAGTGGCACTGCAGCACAGACGGCGACTGCGAACTGCCACAGCAGCCGCACCCGCTCACGTTCCCGCCAGCGACGTGGGAAGCTTCCCAGTTCTCCGCAGCCTCGCCCACGCTCATCCATCGTTTCTGTTAAAGTCACCCTCATGGGTGTCTCGTGGCACCTCATTGTGGTTTTGATTTGCATTTTCTTACTAACAGTGTTGAGCATCTTTTCATTTGCTGGTTGGCCATTTATTTGTATATCTTCTTTGGAGAAATGTCTATTAAAATCCTTTGTCCATTTTTAAATTGGGTAATTATTCTTTTTATCACGCAGTTGTAAGAATTCCTTATGTATTCTGTATAAAAGTCTGTTATTAGCTATGTGATTTACAAATATTTTATTCCACTTGTGGGTTGTCTTTTCACTTTCTTGATGGTATTCTTTGAACTACAGACATATTTAATTTTGATGAAGTTCAAGTTATCCTGTTTTTTTGGTCACTTGTGCCTTTGGTGGCATAGCTAAGAAACCATTGCCCACCCCAAGGTCATGAGGACTGACTGCTGTTTTATCCTAAGAGACTGATAATTTTGGCTCTTGTATTTAAGTCTTTTTAGTTAAGTGTTGTTTAGGATGGGAAGTAGGGTCTACTGCATGGTGTTGCATGTGGACACCCCGCTGGCTCAGCATCACTTTCGAAACCATTAAATGTGTTGCCCTGGCTGGCGCGGCTGGTCGGTTGGGTGTTGTCCTGCATTCCCGGTCAGGGCACATACCTGGGTGGGGACATGTGTGGAAGGCAGCTAATTGATATCTCTCTCTCACATCGATGTTTCTCTCCCTTTCTTTCTCCCTCCCTTTCCTTCACTCTAAAAAAGAAAAAAGAAAAAAAGAAACCATTGAATGTCTTAAGATCCTTGTGGAAAATTGCTTGACGGTAAATGTAAAGGCTCATTCCTGGACCCTCCATTCTATTTCGTTGATCTTCATTGATTTTGGGGTGGTGAGGGGAACCATTCATTCATGTTTGCTTGCTCTTTTCTCTGCAGGGAAAACTGGGGGACGGGGGCTGATGTGATGTGGAGGGGACCATGGGGATAGCATCTAGCCACCGGGATGGGCTGCTGATTAGGCTTCCTGGTCTGGGCCTGGAAGATACTGAGCATTCTTGGCCTGCAGAGAGGCTTCAGACTCATTCAAGACCTCCACTCATCTGGCTCCTGGCTAACTTCTCTTACTAATGAGTTGTCATTTTTCAAACTAAGATTTTACTTTTTTAGATTTTTCTTTATTTAGATTTTTAATTTTTTTCTGCCTAAACTTGCCTATGAAACATCCCGTGAACATGTGAATGTTTTTTGCACTTTACACATTTTTTCCCAACATTTCTCTTAATGCACAACGTTTATCTTCTTATGTTGTGTATTTAACTTTCCAGAGTCCTGCTGGGAGACCTGGTAGTATTCTGAAAGTGGAGTTGGGTATGACTTGTCTAGAGGCCCATTGTTTTTGTTTTATTTTGTGTTTTTAAGTCACTGCTATATTTTTATGCACTCTGATGTCTGATGAAGTTGCCAAAGTGAAGCCGCATTAGATATACCATGTTTATTTTGAGATACTGTAGTAATAAGCAGGAATCCTAGAATGTTGGAACTGGAAGGAATATTGTTAGTTTAATGTTTTTATAAATCAGGAAGTTCAAATCAGCAAAGCTCCAAAGAGATTAAGTTTCTTGTCTACAGGTACAGTTAGAGAATGGTAGAACCAAAACTCTAGTTTATTTTTTAGTTTTTGAAAACTTCAACCCCATATTCTTTTTGTTTGGTGCAGAGCTAACATTCCCAGCTGTTTTTTTCCTCCCCCTTTTCTTTTAAGCAAATTTAATACTCTTTCTGGTTTGGAAAACATCTGTCTACCTAGTTTCAACCCATATGAGTGAAAAAAATCTTTTTTTAAAAAAATTGGTTTTAGAAAGGAAGGGGGTGGAGAGGGAAAGAGAGAGACAGAGAGAGAAAGAGAAACATTGCTTTGTTGTTCCACTTACTTATGCATTCACTGGTTGATTCTAGTATGTGCCCTGACCAGGGATCGAACCCACCACTTGGGCATATCAGGACAAGCTCAAATCACCTTAGCTATCCGGCCAGGGCCAATGTTTTTGCTTCTTAGTGCCACTCCCCCCGCCTTGATAAAAATACTATTTCATAAGATGTGTCTGATTAACCAAATGATCAGAAAGTTTTTATGATTAGAGACCCATGGCCTCTTTTATGCTTCTTAATTTACTAACAAACCAATTTAAATTATGCTTTTGGTGTTTAAAGCTTAGTAAGCTTAAAGTTTATTTTACAGAAGCAAGATGTGAATTTCACACTGCACTGTTCATCCCTGGACTGGACCCTGGCGTCTTCTAACTGTGCTTAGCTCCTTAGGAGAATATTCTTTGTATAGTTTGGTTTGGCATCTGCTGGCACCGAGCTCAGTATCCAGTGTAACTCTGCCTGTTCTCTTCTTTCAGCTTGGATTTACTTTTGGCAACCTGGTTGGAATGTATCTGGCTCAGAATTATGATGTAAGTGACCACATTCACTTTCTCCATGATCCCATGTAATTGATTTGTAGGGTCTTGTCTGTGTTGGAGTAAGGCGTGCCCTCCAGCATAGAGGGGGGTCCACAGATGGTCGGGCAGAGCCCTGATTTTTTTTTTGTAGGTTTTCCGAAGTCACAGAAGCATCTGTCCTTCATAATTGCACAAGAGGGCAAAATCCCATCACTTTAGATGGTCTCGTGGTGATACTGAGCCATGTTTGTTAGCCCAGAGTAATATTAAGTTAGATTCTCACAGTTCTGTGGCATGTTATGTGATAAGCGAGAATTTAAAGATTAATCGAATAATCTTTGCCAGCCCCATACCAGGAGTAGAGAGGACTAGGAATTTTGGAGGCAGATCTATATAACGCAGCATATTCAAGGGGGCAGGGTTTTGTGACGTGGGCGTTGTATTTGCCTCACTTTAGAGATGGGGAAGTTGAAAACCAGCTGGCAAGCTGCCCTTGAATGGAGATTCTGGAAAGGTAGAGCTTGTTTTAAAGACACAAGGAAGGGAAACGTAATATTAGCTTTTGTTTTGTAGTGAAGCTTTTGGTGTGGAAAAGGGAATTCCCTCTGTCAGCCTTCACTTGAGTCATACGATTGTCTAGGCAAGGGCTTTGTCAGTTTGCACCACGTTTATCGCTTCCGTGTGCGACGCTGCTGGGCACAGATTTTGAGGGGCGGAGAGGGTGTATGAAAGTCAAGGGCGGGCCTGGCGTCCAGGCAGGGAGCGCCCTCTAGTGTACAGCGTCTGAGCTCCTCCTCCTGCAGTTAGGAGGCTAAAACCACCACTGTTTAGCTGGTCTCTTTCAGAGGAAAATAAACACTTGTACAACAACCATTTATCTTTGGAGGAAGAGAAGCGAAAGAATATTGATTAGATAGATGCAAAATTATAATAATCTCTTTTCTCTTTAAAGATACCAAACCTGGCTAAAAAACTTGAAGAAATTAAAAAGGACTTGGACACCAAGAAGAAGCCCCCTGGTTCATGAGGCCCGCTCCAGCACTGCCCCCTGGAAGTCTCTCCTCGCGGGCCTCCTCCACCCTGTGAACCAAAAGCCCGTGTCTTACTCTCCAGTCTCCGCCTTCGCTCCACCCCGCGCGGCCTTCACGCACACACAGGGGCCACCAGTTAAGAACTGCCCTCACGTTTCCAACGCCCTCACCTCTTCCCTTCCTCCTGCCAGTCGCTTGGGAGGTCCTGAGGCTGGAATTGTGGTGCTAGATTAGTAAACATGGCCTTTAATTAGTGGTCTCTCCCTTATTCTTTGGGACTTCTACTGCCTTTTGCGTAAGAAAACTCGCTGAGTTTTGTATAGCTGCTCAGATAGAAATAATGCCGATTTCACAGTTTAGCAATTATAAGAGGTGTTGGAACATTTGGTACTAAATTATGTTGATTCAGGGTAGTTAAAATCTAGAAGCCAGTTTCTGGTGAATTATCCATTTTCTTTATACTGTGCTCAGTATAACTGACATGTATAACTCAGTAGTTGCTAACTTAACCAATAAATCAATTTACTACTCCAACTGAGAAACTACATTCTGAGAACCCCATCGGGAACTGGGGAGTCAAAAAATATGTAAAATAATGGCCTTTGTCCTCAGAAAACTTCATAGTCTAGTATGCGTGTTTTTTCCTTAATTATGTATTTGATCTGGCTCTTTTCCCTCAAAAGAATCATACTTATTTTAAGGGATTATAGGTACATTTGATATTACATGATGAAAAAATTATGCCTTTTTACATTAGAAAAAGGTATTTACGTTACAACTATAGTGATTCTCACAAGAAAAGTTTTGGTTTTTTTCCCTGCGATCAGAAATTACCACTATAATTTGTTAAATGTATATTCCGTCCATTTTTAAAAATCAAAAATGTTTGTATCACTTTTCTGCAACTGATTCAGAATAAAGGGCCTCTCCCACGCCCTGGCTCCTAGTTCCTCTTCCAGGAGGCAGGCACGGTCCTCCATTTACTGTACACCTTTGAGATTCTGTGCCTGAGCAAACACGTGTGCGTGGGGCTTTTTACCCACACGGTAACACCCGTACGTAGGCTTTGCCCTGACCTTCTTTTCCCACTCCATGTCAGTATGTAAGGAATAAGGAATCTCTCTCCTTTTTTGGCTACATAAGATTCAGTTGAATGAATATACCATAATTTATTTAATCTGTTACTGATGAATAGTTAGGCTGTTTCCTGTCTGCCGCTGTTACAGTGACAACCCTGAACTTTATTATACATACCTAGGCAGGGTACAGCCATAAGCGGATGCCCTAAAGCTGTCATTGCACTAAACATGAGTAAAGTCCCATTTCATTGTGTGTTTGCTTTGGAGGGCTTGTTGGGAGCTTCACTGAGAATGCCTCTTCTGAGGACGTTCTAGCAGAAGCAGTAAACTGGAAGATTATTTAGAGACTATGCTGAGACTGCATGCAGTTAGAAAATGCAGTGATTCTGCTCCCCTGAGGACATGCAGCTCTGACACGTGGAGATGTGTTTTATCCATCAGCGCATCCTGCAGTGAGAGGCAGATTAGGAGCATGTCATGGTTTGGCTTCTCCCTAGCGGGGGGCAGACAGCGCATTTTTGTGAAACTGTTGAGTTCTCTGTAAGATCTGGACGCAATACCTACCTCATAGGGCTTCCGTGCGCAACAACGGAGATGATGTATGTGATGTGCAGCGCTTTGCAGATTTACCCAGTAAATAGCAGCTCTTCGTCCGGACACGCTGCTTTGGTCGGAATACTTCTGTTTCTCTGCAGTCACTTTTGGAACCAGTTTACGGACCCTGCAAATGTGTCGTTATTCTGTGGTCACCATCTTGGTTGTTGATGAAAATCTACGATACCCACCTTGATCACACCACCTAGCTCCCAAGATTTGAGCCGAAATGGCTGAGTCGTCAGCAGAATGAATTGTAGCCTCCAAGAATAAAGGTTTACCACCATGAGGGTATTCCAGCCGCTACAGGCTTGGGTGTTCCTTGTCGTCAGTCACGGTGGCCTTGCTGTTTGTGTGTTTGCCCCCACAGTGGCTTCTGCGGGGAGGGAGGTCTCTCTGTCATACCTTGGGAGCACAGCTCATTTGGAAATCAGGGCTTCCCTCAGGAGCGACACTTCACGTCACTGGAGGGTCATTCCCACCGGTGGGAGCCTCCCAGCTGTCCCCCGGTGAACACAGGCTGGTGCAGGGGGCGCCGGCCACGCAGCCTCTCCGGGTTGTACGTTCAGCAGTGGACAGGCGTGCGGGGTTCTCAGGCGAGGTCCTCTTCCCGAGATGCGGGGGGAGCTCCGAGCCAGCAGATTTCAGGGTACAGTTGTGGGTGGGGTGGCAGCGATTACGATCGTGGAGGTCACATTTTCCCTGGGTGTTTTGTGGGGACCCTGGCCTCACAAACCAACGGAATGATGGGAAGAACCACTGCAAGACGGGCCGTTAACTTGATGTCTTAATAGGCTTCTTCAGATTTAGTATTTTGTGCAAATCAGCAGTTACTTGCTTCTGATTTAAAGGCAGAATTTTGCTTCTTTTCCTCCTCCAGTCAGTTTTCATTTGTGTGACTGCGAAGTTGTGTGTTTTGCATGTTTTCCTGGTTGCCTGCATGTAGGGGTTCATAGGGCACATGTACACATACATGATGTTTTCCTTTCCACCGAGCAGCTCACTCCCTGGACACGGCTGGCATTTGTTTTTCCGGGAGGCCTCTGCGTGTGAATGCTGCTTCTGTTACTCCCCGGCAGGAACGCTGCATGCTGAGCTGGAGCGAATGAGGCTTTGCACACAGCCTTTCCATTCCTTACGCAGATGAATGAGTTCTTTTTTCCCTACTGCTTAGGCCTTGTGGAAAGGAACGGGGCGGTGAAGGGAAAATATATGGAGACGTTGCCTGGTCTTAATAGGGGAGTTAGTGACATGTAGACTTTCACGTGGTCAGTTCACACCTTTCCTGCATCTGGGTGCAACATAGGCCCAGACTGAGGACCTCGTGGGTGGCATGTTTTCAACGGCACGGGAGATGGGAGCAAGCTGGGGCTTTGGGGGACGTGCACGGGGAGGGGCACCACCAGCCCCAAGTCCTGGGCCTGCCTGCACCGCGGCCTCCGCACTGAGGCCTGAGGAAGGGTGCAGTGTGGGGGTCCTGCTCTCACACGGGCAGTCACACGGGACTGGGACCTGGGCAAGGCGCCACGCACATCGTGCGGGCGGCTGTGCTCAGTTCGCATTCGGTGAGGCAGCTGCAGGATGAGCTGCCTGTGAGCTTGGGCGGTCTCCATTCCTTCGGTGTATTGACGGTTTCAGCATCTTGCCGTAATGGGGATTCTAGTGTTGAGAGACGCTTTCTCCAACATGGGCCCCGAGTGTGGAGCCAGGTACTTTATCTGATATCCAGCTGGAGACAGGGATCTAGTCTGACAGTAGAGGGAAAACTAGCAGTTTTCTTATTCATTAAAAGATGGCACATGAGCTTTGTGCCGTGTAAATGTAACGGGAAAGATTGTATACCATGTACTTCATGGGTAACTTAAGGGTTGTTTAAAGGTAAATTTGAATAAACAAATTTGATGTATAATTGACTTGAGAATAAGATGCAATAATACGTAGAGTCTTTGTTTCTCATCTTCGCCGTCAGTCAAGTGAGCCGGTATAAGGTAATCATTTACAGCTTCTCCATATATTGTTGTGACAGAAGATAAAAATCTAATTATAATACACTTGCAAGAGACACACGACTGCTAGGGAGAGCTGTTAACACCCAGCGTGCGGTGGTGTTCGGTGAGCAGGGATTGTCAGCTCTGTAAGGAGCGGTGTGGTTGGGGCAGAGGACAGTGCTGTCCTGTAGAGGGGGCTCTGCCTCAGTGGCAGGCCGGGTGCCTAGCGCCTCCGAGGGTCGGGCAGCCGCTGCCTTGGGGAGCCTCGCTGCTCCCCCTGTAGGAGGAGTCAGGTTCCCGAATAGCCAGGCAGCAGCCACTAATTCCAAGTCAACCTGTCTTTCTCTTTGTAGCTATTTACACTCCCCGAATCTTACCGACTGTCTGGGCCTTTGTCTTACTGCCTGACTTAGGGGCTTACTGTCTCGGTTCTATAACGGCTCAGCCATTTGACGACACTCCTGACAGCAGGAACGACACGCCGACTCCTCCCAGCATCTGCGGCAGGGGCGTCAAACTCATTTTCACCGGGGGCCACATCAGCCTCGCGGTTGCCTTCACAGGGCCAAATGTAATTTTAGGACTGTAGGAGTGTCACTACTCCTTGGCAGTTAAGCGAGAGCGCGGCCGGGTAGAAACAAGGTGACAGGCCAGATAAAACAAGGTGGGCCCGTGGGCCTTGTGTTTGCCACCTGTGATCTAAAGCAAAATAACCATAGAGACGCTGGCTCCATCCGACCGGCTGCAGTGACGTAATACTGGTATGTTATTTGGGCTCATGAGGTCATCAGTGTTATGCGTGGCCAAGTAATTCGGCCCAAGCTCGTTGGCAGGGCAGGGGCAGGAAATTCCTGGTTAAACCTGGTCCAGCATATGCTGTGGTCAGAGCATGGGAGTGTTGACCAGCCTGAAAGAAATCTGACAGTTTGCAGATGCTAGATGAGCCAGCGGAGTGACTTCATTGATAAATTACCGTGGAACAACGGCATGGGCTAAGACGGCACATGTTTTAAAATCACTAAAACGACGTAAGAATTATGGGGCACTCCTGGTCCCATAAGATGTGTTTAGCAAGCAACCGGTGGTAGAAATCAGAAATACACAATGCCAGGAAACCGGAGGGTTTGGGTGTTACGGGGGGGACCCCAAAAAACCCTGGAATTATCTTCTGGAGGGCAGGCCCCACGTAGTCCAGGCTTCCCCCGCGAGGTGAGTGTTCTAGGAACCCACCTGTATCAGTGGACCAGCTGGCGTTGTGAGAGGCTACGTTTGGGTTCAGTGAATTTTTCTTTTGAAGACCCTTTCAACGTAGAAAAGGTGAAAAAAAAAAAACAAAAACCCCGGCAGAAGCACTAAAAGGCATCAAAATTGATGAGTTCAAAAACTGTTTTGAGCAGTGGAGAAAATGTCTCAATAGGTGTGCTGCATCAAATGGAGAGGGCTTTGAAGGTGACCGAACTTTCAACATGTAAGAATAAATGTACAGTTTCTTAGAAATAAATATAAATTCCATTTTTTTGGGGGGGAGTCCCCCCTCATATATCCAGTCATATAGCAAGGACATCTATCCTGGAGAAAATGGCAGAGTTTTCAGGAGGAAGAAGGAGGCTTTGATTTTCAAGTGGTTTTTTTCAAGGAAACATTTATTGAGCAGTTACTATATCGCGTAAGTCGCTGGGGACTTGCAGAGGCCTAAGACATCTCTCCCCTCCGAGGGCTCGTCGGCTTGTAGAAAGTGACTGCTGGGCTTGGCCCTTTCAGTTCCCGCCTTCCCAGGAGCGAACTGCTCATTCCACCCAGAAGAAAGCCAGTCACATACCATCATAGTGCCATGGTCCTAATTATAGTTTGGCCTCCTTAATAAGACAGGCATGAAAATTTTCCTCCCTCCCAACACTTAACCAGCACGGTGGTGAGAAGAGAGATGCTAATCACAATGTGTCTTGTTTCTCTACCTCCTTTTCCTCTGATAGAGAGGACAGCAGCCTTTTTCGAAAGGGGAACAGTATTTCTTTATAGGAATTCGGGGCCAAGGTAAAGAGAAGCCACTGAAGGGAGATGCTTAAAAGGGAATCAGGGTAGCGATAAAATGGGTTCTGACCGCCACAGAGAGGACTTACTAAGAATCACCTTTCTGTGGCGAGAACTTAGGACAGAAATGCTTAAGAGAAAGCTGATGTAAGGTCTCGAGTTCTTGGTGAGATTTTCCTACAAAAGAGATGCTGGTTGCACTATCGGTGCCTCGGCAGGATGATTTGGACGATTCCTTCAACTCCTGCAAAGGGACTAAGAAATTAAAAGTAATGTCAAACCCAGCGAGGGAGGCTCAGTCCCTAGGGGTGGCTAGGGCAGGCATACTCCTCCTCCTGGCGTTCGAAAGGATGGGAAGGATGGATGGCAGACATGAGATACAAAGAAGTGAGGAAGTGGCCGGTTTTCTTGAGTTCTGGCTGCGGGGGCGGTGGGGTGGGGGGAGGCGTCCTGTCCTGCACTTGAGGTGGTAGGTGGCGGACTCTTCCGGTGGGGGTTGCCTGCTTTGGCGTTCTCTTGGTCTGTTCCATCAGTCAGATCCTGCTGGGGTCGGCCGCTCCCTTGGTTGGCTGTCTGCTCGCTTGTGTTAGGCCTGATCAGTGACGTTACTGAGCTTGGCCCAGGCTGGAAAAGTGTCCAGGTCGAAGAGGCTAATTCCCCATGTATTGATAGCCACCGTCACTATCACCAGGCCAATGACATTGACCCCCAGGCCAGCTTTCACCTGCAGGACACAAACCAGCACACCCTCGTCACTCTGAGCAGGCAGCAGCACGGCACCCTGCGTGCCCCCCATCCGTGCCCCGCCCGATCGCAGCCCACTCGCTGGGCCCTGCTTTGTTCCTGGCTCCACCTGCAGAGCTCCAGGGTTGCGGTGCAGGGTGGCACAGGACTGGAAGGACAGGAAGGGCCGGGGGAGGGGGAGGCTCGGGCTGGAGAGGCTGTTAGAACCCTGTCCACTTGGAGTGCCCTCACCATCGAGAGGAAGCCCGGAAGGGAAATGCTCAGAACACCAGAGATTTGAACGTTAAGAGTTACACTAAAAAAGGGTCCTGCAGCTACACGATAGGAAAATATGTTAAAATCACCCAGGTCTCTTTAGGGCAGGACCTGGCCAAGCCTTTATTGTGCTGACAGGCTCAGGGGCTTATAGGAGGGGCTGTGTTCCGTGGAGCCTTTGCCACCGTGACCCTTTCCTTTTCTTCCTCAAGGAACAGCTCGTGGAAGTTGCGTGCCATGGGTTCACCTGGGGGAACGGGTCGGCTGCGTCTGCTCAGCCCTTCCACGGGAAGGGGACACAGGCGTGCTAGCTGTGCTTTCTTCGGAGGGAGTGTCACCTCAGGGACTGACCCCTTCCCTTTGTGCCACGGCGTTGGGCCTCCCAGGTGCAGAGCTGTGAGGTGTGACGGATGGCACAGCCAGGGCCGGATGGGCAAATGCTCCGGCCCAGCGTGCAGCCTCAGCAAGCCCACCAGCTGATGTTAACTTGGGGAGGGTGCAAGGGAAAGTTGTTTCCAAGCAAAGGAGTGGACGTGGCCCCTCTCCGCTTTCTGGCACAAGCCCTGGGCCTATTAATCATTCCCGCCCCCTGGGCCCTTTGGGGTGGAGAACTGCCCATGTTTCCTAGCAGGTGAGAGGGCGCAGGTTGCGAAGGAGAAGCTGAGGTCATTAGAGCTGAAGGGGACCACGCGGAGCATTCTAGCGTGCGGGTGAGGGAACTGAAGTCGCAAGTCAGTGCCCCAGCTGGAACTAGAACCGAGGACTGGCTCACTTCTTGTCCTCTGGTGTTTTTGAAAGTTACTGCCTCTGGTCATCTGATTTCAGGGTAGAAGGCTGTGGTGAGCGGTGGGGCACGGAGCAGATGGTGTAGGGCACAGCTGGGGCAGAGCTGAGGATGAGACTGAGGGTTGTGCTGTAAGACGGGGAAGGGGTGGCCATGACCTGGCCGAAGTATTGCAGGTGAGCTGGGGGAGCAGTTCCGACGGCAGAAGGACCCGAGTATTTGTTACCAGCTTGAAGCTCACTCTTTCTCTCCTCTGTGTGATACTTAACAGAGCTGCTGAGAATGAGTTTGGACTCTAGTGAAAAATACGTTTGAGAGCCTCACAAGGGTGAGTGGACCCCATCTCAGACAGGCAGGCCCCAGGCCTCTGTGCTGGATCTTTTCACCCTTCCCCCAGCCCTGGGCGCGAGGCAGCAGGGCAGCGAGCACAGGCGAGAGTGGGAGGTGGACGTGCCCAGCTCCGAACCCAGCCGTAGCCTGCCTCCTCGCGGCCATCTTTTGTGAGCCCAGCTGAAAACTGAGACATAGCTGTGGATGACTCCTGTTGCCCTGTTGCGTCAGGGATTTCTTGCCTGGGGAGAGTTCAACAAAAGGATCCTCTTCTCACAGGAGACCTTTTCCCTGAGGTTCGTACAGTTTCTCAAACTTCGCCTTCTAGCAGTAAGCCAGCTTTTTGAATGGATATCCCACCGGGTCCATGAAGAAACTGACGCAAAGACTGTACAAACTCATGCCTGCGGGACCTGGGCCACGGCCTGCGTCTGCTCCAGCTCTCTCTGCCCGTGGCCCCTTGCTCCCAGAGAAGGGCTGCTGGGAGGAGCCCTTTATCGCCCTTCTTGGTGCTTACAGACCCCGCCCCCTGCCCTGAACCCATTCTTTCTTCCATGCTGCACTGAGTGCGGAGAGTGCGGAAGACAATGTTGCCAAAGAATAAACCTCAGGAGGAGGCTGCGGAGCCAGCCCCCCGCCCCCCCACTGGCAGCGGGCCCGGGGGGAGGAGGCCCCCCGGCACTCACCATGTCTTTGATCTGGCAGTGCCCGTAGCTGAAGACGATGGCGTTGGGGGGGTTGCCCACAGGCAGCATCACTGCAAAGGAGATGCACATGGTGACGGGGATCAGGGTGTAGAGTGGGTTAATGTGCAGCGTTTCGGACTAGAAGAAGAGAATTCACAGAAGCGTTAGTGTGGACCTGAGACTGCCGTCTCCTGGGCTTAACGTTGCAGATGTGCTTTAAGCAACGGCTCGGTGCTGGCCAGCCTTGGCCGGACCCCTTAGGCTAGGGGTCGTGCAATCACTGCCCTCCAGGGCACGCAAACGTGCTCACGCCACTTGCTCCCTCCCCGTGGGAACACGGCTGTGACGTACTCCGAGGAGGGGTGTTTCACTTCTTGGTGCTGGTCTAAGGACGTGGTCTTTAAATTGTATTGTTTAGCTGAGAAGCTCTTTCTTTGAACACGAATCTCAGCAATAGGCTGCTTTGATCGAAGTGGAGATCCCTCACTGTTGGGGTGCAGAACTAAGGGGCCTTTTTTCCTGGGTGAGCTTCTTGCCCTACATGGATGTGAACCCATCCATCGGCTGGCCCTTGGGGTTGCCAAGTTTTAACTAAGCGTTCTCCCGTGCTCGCACCAGTGAGATGGCGGGGGTGGGAGGGGGGCATCTGAACAGTGAGCCAGGATTTGGGGTCAGAAAGAGCAGGGGGACGTCGTTCTGCTGGGAATGGGGAGGAGCCTTCATTCTGCAGGTTCCGCCTCACAGAACGGACATGTTGTGTCTGGGGCATTACCCTTGGGGCCACTTAGCCAGGCTAAGAGCTGGCAGCTGCCGCCCTGCCCTATTCCGTTAACAGCACACTGTTCTGAGGTTGCGGAATGAGGCTGGCCTTGCTCCCGACTCTCGGAACCTTCTGGACACTGACATTGGGTGGAGGTGATGGTAGAGCTGTGGGCTTAACAGTTGCTGTGGTTTATTAATTTATCTATTTACTTACCAGTTGCTTTTGGAAAAACGTAATTTTTCAACCTACGGTTCGAACATCAATGAGTGAAGGCTGTGGAAACGACCGGAAGAGAGAGGACAGCCGTGGAAGCTGCCCCCTGGTCCAGGCCTGCCTGCCCGGACATCCGGGACCCCTACACTACTCACCAGGCTGCACAGGATGGGCAGGAAGATGGTGATGGTGGCGGGGTTGCTCACGAACTCGGTGACAATGGACACCAGGATGCATGCCAGCAGGGTGACCGCCCACGGAGGGAGGCTGCTCAGGGACAACATCTGGTTCCCAATCCAGGTGGAGAGGCCAGAGCTCTGCAGGCCAAGGCATTGTTAGAAGAAGGGAGGGAAGGCACATTCCCAGGGGGGCTCGGACTCCGGGAGGCCGGGGCTGTCGGGGGCTGGAGGAACCGCAGGGTGCTCGAGCTCGCCTCCCTGTTTCCAGGCAGACTGGACCCAGCGGCGTTCCTGATTTTTACAATTGGATCATTTTTGTAGCCCTTAAATTTTTTTTTTTTAATGATTGTACAACATTCAGTCTTAGGGTTTCCTCCTGCTCAGTTGCTGTCATGGGAATGGAGAGCCACCCACCCTAACAGCCACGGCGGCTTGGCAGGCGCTGAAGATCCTTGGGGCGATGGAACCTCAACCTCAGTCTCATTACTCTCTCTCCAGCCTCTGACGTGCTCACTGTCAGCAGCCAGTCAGCAGTGGCCTTTACAGGGCCAAGTGTAATCCTTCTGCTTTTGAAATATTTCTCTCATCCCCGAGAGAGGGAAAAACTACGAACCTCTTTAGATAGTAACCATTCCTGTATTTTGAGGGGGAGCAAGCAGGCTGAGCTGAACATTAGGAGTTTTACTGAGTAATGAAGGCGACAAGGGTTACTAGCCCGCCTACATTTAGTGGGGCCGGTGCCTGCTCACTGGCCTGTAAACACGGGCATTCTGCTGTGACCCATCGTAGGTTCAAATCCCATCACGGCTGACATCAGGGTCTATAGCCTGTCTGTGCTTTCTGAGGATGCCAGATACGAAAGCATATTGCCAGTCCTGAACTTTCTCCAGTAGCAACATTTATACATAGCCACTCCAAGAAATGAATATTCCCACTTGGAATGATTCATTGGGGTGGAAGCTGTTCATCTGGCAATGGGGAGGGCCCTGCCCCTTCCCCAAAACATGAAGAGCAGTGCTTAGTTTTTGTGCTAAAAAAAACCCCCCAGGTTGCCTTATGCAACCTCCCGCCCTCCTCCCTCCTCTCTCTTCTACGGTTGAGGTGCTCTGAGTTTTCCTATTGACCCGAGAGACTGCAAATGCAATAGAGAAAGAAGTAGGACAGATAGCAATGAGGCATTCTGTGGTTCCTCAAGCTCTGTTCATGTTCACAACTAAAGGCAGCCCCTCTGTATTGTCGGCAAGCTGCCTTTCCTCCTCCAAATCACCAAAAGCTCAATCGACCTCCGCAGCACCCAGGCTTCCTCATGGCCAGGTCGCGGAGAGCTGGTGAGCAGACCTTCAGAATTCTCTCTGCTGCAGCCATTTCAACCTTGGCATGCTTTTCTCTATTTTTTTTTTCCCCTCACCTGACTGACTGTTGCAAACCCAATACTTGGGGCCTACACCATTTCATGGTTGGTACAGAGGCTGGGGGCCTACAGAGTCTGTAATCGTGGCTCTTGGAACACATTCAACCTTGATCGGGGGCGGAGACCGGAGGGAGGGCAGTTCATGCAGCGGAAACCATACTTTTTTTTTTTTTAATAAAGAAATGGAGTTTTACTTACCATGTTATCCAAACTGCACTTGTAAGTAAGTAAAGTGAAAAAATTTAATGGCAGTTATTTTTCCCCAGGAGAACTATTTTATACTATAATCTGAGATAAATTGATAAACGAGACTACAAAGTTAGGGGAAAAAAAACACAATAAAGGAGGTCTTCATTGTTTAAACCCTTGGTATGACAACATCTTGCATTGGATTTTCCTCACTAATGTCAAGACCGAAATTATTTCAAACTACGTAGAAATTACATATATTGTATCTGAATTATTAAAATGAGTGAGTCAGGGTTTTGCAGAAATGTAAACTGTACTATCTGTCATACATGCCCAATTTTGGTTAAAAAGAAAAAGATCTTGCCAGGCTAGGCTCGGAGGCCAGAATTAACCGCTGAAACTCAATGAAGATAAGTACGATATTCCGAACTTGGAGTTGGAAATATTGACAGCATTATATACAGAACTGGTTGGAGGACTTGAGGCCTAATAGTGGCTAACAATGAAAAGAATGAAGAGTTTAGTTTACTGCAATTCCAACACAGATGTTGACATGAGAGCCAAAGGAAGATCTTGTAAAATCCCCCATACAAATACAGGATGGTGCTTGGATGAGGCGTGCGAGGCGGGGCTGGGAGAGTATAACTGCTTTACCCTCACCACCCCGGGACCATGTTTGAAGAAGGCCAAGGGCCAACCACTGAGCCCTGAGAAGTGGGCCAGCGTGGTAAGGGGTCACTACTTCTAAGAGGAATGGCTAAAAAGGCTGAAGAGTTCTAGTTGGAAAAAAAATTAGGAGGATTGATAAGTTATTATTTTAATAATTATCACCTAAAGAGGTTTCCAGAGAACAGAGCCAGACCGTCAGGGGAAGCCCCCCCCCCCCAGAAGACCTGAGCTGAATGGAAGTGGGGAACACCTGTTCTTTGTTCCCCACTGGAGCAGCGCCATGGCGCTGCAGGGGGTCGGGTTCGGGCGTCTCTGAAGGAAATCCCGCATTGGGGGTGGAGATGGGACTCAGCGTGCGTGTGGGTCACTCTGTGACCCGGTAACGATGCAGACAGCAGTGGCCCATGAGTTTAGAACGTGGCGATACGCACAGAGAGGCTGGAGGGAGGGCTGGTGTGAACCTTCACCCGACTCGTTTGTGAGGTGGTTTTCCGTTTTAGGAAGGGCTAGCAGTGTAGGAAATTCAGCTATTTCCCATCAGCTCCCTTTAAAAGATCTCATCTCAAATCCTCCCACTCAGGAAACCAGCGGGTATTTGCATCAGCTTTAGCCTATCTTCTCCAAAGGGGCTCACTGTATGCCTATGGACTGACTGAGGGACAGTTTGCTGTGTGCCATTGGGGGTGTCCCCGGGCCCTTACAGACACATCTCCTGTCACCAACTGTCACATCAGGAGAAGGAGATGGCTACAAAATCTAGTAAACCTGCAGTGACAGTGCAAGTCCATCAATGGGGTGTGAATGCCATGTGCCGAGACCCCGTGGCACAGCTGATGGGTAACTTTGGTCCCAGCAGCGCTAGCTTAGAAGCACCAGGAAGACAGCATATCTGTCCCTGGCTGCACTGCTCCCCTTCCCAGTGACTCGGGTGAACATTCGCCTCTCGGTCAGCTCCTTTGAATCTTCCCTCCCAGAACCGGAATGATTGGTAAGGTAGCTGGAAAAATGCCTGGTCAAGAAAGAACAGAATTCAAGAGCTACCTTGCTGCCGGAAGCCAGAGCGTAGCCTCCTCCCACCAGGATGACAATCTCCCAGGGCATGGTCTTCTGGAAGTCCTTCCACGTGATGATGGGCTCCATCCTCGGCGAGGGCTCCCGGTCCTCCCCTGGGTCACAGGTAGACAGGGAGGTAGAGCCAGATGCACCCTAAAGGGTGTGGTTTGTGGAGACAGGGGCTGAACTAAGGAACTGGATGGTTTGGGAAGCTGCCCTGCTACGTTACATTTGGGCAGAATCGAAGGGCCCTGGTTGGGCTCCTGAAAATTCTGACTTGGGCGTTATGTGACGGGAGCCAGCCCCAATGCCTCCCCTCAAATGCTCTCACCTTCATTCCTTTTCCTGAAGCAAGGCTTCTTCGCTGGGATCAGGAAGAGGAGGAAGCCAAGGAAGATGGAAACCGTGGCATCAGTGCGGTAGCCTTTCCTGGCAAAGAGACAAGCAAGCTGGACGGGAGGGTCAGGACGCCCCGGGGCAGCACGGTGTCTCGGGACAGTCTGAACACAAGGCCCCTTTGTAGGACAGTCTGGGTGGGGGGGGCGTCACCCTTCCTTGCTGCCAGTTTTGCTGGCTGTGCAGCGGGCAATGGTTCATGTCTGGAGGCAGGGCCTGGCTAGGGGAGATGACTCAGCATGAATTTGCGGGCCCCAGATCGGGGCAAGGCCTGGAAGGAGTGATGAGGAGTTGCGAAGGTGGAGAACAGAGAAGGGTGGGCCCTCTTTCCTGCGGGGGTCACACCTCCCTGTGTGTCTTTTCTCAAATGGGAACCTGTGTGGGGAGAGCTTGAGGCCTGTGGCCCTGGCCCTCAGGAGAAGATGCTGGGTCAGGACAGGAGCCTCCATTTGCCTTTTCCTCCAGAGGCCTCAGCTGCTCCATGGCCATAGTCTCTTTACAGCTGGTATTTTACTTTATGGGCATTTCCCCCTTTAAGTCTCCTAGCAACCCATAAGACAGCTGAGGTCCAAGAGCTGGAGAAGCAGCTGCACTAGATCCCAGCCTGTGACTCAAACCCCACAGACTGCCTCTTCTTCCCGAAGCTCCGCTGGAGAGGGGGACTTTCCTGGGAACAAAGTGTCTTCCTGGCTTCACACCTGTCCTTGAGAATCTGGAAGGAGGCACCTGTGGAAGCCGCCCTGAGAGGTCACGTGACGGGGCTGTTCTTAAGGAGGGGACGCTATCACTTACTTTTCAAAGAAAGAGTCCCAGCCGGGAACAAAGCCAGGCTCCCGGGTGAACCACAGCACGGTCATCAGGATGAAGAAGAATCCAGTCACCATTTCGGGGTAGCTACGAAATAAAACAGGACAATTTCTGGCAGCTGCCCCTTGCTTCGTGACGCTCCTGTGTCCAGAGCTCCAGCATGGGTGGCAGGAAGCAGTTGCTGCTGAGCCGCTCTTCACGCTGAGGTGCAGCGGGAAGAAGGCCGGGACCATGCTGGACAGCGTTCCCACACTCACTAGAGACATTTAGGTGGGGTGCGGGGAGGACACAGCATCACATGGTTAAGAGATAATCGAAAATACAGCCTGCAGACACTGCTGGTCCGAGGAGGAATTGCCATGGCCTTTTTGAGGCAACCTGATAATAACTCTCAGGGGCCTTCGATTCGCTAGTTCCTTTTATCTAAGGAAAGAACCAGAGATGCACTTCGAAGCATTATCCATTTAAAAGCATTTACATGTTTTTAGGGAAACCACCTACTTTCCCACCGATATTCCCTGGCCTTGAATACCTTTCAGCATAGCTGTTTGCTACAATGAGGTGCCCCTACTAATGGTGTTTGCACAGCAGTTACCCCCTGGGCGCACGCAGTAGTCCGATGCCACATGAAACCAGGCAAGCGGTGAAACTGTTCAGTGTGGGTGGAGTTTTACCACAAATACATGCAGTTTTGCTCACACACACGGAAACAAAAGGGAAGGGACAGGACATCATGTTAACGGTTGTTCATGGTTGACACTGGGATCCCGGGAATGCAAGTCCGTTTTAACTCTTTATATTTTTTCTGTATTCTAGAAGTGTTCGACAAGGAACATGCATTCCTTTTATAAACTGGTTTTTAAACAAAGACAGCTTCAACTTGTATCCTTTCACCCAAAGTTGAACATGCCAATTGCCATAGAAGGAGAAACAGCAGGGAATAGGATGTATGGCCACTGTGGGAAAGAAAGCTGGTAGAAATGGCTCTGAAACAGCTAAACTGTAGAATGAATGAATGAATGAATGGAAATCAAACAGTAAGAAAGAAAGAAGGAAGGACATGGCTGAGGGTCACTGAGTGGGTTCTCTGATGCTGTCTTCAGGTCTGTGTTTGATGCTGCCTGAGGCTCTCAAATATCTTACGAAGCCCCTGGGAGTGGCTGCTGGACCTGCGGTGGCCCATCCTGAGCAATGTGGGGAGGCCCGACTTGCCAGAATTCCGCAAGAGTGTGGCTGAGCTGCCTTGCCGGTTCTCTGTCCTCCGGCTGCTGGTCTGTGACACTCCGCCCCTATGCCTTGGCTATACCTTAGCCCAGAATACAGTGAAGGGGAAGGGCAGCCACCCGGAATCTAAGCCAGCCAGACTGGCAGTAAACAGCACCTCTAAATGCCTGGGTTCGTGGTTGTGGGGCCCTCCAGCTCCAGGGCATGTCGGGAACAGGGCTGCTCTGTGCTGGCTGCCTGGACCATGCTTTCTCTCCTGGAGGACAGGAGGGGAATGGTGGATTCTTACCTGATGGCTCCCAGCTTTTCATACTCCTCTCGGATCCTCTTCTCTGACAACTCTTCCCTTTTGGTCTTGTTCTTCTTGCTCAGAGAGCATGTCTCTTTAAAACTGAGAAGTGAAAATGAGCGAAAGAATAAAGAAACACGGGAGACCAAGTATTGAGCAAACGCTACACGATTGACTTGCTCTGAACTCTTCTCTCCACTCACGCGCGCTGTCCGCCCCCACCCCGCCTACCATATGGCTTTTATGTGTCAAGTTACACAGCTTCTCATCAACCTTCTTCCCTAGCCTTTGGGTTATCCATCTAGTGCTTAATCAATGTGAAGTTACGCCTTGTGGACTTATGCAGGCGTATTTATGTGAGATCGTTTCTATATACTTGTGTGTTACACAGATGTGTGTGAGTGTGTTTATCTGCCTAGAGTGCTGGTTTTCTATTTGCAACACTGGAGGTACAGAAGTATTCAGCTGTCACTGCTTTGACAACAGCCTCTGAGTTATAAAGTACATGACAGCTCAGAGAACACTCCCTGATCGATGGGAACATTGAATTTCATGAACTAATAGCAAAACTTCGTACATTATAATTCTTCCCTTTACGTGCGGGAGGCCTGTGGCCCTCGTCAAATCTGGAGTAGACCTAGGCTAGTGGTTGTGAAGAAGAGGCTTGTCAAGCAGATTAATGTGTGAAATAATATTGCAAGAGGAACATCAATTTCATTGAGGGAAATGAGCATCTTCCATATGACTATTAAATATAAATCGCTCGTGTCTAAGGCACCTCTACTTGGAATCATATTTCTTTAGAAGTTAGTTGAAATTACTCTCTATGCGTTGAGAGCAAAGAAACTACATTAAACACTCTTTGATCCAGACTCTCTATAAATCAACAGTTCCTCTAACCAACTAGTTGTAGTTAAGAACATGGCGGCGTGGAGCTCATAGTGAGGTGCACAGCTCACGCATGTTTTGCGCGTTGAGAGCAGACCACGCCTGACGCGCCACCTAGTCCACCGTAGTCTGCTAGGGGCCCCCTCTCGGTCCCTTGGCAGCTCCCCCTCGAGCAGCGGGCGCCCTCCCAGGCTTGCGCTGCGACCTCGGGTGGCAGGAGAGCCCCTGCCGTGCTGGCAGGGCCCGGGACTCACTTGCAGCCCAGGAACAGCCAGTGCATCCAGAACCAGCTGACCACCAGCATGATGAGGGAGATGGGGAAGCTGAAGAGGAACCAGGTGCCAAAGTTGACCACCTCGGCGGCTGGGTACTGGCTGGAGGGGACAGAACCAGGTCAGCGATTAGAAAAGGTGGATTTCCCTGGGGTGTTCTGTGGGGTAATACGCTAAATGCTCCTTAAGGAGACAGCAGGACCAACATGGACATAGTGATAACAATAAGGTGAAATATGACCTAGAACTCACTTACTGGACAGTTGCATCTGTACGGAGCCAGGCCAGGAATTAGGAAGGAAGCTAAAAAAGGCATCTAAGCAGCCAAAATTGGTATCAGTGAAGTATATATACTTTGCACTCAGGGAAATTGCTCAGGAGCAGTTTGCTCTTAATTTATGTAAAGATTCTGATAAGTTTACTTATCTGGTTTCCAGGACAACCAAGAATGGAGAGGGCAGCCTGGTATACATTAGGAGTTTTGATTCCGGGATATAAAGCATCAGTTCTGGAGAACTTTGGACTCCAGAGCCTCATGAAGGTTCCAGGTGTTCACTGCCCAGTGGAGAACCAAGACTTGGAATCTGCAAACCCTTTATCAGTAATGACATCCACTGCTGCCTCAGGATGCCAGGGAGGCTGCCCAGGACTCCGCATTCATCACAAGTCAGAGCTGTGGTGCTTCCTGGGAAGCCAGGACAGACCACACGTGAGCCCTGACGTCAGCCTGACGTCAGCCTAGAGACACCTGTGTTTCTTCACCCTTGGACCCTTCTTGCTGGGCCGGGCATAGAGCACCTCTAAGGTGGGAGCAGACTGTGCCCCCCTTCTCATGCTAGCACCGCATGGGAAAGAGAAGGGCCAAGAGCAGGCTCCCCAGAGAGAATGCAATGGAAGCACAGGGTGTAAGAGTGTGTAATCCCCTGTCGTCACTGGGACATCCACTTTTTTGCACTGTGGCCTGGTCAGGTACCTACTCATGTGCCTCTGCTACCTGTGTGCCTCTCGGAGAAGTTATGACAGCCTGTGCCCTCCCTAAGGGCCAGTGTGGGACACTGATAGTGGGTGCTGGGAAGAAGGGCTTTTGGATCGAGACATACTGGTACATCATTCAGTGACTCACTGCCCTGGGCGAACCGGTGTTAAGTCTGTTGTATCATTTCTTCTCTGCATGCAGAAGCCCAGGCCCTGGGCTCAGGGAAAGGAATGACTTTTTACAATAGATTAAATAGACTTTCATGGAGAAATAAAAGGTCCTAATACTATCGATATCATTTTAAGAAGTGAGAATACCTATACTGAGTGTAACAACTAATTTGTAGGTGTTTGAGATGACCCCTGGGGGTGGTCTGTTCACCAATGCCAAGGAAGCACAGTGGCGCTTTCAGACCAGTGAGGTCCAGGGAGCCCACCTTCCTGTCACAGAATCCCCTTGTCCAGGTAAGCCATGTTATGACTAAGGGTACCATTCACCACCCAAGAAGTGGACGAAGGGCCAGTATGAATTGGCCCCAACCATAATGTGAAGCAGAAATTAAAGAGCAAAAATCAGAGCCTGGACAGAGTAAGAGGGTGGGAGGGGTCCTTGAAGCTCGGATCCTGAGGAATCAGGTCTTAAACTTTCATCGGTCCTTCCTCCTCCCTCCCCCCTCCCCCTTTTCCTTCCTTCTTTTCTTCCCCTTTCTGCTAACATGAAAGATGTGTTTCTCCTCTTGTCTACGGTCAATTTCTCCACTCTGCTCTGGGTCCAACTCCTTTCTGTTTTCCTGGTGACCTCACTCCGTCAATTATCCCCTTTCTCCTAACCTTTAATGCCCCTCTCATCTGGATCCTTCCTGTCAGCACTCAGAAGTCTTACATCTTAAACACCTGTTCTTGACCCTATTTCACTCTCCCTTTTTCGTCGCCCCGTATCTCTCCTCCCTTCGCAGCCGACTCTCCAACTCCTCACTGACGGTTGGCTTATTTTCCAATCACTTGGCCGTATTGCTCTTGCCTAGGTCACCAGTAGCCTCCATGCCACCAAATCAGATCGATACAGTTTTGTCCTTGTTTTGCTTGATCATCCATTCAGGCAACTTTCTTGCCACTTTCTTCCCTCGGGTAGAAGGACACTGAATTTTCCTCATTCCTGTCTGATGCTGTTTTATTCTCTCGTTCGTAGTCTACTTTAAATGCTCGAGCTTCATATCTGTGCTCCCTGCTCTCCTTACCCTCCGTGTTCCCCCTGAGAAATCTCCTCCACTCTTAATGGCTTCTGTTCCCACGGGCACACCACCAGGACCGACTACCATCTAATCTGCGGTGCTCAGTACAAAGTCAAAGGTGGGGCCCCTCATTCAAATAGTATTAAAAATTTCGCCCTGGCTGGTGTGGCTCAGTGGATTGGGTGCTGGACTGCAAAGCAAAAAGTTGCTGGTTTGATTCCCAGTCAGGGCACATATCTGGGTTGCAGACCATGCCCCAGTTGGGGGTGTGTGAGAGGCAACTAATTGATGTTTCTCCCCTTCTCCTCCCTTCTCTTCCCTCTCTAAAAATAAATAAATAAAATCTTAAAAAAAAAAAAAAATCCCCAACCCTGGCCGGTGTGGCTCAGTTGGTTGGATCATTGTCCTGCATACTGAAAGGCTGCAGTTTCGATTCCCGATCAGGGCACATGCCCAGGTTGTGGGTTTGGTCCCTGGTTGGGGCTTGTATGGGAGGCAACCGATCAGTGTTTCTCTCTCACATCGATGTTTCTCTCTCTCTCTCTCTCTCCCTCTCTCTAAGAAGCAATGAAAAAATGTCCTCAGGTGAGGATAAAAAGAAATTTCCAGATGGTGACAGCAGAGTGTTAGCCAAACACAGGACCCTTCTGAGAGCGGTGGCCCTGTGACTGTGCGGGTCACACACCCAAGGAGACAGCTGCATAGGCCACGGCAAATCTATGCCGTTAGGCGGAAAATTTCTCCTGAGAATCAGAGCTGTTTCTCCTGGCTGGACATCTCAATTTCTACACCAACATTTCCTCCTCTTTCCCCTCTGGTAGGTTGAGGGCAGGTCTGTCCCCCACGGCTGGAGCCGCGAGCCCAACAGTTAGACTTGGCCTTGCCCTCTCTCATCCTGCCAAGGCCCGTAGGGTCAGCCTCTGAATGTGTCTCAAAGCCACCTCTCTCCTCCCCCTGCCACTGTCATCCAGGCCAACACCCTCTCTGTCCTGGGCAGCGTCCTGAATCGTCTTCCTGCTGCCTGCTTTCTCCTTTCCAGTCCATTCTCCGTTTTTTACAATATCCAAAATGAGCTTTCCAAACTATGCATCTCATCCCCTCACTCCAAAGCTAAAATCCTTCAAAGGCTTCTCCTGGCCTTTTGAATGAATGTTCCTTAGAGCAGGGGTCCCTGACCCCTGGGTCAGGACTGGTGCCGGTCAGAGGCCTGTTAGGGACCAGGCAGCGCAGCAGGAGGTGAGCAGTGGGTGAATCCGTTACCGCCGAGCCCCCTATCCTGTCCTCCCACCCCGCTTCCCTGCCTCCCTATTGATGAAAAAATTGTCCTCCACGAAACCAGCTCCTGGTGCCAGAAAGCTTGGGGACCGCTGCCTTAGAGGGCCTGGCGAGGTCCTTGGAGGCCCACCTGTGCACCTGCCGGCCTCCTCGCGCCCCGTCTCATTTTCCTCTGTGTGCTCTGAGCCCTCCCACCCACTGTTGGCCTTGGCTGGGGACTCTCCCTTCGCCTACTTTACTCCAACATAGGCTGCAGGTCTCCGACTTGCACTGTCGCCTCTCTGGGGAGGCATCGGGACTGGGTGGCCTCCCCGGGCGGGGCTCTCCCAGCAGACTCCTGCCCTTCTCCAGTCACACTGAACTGTGGTGACTGGATCGTCTCTTTCCCCTCTTGGTACAGAAACTGTTCTGGTCCCATTTTCTGCTGTATTCTTAGCACCTCGTCACGTTCCTGGCACATGGTGGGAAGTACTTACTTGTTGAAGTGTTCCAAGAAAATGAGGCTGGTAGAGGTACCAATGATGGTGGTCAGGCCCCCAATGGTAGCGGCATAAGAGATGCTCAGAGACAGGCACTTGCAGATCATTTGGTCGTGGTGGGACTTGTACTTCCTGTTGACTTCCTGGTTCCTGGGGCTGGGTGTCAGGACCGGTGGCTTCTCCTACCAAAGGAAAATCAGTGAATCTGTCCAACCCAGCTCAGGCTCTCTGGCACACAATGCATGAAAAACAAGGGCACCATGGTGCAGTGGGAAAGGCTTTGACCTTGGGCATCAGTGAGACAGATGCTGATGTCAGTCTACCATTTCCCAACCTAGTGGTCCCTCTGAATTGCACTTTCTTCTGTAAAACAGGGAAAATCCTATTTTCTCTGCCAGATCATTATCTAGAGTAGATGAAGTAATACATATATAAAGTATTAGAACATTTCTTGGCACTTAATGAGTGATAAGCTATTGCCATTTTTGTTGTTAATGTTATTATTAATAGAAACAGGATGTCTCGTCTGTTACTTGAACTCCTGTAGAACCGGTTGCTCTCCACTTTGTGTCTGGATAACAAACAGAAGATGGTCAATCTGTGTGGGGTTGGAATGACAGCCGCGATTGGGAGGTGACTGAAAAATAGGCCTTGGATTCCAGAAGGGATCCAGCTTTCATTGGGCAGAGGGGTAAAGTGTGTGACTCTGTCATCCTTTCTGTCCTCACTCGTGTCCCCCTCTTGCCTACTGGTTTCTCCTCCCCCTTTCCCTGCTCCTTCTTGGATATAAGCCTCAGCCTGACTGCGGTCCTCTCAGGCTCTGCTTGGTCCAGAGGGAGCTGTTCAGGGTCAGAGGTTGCTAACCTCTGGTCTCGAGTGTGAACTGCAGAAGCAAGGACCCCCAGCCCCTCCAGGCCTGGCCACCCCTCACAAGTCTTCATGAGACTAGGAACGGCCTGGTGCAAAGGTCAGGCCAGGTCACAGGACAACCATGGGCAAGGGGCCACCTTGCTACTTTTCTCAGAGCCATTAACTACTTGCCTACTTTCTAGCGGGGCCCAGGTAGGTCTGGACCTTTCCAAACCTTCCTGAAGGATTCACTGATCATCAGAGCTGGAAGAGACCTCACTGGGTCTCTGGTCCACGGGTTTGCCATGATCCTTTCTTCTAATGATTTTTTTACATAGGCCTCCAATGATATGAAATGTAAATGTAGCATTGAGGTGGCATGCATCCATGTTCTAGCTGAACACGTGGTCAGGGAGACTCAGATTGGAATCAAGGTGCTCCCCTCGTTAGCTCGAGGACTTGGGGACATGATTTCCTCTCTCCTCTTCACTTGAAAACGGGGATTCAAAATTCCTACCTCATTGAGCCAAGATA
The DNA here is from genome assembly GCA_004027475.1 of Anoura caudifer. NCBI lineage: Eukaryota > Metazoa > Chordata > Mammalia > Chiroptera > Phyllostomidae > Anoura > Anoura caudifer. The sequence goes on from PVKU01000080.1 coordinate 325,494, forward strand.
AGAGAGAAGATGCTTAGCATCATACATGTTTTCATAAATGGTGGTGGTTACTTATGATGATGATGGATGTTAAGCTAATTGAGATCATTTTGATGAGCACACAAATCTGAATCAAGGTTGTAAGTGACAGTTGCAACTTTATACCAGCTTCAGCATCTAATTTCCTTCTGCGTTTTGTTTCGCTGGGAAATACCAGGCAAATCCTATTCTCACAGAAAAGCGGTTACCTGAACATCTCCAGGTGTTCAATTAAAATATTCACAATGTCCCTGAAGCACCTTTGAGGGATAGTTTGGACACCTTCTGATTTGGACCCATCTTCAGCTTTTATACTTGAAGCTACCTGGACTCAGGAGAATGACTCACCCAGTCTACAGTGAGGCGGGTGTTTAATCCCAGGCAGGGATGTGGGCAAAGAGGGTCTGGTGACGGCATAGTAGCCTGATGTCCTCACAGCTTCAAGACCAGCGCCCTTGGGGAGGCTCCAGGCATCGTAGGAAGCAAATGGGGTCAGGATGGATGCTCTGCTTACCTGGGGCGGGGGCGGCTTGTCTTGGTGGTTTGCCGTTTTGACGGAGTTGGCGATGGTGGGCGCACCATTCAGGTTCTGTTGGAACAAAGACCATTACGCTGTCAGGAGGAGGAGGATGTGGGGGTCCTTGAGAAGGACCCCCCTTAACATCATAGGGGCGCCCCACGCCCCAACCCTATGAAGACTGGAGATCAGAGGCCAGGGGCAGCCTGCAGTGGACAGCCACCCCAACTGTGCCCACCTCCACCCCAAGTCCCGTCCAGCCTGGTGTCAAGCACCACATTTGAAGAGGCTTTTGAAATGTGGCAGAATATGGCTCTGTCTTTGTAATAGAGAGCTTGGCTTTCTGGAACTTCATTAGCTCATGAAGAATCCTTCATTTATTTTTATCACAACATGAAAAAAATTGTTCTGCGTAGAAGCCCACAGTTTGGACTGATGCAGGAAGAGGTACAAAATGGGCTTTGGGGGAGGGAGAGGCCAAGCCGCAGCGGGCAGGCAGCTTTGCTTTCCCCTCTAAATGTGTCCCTTGTGGTGATAAGGTTTTTGTAAGTGGAACACACCCCGAAAGAAATCCTAACAATGAATCTGTGGGTCTTGGAAATCTGGATAGCCGAGTATTGGATTTCCGTGAAAAGAACAAAAAGGGCTGTATGTGGCTCAGCTCAGGACTCAGGGCCGGGGCTCAGAACCAGGCAGGCCCCTGCCAGGAGCCTGTCCAGGCCCGGGGAGCACCTCCCTGTCCAGGCCCGGGAAAGGCCTCTCTGTTCTCCCATCAGTGGAGCCCATGGGGCTCTGGACAGGGAGTCAAGCATCTCTCTCCATGAGTTATCTTGAGGGACTTTCAAGTATCTCAAAGCACAGGGAAAAAACAAACAAAAAACCCCCCGAGAAAACTAACCCTAAGGACATACCTTGTTCTGCATCAGAGAAGTGAAGTCTGTCGTTGAAGTGCTGGAACAAAGCAAAAGAAGTGGGAAAATTAAGTGGACTAGACTTCATGGGAAAATTAAGTGGACTAGACTCCATGCATGTCCACGATGAGACAGGTGACCCCCTCGACACCTTTTTCTAGGCTACAAGGAAGCCTAACCTCACCGTAGTCTTCCCCGCCTTCCAGGGATGCTTTCGTGATTCTTGGGGAAAGGCGCAGGGCATCTCTTAGAATCTGACACTCCTGATAATAGCTAGCAGGGAGTGTCGGTTAGGTGTCGCGGACTCAAATTCAGACTTCAGTCCTCAGACGTTGTTAATCCTTGATGCAGCCTTTACTACCTGCACTTACGGGGTAGAGAGCTAGGCAGAGAGATGTCGCTAACTTCCTGGGGGCAGCGGGTGCTGAGAGGTGGTGCTGGGTGGGAATCCGCCTCTGCCTGCGGCCCCACCACGTGCCTCTCGCTGCCTAACTCCACTGCCTGACTCGGGAGGTCACTATCCAGAAAGAGAAACTGGTGAAATGCTTATTTGAGATGATAGACACGGGAGGGCCTGCAATGGACGCGGGGATGGGGGAGAGTGTCTGATCAGCACCTGCCCCTCGCACACCTGTTGGTCCCCAACCCTGGCCTTGAGTAGTGAGAAAGGGAAGCGTTAACCTGTCACTGACTTACACTGAGTACTACATGGATGTTTCTGGTTTCTCTTAGTTCTGAGAAAAGTGGGTGCTGTGACCTCACCCACTGTGCAGACAAATGAGAGGTGCTGAACCCGCGTGCAGGACTTGGGGTCTTGTGGTTGCCACTTAGCTCCAGACTATTTCAGGGAAAGGTAAGGAGTGGATGGGGTGGTGAAGATGGAGGGAAGCATTCTTTGGAGAGTTGTCTGCCTGGCAGGAGTGTGGTGATGTCCCCCCCACTGCCACCGTCCTTCCCAAATCAGGTGAGAAGGGTGGCCGAGGACCCCTCTGACAGCACGGGAGGTGCTCTCCCTGAGAGAGGCATCCTCACGCCAGGGAGTTCTAGGGACTACCTGAGATTCTCCTTTGGAGTTTGGGGACACATATTTTCGTCTGGAAAAGAGCCAAGACAGGAGGCCAGTGGGCCCTGCCTAGGCGGCTGGAGTGAGGAGAATGCCCCAGCAGCCTGTGCTTTCAGTGCCCAGCAGGCTCGGCAGCAACAGGGCACACGCTGCAGGTAGCTGGGCTAGACCCGTCTTGAAGAGGCAGAGGTGACCCCAGAAGAAAAGGTGGCTGTGCGGGGTGAGCCACCAGCACACGGAACCAAGGGGAGCGTGAGTGGAGGTCCAAGGGGGTCTTGCCGCTGTCAGAGCTCAGGGACACGCCCCCTATGACACCTCTGCCCACACCTTTTTGCCCCTTTATCTTTCCTGCACCCTGGAGAAGTCAGCGCAGCAGAGTGAGTTGGGGGCAGAGGAGAAGAGGGAGGTGGAGGAAGAGAGAGAGAGGAGTCAACTCTCCCCCACTCACTTTTGCCTCTTATTCTGCAGACCAGGGCTGGGGAGCAGGTGTGAGCATGAGAGAGGAAGGGGAGAGGCTTTGGGTGACAGACGGACATTTCCAGGGGAGTCCGGGCCAGACTGCTGAAGGTCTGAACATGGGAATGTTCTAGTATCGGACAGGAGCCACAGGACTTGCGTGAGCTGTCCTCAAGGCTCGGGGAGGGGCCCAATACGCTAGGACGGGGCCTTTCTCCCATCCCCTGTGCCGGTTTCACTCACAGTGAGCGGGCCGCTTTTTATGAAAAGCGCAAATTGCCAAACTGCCCTCCAGCACAAATCCAACTTTTAAAGTGTGACGCTCACCACGGAGTACCTTGAAGTCCACGTTTTGATACCGAGTCTCCAAAAGAAATCAGCTGCTAATGGATCTGCCTCCCATGAGCATTTGAGACTGTTTCTCCTCTCTGGTTCCTTCTTTCCATCGTCCCATGGCCCTCTGACCACTGTCCCCTAACCCCCTACCCGCCACCTAGTTTTTCTTGGCCATGTCTAAAAAGACCAAATCTAGTAAGACCCTATCTATAAGCTTTTGTGATTCTCTAAGAATCTCCGGTGACATCTATTGTATGAGTATTTTTCCATTGATAGAATGAACGTATTATTCTCCTAAGAGGGACATCAGTTTAGAGAAATTTAACTTGGTAGATACATAGACAATCGATATACCCCTTGGATTCAGTAGTCTTTTTATCTCTTGCCCCATCACAGCAACACGTGCTGAAGGGAGTTGCTTTCAAGATCTTGGCAGGTGCCTCCCAGGTATGGAGAGGAAATTGGGGCGGGGGCGGAGATAGCGTGGCAGGTGTGAGCGTGGCCCACACGTGTGGGAGAGCTGTTAAGGGCTCAGGTCCCAGCCTTCCAGACCTTGGAGTGGACCTGGGGGGGCTCTGCCTGCGAGGAGGGCAGTCATACTCACTCTTCACTGACGAAGATGAGTTCCAGAGAAGGCTGGCTACAGTTTACATCGAGACCTACAGTAGCAAAGGAAAGCAGGAGGTGAGACAGACGTGGAGGCCGGCCCATCCCTGTAAGTCAGGGCTCCGGGGCTTGGGCTTCAGGGGGACAGGGTGTGAGGCTTCTGTTGGAGGCGGGTGCAGGATGACTCCCCTCCCTCGGGAATACTCTGGGCATGTCCCCGCCCCTTGAGCGTTTGGGGAAAGGAGCAGGGGTGGCTGCTGTCAGTGGGGAAGGGAGGAAGATCTAGTAATGGTGGGGGGTGGGAGGGCCTCGTCTCAGGGAAGTTTCAGGCTACAAGGCCTGGTATGGAGTGGGTTGGGGAGGGGGAAGGGGAAGCAGCAGATGAGGCCCAGAGCTGGGCATATGCACGCAAGGAGGGCAGAGGGGTCAAGGATGAATGAATTTGGCAAACAGTACTGGTGGGCTCGGCCTCCTCGGCGCTGGAGTCACGGGCCACCAGCTGCTCGTCCTCAGCACTGATCAGCTCCTTCAGCACGGCCTCCACGATGGGCATCACCATGGCGGTGGTGGACGTGTTGGACAGCCACATGGACAGCAGTGTGGTGCAGCTCATGAAGCAGAGCAGCAGCCTGGAAGGCAGGGTGGGCCGGGCAGGGCGGCGGCAGCAGGGCCAGCGCCACCCTGCTGCCGGCTCACGGTGGGGTAGGGGTGCTTCCTGGGGCCCCCTGCAAACCCTGTGGTGCTGGCCTGGAGCGCCATGCCCGGCATTTATCCAGGGAGTTGGGTTTTTAGGTCTTACATTCAGCTTTGTCCTCCCAGGGCTCCGCACAGAGTAAACAGTAAATAAACATTCATCGAATGAATGACTCACACTTTATGGGCTAACGGCCTTAAGCCAGAAAAAAGCCCTTACTTAAGCAAAGAAAGGGCATGGACTGACTGATCGCTCTCTCGCTCTGTGGACGTTAGCTTGGTGATGGTTTACATTTTTTGCATAGAAAGGAATTCTAGTTTTGCCCTTGCAGCCAGCAATTCTACGAGAACCATGACATTCCTTGCTTTGCAGCCATGGCACCATCTTATTAGTGACCAAAACCCGGGGCTTACGGTTCCACCCAGTCTTGTCCCGCTGCCAGCCTGCTGAAGTCACAGGAGCGTCCAGATCACTAATCGCCATGTTTCGCTCCTATCTTAAAGAGCCCCAGCTTGGAGGAAAACAAGAGATAACTCCCCAGTTGTTTGTCTTTGACTTTGAACACACGCCGAGTGTGTCTGCGCAGACCTGGCTCTCTTTCCCCAGAGCTAAGCCAACCTGAAGGAGCGTGTTTATCACGGTGGGTGGAACCCACTGACTTCCCACGACTGGGGGCCGCATGCCTATCATGTGGCCCCTGTCCTAGGGCGGGGCGGAAGTCCTGATGGTGTTTTTGTTTAGCTTGCAAGTGACATGAGTCTGCCTGCCTTGGATCGGCAAGGGCAGAGGGCACCGCAGGGGCTGCAAACGGGCGGCGCTTGAAGCAAGTAGAGACGAGTGGAAATGCGATGGGTTTAGGTTCCTGAAGATAGTACGCAGAGGTTTTAAAGTGCCTCAGAGCCCCAAAACGACGTGAGGGAATGCCACCGTGGGCCTAGGAGGTGGGTGTGAGTTACTAGTGAGGGCTGAGCGGCACTGAATTAAGCTGCAGGTAAGAGGGAGACAAGGACATCCTTTTAAGCAAAACCTGTGTTCGTCTAATGACTAACGTTGCAAATTAACCCCACAGTGTTTGTTTAGACCCCAAAGGGGTTGTTTGGCTCCCAAAGCAGTCATGGCACTTTGCATAAAATATAGCGAGAATGTTGTGCCCTAGAAGGAAGTGAGAAGTTTCTCCAAAGGGATGGGGCAGGGCTACCCAGCGGAGCAGGGGCAGGGTTCAGCTGGGATGGTCGGTGCTGACTTTCCTGCACATTCCCCGGAGGCTGCGACCCTGTCCCCAGACTGGACTTCTTGACAGCAGAGAGAGAAGAAGAGGCTGCTGAGGGTGGGCACGGCACGGCAGGTGCCGGGTCTGGTCAGGGATGACAGAAACTTGGGGCACATGGGAGGAAACCCTCACATCTCCTTAGATGACAAAGGAGAAGCCACCACTTCCTGTCTAGCCTGTTCCCTGACGTACCAGAAAAAGGTGGAGAAACAATTTATGTTGGTGCGTCTTGTTTTACCTGATGACCCCCTCAGTGTTTGGTACCCTGCTGCCCTTGCTGTCTGGGTTGCTCAGGTAAGTTATTTAGATAGTGACAGTAAGTAACACCAGTGTCACACACTCCAATCTCAACTCCATGGTTACAGGTCCTGTTGTTGGAGGAGCAGGTGGGATCCCTGTGGCCCTGGAATGTCATCCCATCCCCTCTGGTGGAGACACAACCCGAAGTGGACATGTCCCAGTGGCCCACTGTACAGGTGGCCCGCTACGTCTGGACACCCCAAAGTGCCACTTACATGCCCGGCTTGGCTCCAGCCATCATGACCATGCGCAGAGCAATGCGCTTGTGCAGGTTCCACTTCTCCACTGCGGCCGCCACGCAGATGACGCCCACCAGCAGTAGCGTGGTGTTCTTGAAGTACTCCGCTGCCACCTGCAGGGGGCAGTGCGGTCACCCCCCCACCCTGCCCAGGGAGCATGGGACTGGCCAGACAAAACCCATTCTCCAGCAAAGACTGACAAACGAGAAGCAGGGGGTTAAGAATTATTAAAATAGCCAACGGTTATATACATTAACATTTTTTGAAAATTTACATACACACACACACACACACTACCTTGGGTGATCAGTATACTAAGAACTTACAAAGATGATTTCTTTTAATCCTGGCAATAACTGCATAAGGTCAATAGTCTTCTTAACTTCTTTAGATATAAAACCTCTATGAATATGATTCCAAAGAATAAACATACTTATAATTTTATCTTAATCCTTAAAAATTATTTAAGTAGCCCTGGCTGGTATGGCTCAGTGGATTGAGCACAGGCCTGCGAACCAAAGGGTCGCTGGTTCGATTCTCAGTGAGGGCACATGCCTGGGTTGTGAGCCAGGTCCTCAGCAGGGGGCACATGAGAGGCAACCACACATTGATGTTTCCCTCTTTCTCTCTCCCTTCCCTCTCTAAAAAGAAATAAATTCATTAAAAAATTATTTAAGTAACCCTGGCTTTGCCCCTCAAGTCTCACTTTTCTTTAGCTTTTTAGGAAACTATGCTTATTTTTATTAGAAAATCCATACATGCTCATTACGGGAAACCTCAAAATATAGACATTTAAAGATAAAATGACCCTGAATCCTAGTACTCTTAATATTTTGGTATATGTTCTTCAATTTTTAAAATATCTGTATTGGTACATAATTGGATTTATACAATATGTACAGTTCAGTAGCCTGTTCTTATTTTTCATTTTACATCACACCTTGATCATTTCCTTACGAGATTTAAATGTACTGGAAAAATTCATGTTCATGGCAGCATAACATGCCATAAAATTTATTTGGCCATTTGCTCTATGTTGAATATTTAGGTGTTTTTTTTTTCCTACTACAAATCCTTAAATTGTTAACCTTACATAATTGTGATTATTTCCTTAGGATAGAGCTCTTAAGATATCTTTATAACTAGCCTTCCATCTTAAAATTTAAATAACTCTAAATAATCCAAAGTTCCAAAGAGTTCCAAAATGATGGTAATACAAAGACTACCCACATACTACCTATGTACAGAATTGTTTTTTTTCCCTAAACGATTTGAGGCTAAGTTACATACATTTTGGCTGTTTATCCCTAGACACTTCAGGGATGAAGGGTGCTTTGTATTATACGTATATTGCCAAAGAATAGGGATCTTTTTTTCTCACACAACCCCAACTCCTTCCCACTTCTTAGTGATGAGGAAACTGAGACCTAGGCCTGGTGGGGTCCGAGGGCCAGCTCTTCCTCGGTTCCCCCTCATGTGGAGCACTCGCTTCTCTCTGCTTGTCGGTGCTGGTCAGGCTTCACAGCCCAGGTCAGGCGGGTGCCCTCCAGAAAACCCTGCGACTAGCTAGCCTGTCTGACTCCAGAGCGGTCCCCGAGGGTACCATCGATTCCACCCACCACAGAGCACTCAGGGCAATGCTCGACTTGTTGCTTCAGGCTTGTACTTTCTTTTTCTATGTGAGCTTCTCTTGTCAATTAGATTTAGACCATGTTTCTTTCCATATCACGTTTCTTTATCTCTCAACACCTGATAGAACAGCAGTGCAAACGCAGATGCTTCCTAAGTATTTGTCACAGACATGAGAATTGTTCCCAGCTGTGCGACCATGACAGAGGTTGAGAGGAGAAGATATACAAAAAAGTTTAACTTCTCATTGAGAAACCCTCTTCCAGGGAGAAAACAAGAATGTTTTTAACTGTAGGAAAAGTAAAAATTGACAGAAGGGGAAGCGCAGAGTGAGATTACACCGTGTTTGAAGTGAACAATATTCACACAGTCACACGGTTACACACCGGGCGTGACAAAGGTCGTGAGGGACTCGTGTGGGGAGGACGGAGGGAGGGGGATGCGGGGACAGAAGAGAACAAAAGCCTCATCTGCCCTAATGAGGAATCAACTAATAATGGCTGAAAGTGAGAACTCAAGAATCAAAGTCAGAACGCATACGGGAATGTGGAGCTTAACACCAGAGGAAGCAGTTAAGACATCTAAAAGCTACTGACTCAGGGCGGGAGAGGTGGACCTGGGGAGGGGGTGCAGCTGGGAAGGTGGGGAAGGAAACCGCTGGTTTTCCATCATGAGCTTCTCGGTGTCGTCTGATCTTTACACTCCGCACGGGTCACTTTGATAACCTAACAGTCAAGGTAAAGGCAGCCGGCGCCCATTCCCCCTGCTCTCCCTGGTCCCGGTGATTCTGCTGTGTCTGGTCGACGAGTTCTGCGTAGGAGAGGGGACATCTGCCCTCTCTGTGACCACTGCTTGGAGGAAGAACCCTCTGCTCTGGTAAATCTAGTTCATGTCCTCACCCCCAGTGTTCACTGACACTGTCCCTGTGCACCCAGAGGGCAGAGAAGGCCACCAGGTGGGTGGTCCTCTGGGTGGAGATGCTGTCCCCCAGCCTCCCCTCCTGCAGGGGAGGGCGAGAGCTGAGCTGGGGACCTAGGTAGGACCTTTCTCACTGCACCCCCCTCACCCTCCCAGGATTCCTGGGAGGTAGCTTTTGCGGTGGAATCAGTGTTTTTGTTTCCTCTGTCTACCAAGGAGGGAAGTCCTGGCACTGGCTCCAAAATAAACACTTGGAGCCAGGACAAGCTGTTTAGCAGGATGTGCTGTTTTCTTGTTTTGTTTGGAGCGCTCGTGTCTACTCATGTGTCCTCCCCTCCCCCTGTAAGTGATGCCACATGCTTGGGCGACAAGCCTGGGCATCATCTGTGATTAAGGATTAATGCGGTCAAGTCGTAAAGAATGGGCCTCTGCAGTCAGCCAGGACTTGGCTGTGCAACCCTGGCCAAGTTGTTCGACCTCTCTGGGCTTCATTTTTTTCATCTAAAAATAAATGAGGCCCTGAGTGGTGTGGCTCAGTGGGGTGGGGGTGGGGGGGGAATCCTCCTGAAAAGAAAAGTCAAAGGTCGTCAGTTGGATTCCTGGTCAGGGCACATGCCTGGGTTTCAGGCCAGGTCCTGGTTGGCGGGGTGGGAGAGGCAACAGATCCGTGTTTCTCTCCCACAGTGAAGTTTCTCTCCCTCTCTGTCTCTCTCCCTACCCCTCTCTCTAAAAATAAGTAAAACCATTAAAAAGTAAAAATAAATGAGGATTATGTGCGCTTCTACCTTTTGTAAAGCTGTTGTAAAGATGAAATGACACATGCATACCAGCAGGCATGCCACGGCGTTGACAGCCGGGGTCCCTGGCAGCGCTCCCCGACACTAAGTGGGCCACACGAAGGCGGACCTCGTTAGCACGCAGAGTGGGCCCAGGCACAAGACTGCCTTTTCGCTTTGATAATTAAAATCCCTTCCAGCAACGGTGTTTGTTGGCTGTCCAACCCACTGAGTTTCTTTTACGATAAAACCCCTCAGGAGCACCGGAGTTCTAGGATTCTTGAGGATTTATCTTAATCATTTTCTGAAATGCGTTGCATTTAGAACTCATATTTTCACTAAGCCTTCTTTCCCCCCACTATCTAATTTCCCAGATTAATATTCTGTGAGCCGGTAAACCCAATAATGAAGCTTGTTACAATTATTTGCCCAGAGAAAATAAGTCTGAAAATGAGCGCTCCTCCCATGAGCAGAATGCATGGGTTTTGTGACATTTGCATTGGTGGTTTTATTGCCTTTTCTGCTTTTCCGCTCTGCGGTTTTTCTCAGTATGCCAAGTCACCGGGTTTGGAGAGCAGAGGTGTTTCTGGACTGTGTTGTAGAAGGGATGGGCTCAAGGAGGCTGCTTTGAAAAGGTGGAGCCAAGTATAGCAATTGAGTTCTAGCCCAGGGTTCTAGCCCAGGCCGGGTAGCTTAGTGAGTTGGAACATCATCTTGTGCACCAAAAGATTGTGGGTTCGATTCCTGGTCAGGGCACATACTTAGATTGCAGTTTCAGTCCCTGGTGGGAGCACATACAGGAGGCAACTGATTGATGTTTCTCACATCAGTGTCTCTCTCTCTCTCTATCTAATATCAATAAACATACTGTATTTTTCAGACCATAAGACCCACCTAGGTTTTAGAGGAGGAAAATAGGAAAAAGAGTTTTGAAGCAAAAAATGTGGTAAAATATTTAATAACATAAATAACATAATGTTTCACCAGTGTAAATGTGAACAGAACTCAACAGCAGCATTAATGACCATTATTCCTCCCAAATTGGACGAGGGGAGCATCTTATAGTCCGAAAAATACGGTATCCTCAGGTGAAGATTAAAAAAAAAGAGCTTTGGTTCCACCTTCAGCTTGCCTGGCTCTAAGCGGTTGCTTTATTGGTGTCACGTCTGATTCGATGGATGAGTTGTGTGCTGTCGGGCAAAGTGCTGCCTCCTTGTGACCTGTCACACCAACGTTTGCAGTGGTGACTAATGACACACAGTTCATTTAATCCATTATGACAAGGGCCTTCGGTGAGCTCACACCGGTGGGTTCTTAGAACAGTGCCTGGCACGCAGGAAGTGCTCAATACTTGCTCATTATAATCATCACAGAAGTAGGAAAAGACAAAAGCCTTCCAGGTGAGATGGAGGGTGAGGAATCAGGTGCGCCAGCACGATCCAGTGGGGGAGTAAGAGAAAGAAATGACATAAGGAGCCACGTGGAGCTAAAAGACGGATTCCTCCGAATTTTAAGTGGAGGGAAAGTGCATTGCCAGAGCTCTCTGACCCAGCCCGGATTGAGAGGCGCAAGGACAGACGTGCTGGTGAACAAGTCCGTCAACTCACCCGTCCATTGTTAGTGAATTGCCGGGGGCATTGGTTAGTGACAAGCTTTCAAAATCCTTCCTTTCTTTGGACAAAATTATGGACTGTGCTCTAGATAGGTTTTTAATCTTTTTACAGTTTTTTAAAAGGGGGAGGAGGAGTTACGGCGCTATTCCTAGAAGTTTGAGGAGAATGGAAATCTAGCTGTTAACCTCAGATTCACACTCAGAATTGTCTCAAATCCCCAGGACTCCCCATAAGGCAGGAATTTCTATTATCCTCAGTTTTCAGACGCGTGAATGGCAGTTTAGAGAGGTCTTGACCAGCTGGTTAGTGACAAGACTGATTCCAGCTCGGTACCCCCGCTCCCACCGCGGACCCCGACCCTGTCCGCATGGCCATTCTACGTGCTCCTGCTGGGGGCAGCCAGGGACCAGCGAGGTGTGGGGTCTGACTGTTTCCGTTCCTGAGGCATTTGGTGGCATTGGGTGGGTCCCCTCAGAAGCGCAGCCACCAGCACCCTGCTGCTGCCCCCACAGACCCAGGCTCTTCTTGCAAGTCACCAGCCCTCAGAAGCCCAGCAGTGGCCTCTGGCAATGGACCTGTGTGGAGGGTTTTGTGGTTCACCTGAACAATTTTACAGTGAAACCCTGTAAACCCCAGGAGCGGGTGCCATCTTTGCTGGGGCCCCACTCTCAGCCATTCCCGCCAGTGCCCCAGCCGCGCAGCCAAACCCAGTGTGCCTGGCTCTCACCCTTTCCTGGGGGGGGGGCAGGAATGCAGCTTCTGCTGGGCCAGGGTATGTGGGCTCCTCCGAATCACCTGGGTCACCTGATCTGAGGGCAGAGGCTTTCCAATCATACTCGCTGCCTGTGGGAAGGGCCCTAGCAGCCCGGTCCCCGTCCCCGGTCTGAGCGGGCCTTCCTTTCCCATCCATCATAGGCATTGGGTCTCCGAAGATTTGCATTAAGGAAAAGGTTTTGCTGCCTAAAATATTTTTTGTACACGGTAACCTAGAGAAATCTCAGAGTCCAGATGGGTGCCAACCTGGCCTAACCCCTGAGTAGCTGGGAATGCTGACATAAAGAGCCCCCAGTTCTTTGGAGACTGTCTGAGCTGCCCAATGGGGGAAACCAGGCCAGGCTCTGGGCCCAGAGGCCAAGGGGCAGCTCATTGTCAGGGAGCAGGCCTGCCCACAGAAACATGAACTTGGCCTCGGAAGGTTGCTAGTTCTAGAAGTGTCTGGTCAGTCCCCATGTGAGGCTGGGTGTGGGGCTCAGCTCTGGGCTGTGCCTGGAGGGCTGTGGGTGATGGGCAGCCTGGATTCAGGCAGGTGGCCGGGCCCAGAGGCTCAGCCTACATCCCCTGAGCCTGGAGGCAGAGACGGCAGCCTGCAGGGTGCAGCGAGGCCAGGAAGATCGGGAACGAACGGGGAAGCAGGTTCATGTCAAAGGACTCGCACAGCACTTGGCTGCGGCGGCTCTTTCATTATCCCAGCCAGCGCTGCCTCTCTCAACGTGGCAGGAGCTGGGATCTGCACAACGCTTGCTAGGGGCCTACAAGGGAGGGCCACTGAGGCAGTGGGGGGTGTGCGTGCCTGCGTGCGTGCCTGCGTGCGTGCCTGTGTGCGTGTGCAAATGTGTGCTGGGGTGGGTGGGGGTGGGTAGACATAGAGAGCAGAGGTAACCGCTCCCACAAGCAGTCCTGATCCTGGGTGTGCTGCAGACCCTCCCAAGCTCCACGCTGTCTGCTCCCCCAGAGAGCCCTTCAGCCCCCTCCTCTAAACCAATCTCCCTTAAACAGTAACTCTTAGCTGGCTTGATTGACACGGGGACTGCCCCAGGCTATGGCAACACATCAGAAGGGCTTGGAGAACTTTAGAAGCGGACAGAATGACAATCGTGAGAGTCACAATGGAGACAAAACAAAACAAAACAGACTGAAACCCTAAACACTAAAATACAGGTCCGAGCCCTGTATACCAGTAGAGGGAGGTACTGGCTGGACGCCCACAAGAAGATCACAGAATCCTAAAGGCCAAGGGCCCTTAGCGTCCAACCCTCTGCCGACATACAAAGCCCACCTCTCGCCTCCCTGACACGGTCGCCTGGCTTACACTTGGAGGATGGGAACACGCAGAGCCCCTTCCAGCCTCCCCTTCCGCAGAGCGGATCTCCCTTACGGCGCTTTGGGTCTTTGGTTCTGGTTTGACCTGTGAGCCTGGAGTGATGAGCTGTAGGAGCCAGAAATCACCCTCCTCTTGAGTTTTCTCTTTCCTCATGTGAATCTTGTTCTAGGTTTTTGGTGTCTTGGCCACCTACCCCTGAATGAGCTCCTTATCCAGAACCAGATACTCTGAGCACACATGTTTATCAGTTCAGCACATCTCAGAACATTTTGGCCAGTGGGGAAGAGCAAAGTTCTGGGATCATATAATCTTGGTCCAAGTTTCACTACGTACAGTGGTGCAACCTCCAGGAAGTTACCTAACCTCTCCGAGCTTCAGTTTCCTTGTCTGTAAGGTGTATAGCCACTTTATAGAGACTCAACGATTGAATGCACGTCAAAGACCTCCCATAGTGCCTGGCATATGGGAAATGCCAGAAATTTCGGCAGGCATGTGGCATGGATGGAAGACACTCGCTGAGTTTGTGCGCCCCTGAGAGCCAGGGTCTTTTTCACAGGCACCGCTGACATTTATCCTTATTAAACTTCATTTTGTGAGCTTCGGTTCCCTGTCTCATTCTGTCAACATTGATTCTGTCGCCGTACAGTAGCTAGACCACCCATTGTTGAGTCATCTGCAAATTCAATAACACGCCTTTTCTATTTTCATTTGAGCTTTCTCTCTAGTCCGACGCCAGTATGTTACTCAAGACTCTTTAGGTTCAGCTGTTCAAGCAGCATTCAAGTTACTCAACTGTGCTGTCATCCAGCCCACATTGGCTCCCCTGATTGAGAAATTTTTCCCCCTGGAAATTGTGAAGGCTCCGAAGGAAAAGTTAATCTCTGCTCAGCGACTTCTGTTTAAAAGACCAGGGAAATTAGAAAGCCTTTGAGAAAGGCTTTAATCAAAAAATGGTCAACATGAAGTTTGGGCACTTGACAGAATGAATTTTATTTATCTACAACATTCCTTCCCGGGAATTATGTAAATCCTCTGCAACGGCAGAAAATGAGGCGTTATTGCCTAGGGTCTGCTGTGGTTTTCCACGCGCTTTATGCTGTCTCCCTGCCAGAACAGGAACTTCTCAAGGTCAGGCGTCATTTCTATCAGCTCCTGTCTTTTCTCGTCTCCCGAGTTCCGCAGAGAGAAGGCAGTCTAAGCTTTGCACGCAACAAACTCTTAATACCCGGAGACCAGCAAGTCACCATAAAAAGGGGACCCCATGCAGGCACGCCATGAGCCGACAGCAGGAAACTCAGAAGCGTCAGCGGTGAGATAGAAGAGGGCAGAAATGACGTGTGTCACTTTTGTCACCCTCGGGGTACCTGTACATCTTGTATTGCACGTGGTCGATACAAAACTCAGAAAATTCTTTTCTGAATGTTGAGTGAATGACATGAGAGACAAAAGCCAGAGTCCCAGAGTCACACTGACTCCCTTATTCACGTGCCTGACTCCATATGGAGAGTACACTATCAGTACACCACCCAGAGACGTTGCAATCAAGAAGCATCATTGGAGGGCCCAGCGGCCATAGGCGTTATACGTCCTAGAGGATGGGAATCTTGGTGCAGAGGGGACACGTCTGCAGAAAGTTGACATCTGGTGCAACTCATGTAGCATTTAAAGGCTAAAGGGAACCACACTTTTAGCCAAGGGCTTTGGAAAGGCCTCACCGAAGAGGATGATGGGTAGGATTTTAAAGGTTGAAGGAGTTGGAGAGAACTTTCCAAAGTGGAAGGATGGCCTGAGTCATGGCAAGGGGCTGTGTGACAAGGGGTGGTCCATCTGGAATGGGGGTTCCTGCTGATGCCCAGGCTGGCTCTCCCTGGTGACCATGGCTCAGGGGTGGCCAGAGGCTGCGGCTCAGTGTTAACTGGCTCACAAAGAGCTGTAACCCATGTCCTCTCTCTTATTGGTGCTATCTTTGGATCTGAGTTTGAAGTCCAATTAAACAGACTCTGTTTGGCCTAACTGCTCCCTGTAACCCAGTTGGCCACTTTACCAGACAGATGGCATAGGAGTTTTCACCCCAAATAATAAAATGTGCCCTCCAGCTCCCCCAGTGCTGCCCATCTCCAGCCCCAGCAGTAGTAATGAGTAACTCCCTTTTCTCCTCGCAAAGTCACGCTCCCTCTCAAACCATTGCAAGGGGCCATTGAGGGAGATGAGGTCCAGGGTAGAGGGAGAGGAACGCAGGGTCTGGAGCAGCCGGCGCAAAGGCCTAGTGCTCAGGGGTGGTTCTGGAGGATGAAGGAGCCTTCCCATAAAGTGCTTTGTGCATCTCCCTCCCCCTCGGACCCTCTCTCACTGGCTTGGCATTGACCTGCGCAGGGGGCTCGTCCGCAAGGGGCCTCACCTCACTGGATCGGAGGACTCCAAAGAACGGGTAGAGGAAGGCGGGCACCAGGGCCGCAGCTCCGAGAGGCACTGCCTCGGACACCCAGTACACCGCGGTCACGATCAGCACATAAGCACATGCGGCCTCCTGGAAGGGGACAGGAGGAGGCAGTTAGTCACAGGGACAGCCACTGGCACTGAGAATCGAGACGAGACCCAGGACAGAGGAAGCGGGCACCCAGACTCAGACGCCGCAGGCACTGGGACGCAGCCCTGGCAGGTGCAAGGCGGGCCCTGGCGGGCGTGTGCTGGGGACGTGTGGGTCCTCTGCATGGGCGTGAAGTATGGCTGCTGCTTGGCTGAACAGAGGTTTGCACTGGCTGGCACCAGGGTGGCTCCCACCCTGCTGGGACATCACAGCTCTGCTGGTTCCTGAAACCGTGTGGGGCAGGGACCACAACTCTCTGCAGAGTTCAGGGCCAAGGTCATATATAAATGTGGCATTCCCAGCTTTAACTTGGACTGGGGCAGGACATTTTTCTGTCAAGCTGATCAGTCACTAGATGTTCTTGGGGTACTTGAAGGAAGGAATCAGTTTGTGTGGTCGGTTCACACGTGAGCTCTGAGACCAGCCCATTTGGGGCCGTCCATCCAGTTCCTTGCCGTGGGGAGCTGCCCTGTGCGTGGTAAGATGTTTAGCAGGACGCTTGGCTTCTACCCAGTAGATACCAGTAGCACCTCCCCAGCTCTGACAACCTAAAATGTGTCTAGACATTGCGAAATGTCCCCTGTGGGGAAAATTGTCCCTGGTTGAGAACCAGCACCCTAAGCAGTGTCTGGTTCTCCTCGCTCTGGGACCCCATCCCACCTGCTGGGAGCACAGAGAAGTGTTCTTTTGACAAAAGAAGTACAGAGGGCTGTCACCCGGAAGGCTGGGAAATTTACCGGTGTTTTCCCCAGGGCCACTCACTTTGCTGGTTGCACAGCCTCTTGGGTGCAAAGAATAAATTAATACAACATTCTTATAAGAAACTAGCCCTTCTTAACCTTGGCCTCCAGTAATGCTGGTTGCCTGAAACAGCGCTGATTAATGGTCACTGGTGTACTATTGGGGGAGGTCACTGTCCAAGGGCCTTGGGGATGGACTTGGAGGGCCTCTGTATAAAAGATCCAAGCTGGCTGCACATTCCTCCATTTATACGCAGTTCTAAACCATCTGGGCTCAGCTCTGCCCTGCCCTGAGGCTGGCTGGTGATCAAGGAGCCTGATGAGTCTTGTTCTGTTTATCTCTCCCCTGGGTTCAGAACGCATGTCCTCACTCTTCTGCATGAAAGTTACAAAAGGTCGCGTGACCAGCGAGAGTCGTCAGGACAGATGAGCCCAGCTCGGCTGGATGGGCCCTGGCCCCCTCCAGACAGGCACGGGTGGAGGGGCTGGGGCTTGGGAAACGGGAACTGACGCCAGCAAGTGCTGGCTGTGGCTCCCACTGAGAATCCTCTGAGGCCAAAAATCGCAGAGAAGTTAACATTTTTTTGGAAGTGCTGATAAGACAACAGAATCAGTAGTGGAAAAAATAAAAGGCTCCGTTTGGAAGAGAATGCAATTTAGAGAAATATCCCCTTTGTTGCAGAAATAAAACTACCCAAAGGAGTTCAAAGGCCTTTAGCGCACTGAGCTCACTGATTCTCATCCCTTGCCTCTGAAGGGGACAGAGTGGCAGGCCTTGACTCCAGCTGAGGATAAAGGGGACAGAATGTCCCTCCCTCACTGACACCAGACTGTCCCTTCCTGAGAACCTTCAGTCTTTCTTGTCCTCGTCATGACAGGGCCACACGTGAGGGGGAGGGATCGGAAATGAGAGACAGAAACTTTCCTTGTCCCAGGCACCACTTTGCTTCGAATTAGGAGAATTTGGGTAAGATGAGGCAGACTTTTTCACTGTAATCGTTAAGAACTAGAATGTGTTACTGGAGGGGGTCACCAGGCCACCTTCACCCGGCAGTATTAAGAACCTGATAAACTACCATCACCGTTGCCTGGACTTTCCTTAGAGCAGAAGACAGACCAAAAGGCCCCCTTTTCACTCAGTTTAACCGTGGAATTCACACAGACTTCCTTTTGTCCCTTCACAACCTCCTCAAAATTCAACAGGGAAGCCTGCATTCAGACACCCCAAAATACTCTGTGAGGTTTGATTACAGGGGCCGGTGCCCCCATAGCTGGCCAGTGTCTGGCAGGTAGCTCAACTGATGTTGGCTGAGCTGAACTGGGCTCCTCTGTTGGCCAGGAGTTCTCTGTTACCTACTGGAGAAAATATTCGGAGAATCCCAGGCCCTTTATCACCGCCACTGGTCAGCAGATGTGCAGGGCGCGGCCAGCGTTTGGGCCGTGACTTTTAAGGGATAGAGTTGTCAGTTGTTTTTCTGCTCCTGCTACAAATAAGGCAGAGAGTTCAAAGGGGGCATTTCCCCAGATCAGACAGCTGCCTCTGCTCCTTGCATGCAGTGATGTCGACCACCCTAAGGGTGCTCCATTCCAACTTCGCTGGAAGCGGCTTGGGGTCCGTGCATCTGCTGTCGTGAATGACCAGGAGGCTGTTTTGAAATCTACCTTGGGGGCTGGGTGTTACTTTTATCCCCCGCCTGGGACACTGAAGCAGGGCTTAGTTATGGAATCCTTCTCTTAGACCCTCTTCTGCAACATGGTAAACTGAGTCTGGGCCCTGGTTTGAGAGAGCTGGGCAGGAGAAAAGGGAGGTCATTCTATCGCTTCCTAACATGTCACTTTGAAGACCCTGCAGAACTGCGGTTGAGGAGCTGCATTTCTCTCAGCACATCTCTCAGCTCCAGCCCGGAGCAAACGGTGCATTTAGGACTCTTCAGGATTACATGTCAGAATCTAAGCGTTTGGTGCAAGGGAGGAAGAATGGTGACCTCGACGTGCTTTTCCGGCATCAGAGAGGGAGAAGAGCAGAACCCTTGCGATACACACAGAAGTCATCTCTGCAGGTCATGCTGGGGTGGGTGGCAAGCAGGCTGGGCTGCCACCCCAGGGCATCCACCACCCCTGGCTCCATCTAGCTGCCCCAAGAGATATGGGAGTCAAAACATCTGCCCTCCACCAACCCACAAGCACTGACTGGGAAGCTCCGAGGTAGCATATTTCTATTTCCTTAAGGCACTGCCTCTCAGCTGGGGGCGCTGTTGCCTCGCCCCCGCAGGGGATATCTGCTAATGTCTGGAAGCCTGTTGGCTGTCATAATGGGGGGCACGCAGTGTGTGTTACAGGCACAGACTGGTAGAGACCAGCGATGCTGCCAAACATCCTACAGCGCATAGGACAGCTCCCCCGCCACAAAGAATATCTGGCCCCAATACCCCTGGTGTGGCTGCTGAGAAACCCTGTCCCGACAGAAAGAGAAACTCAGTCTGAAACAAAGGGGCTAAGTTAAGAAAGGACTCTGTCAATTGGCCTTAAAGTCCGGCTTTAAAAAAAAATCTCGGCAAAAATTATTCATGGACCCAAACCCAGCAGGGGCTCACCCGTCCTTCCTTTTTGCTCTTCTGTTCCTCCCCACCATACCCTTTCCCTGCAAAGGTATAGGTTATTTTGCCTACTTCAATAATTTGTTATTTTGTGGGTACTTCTTACTAGTCATTGGTAACTAAGACACTGAAAGACAAGGTCCCAGAATGAAATGTGGGACACAGCCTCCTACAGTCAGGGTCCCCAAGGATGGGACTGACTTCAGGGGACACAGAGGGTGCCTGATACTGCTGTGGAGAAGAGGGCAATGAGTCTTCGGCTGGCATTCCCTTAAATCCATCTGATACTGGGTCAAAAAAAAAACCTTGAAAAGAAAAGGAAAATCAGCTCATTTGGACAAAGCAGAAAATTGACTAGTGTGCAAGCCCAGAAAACTGTCAGCAGTAATCATCGTCTGCTAACCCCAGCCCGGTCTTAATCAGCGTCTCCCTGGCACTTGGAGTATTTATTCTACCAAAGATTTCAGCCAGTTTGTTTTCAAGAAGCATCCTAATCCCCTCTCTTTAACTGTATGGCTTAATCTTGGTTACCAAGTTACTCAGGGAGCTGTGTGTCGGTTGGGGTGGGGGGCGTTCTCCCTCTCCCACAAACACGATAACCTCTCTCAGCTTATTTTTCCTAAAGTCTCGGGGGTACTGGGGGTGGGGGAAGGGGTAAAGCCATTGTGGGGGGGAGAGATGGGGGGAAGAGGAGGAAAAGAAGGAGAAGGAAGAGGAGGATGTGGAAGAGGAGGAGAAAGCAGAGGAAGAGGGGAAGAGGAAGAGGGGAGGAGGAAGAGGGGAGGAGGAAGAGGGGAGGAGGAGAGGACAAGGAAGGGAAGGGAGTCCAGTGACGGTCTGAGAAGCAAGCCAAGTGCAGAGTCAAAGCTGTAGCGCTTCTGCTCACACGGTCAAAAACTAGGTCATGGTCTAGAAGTGGGGGCTCTTGTTTCTTTTTTATCACGTCATTTGGTGTTTCTCTTTCCAGAACTCAGGGAAGAAAACACGGAGAATACAAGCAAGGAGAGGGTTGTTGCAGGGGACCAGAGCGAGGGGCTGAGCTCTGCTTTCAGCTGAACTTTCAAAGGGAGCTTTGGAGGTGAAGTTTCAAATCCTGGTTATCAGATCCCCAGACCCACCCACCGGCCCACGCTCCAAGCACAAAAGCCCCCTCGGGGCCACACTCCACCTCACCCCACCCCAGTCCTGCTGTCCCCCACGCACTCCTCAGTGCCATCGAGGTCTCCCTGCCTCTCCAGTTGCTGTCACATACAGATGGTCACCTGCTGAGCCCTGACAACTACGGGACAAGGGTGTCCTTCTTATCAGCACATGGGCCCAGCCCTGTCGCCAGGGGAGGCTGGCCCACTGATTTGTGTGACACTCAGCAGCCAGCTCAGCAGCCCCTCCTCTAATCTCACTCCCAGCTGGGGGCGCTGGGAAGGGGTCTGGGAGGAGATAGAGGGACGAAAATGGCAGTGTTTAGGAAGTATTTTAGCTCCCCCCCCCACCCCAGGCAAACGCTTTCATGTCTTCAAACCCACAGAGAAGCACCTCGGGGAACAGCATCCACCCACCTCCCCTGCTTGACCTCCCACCAGACCCAGTGTTCCCAGGAGGGGACAGGCCAGTACTCACGCTGCTGGGGTGGAGCAAGGGCAGAGGCAGCAGCAGGAAAGGCACGCAGATGGAGAGCAGCAGTTTTCCTTCCCGGAGAAGGCCCTTCAGCAAGCCCATGCTGGACCTCCGCGCTCTGGCCCCTCGGAGCCCGCGGGCCGGCCAGATAAGTGTCTTTGCTCCTGGCGACGCGCTCGCGCTTGGTCCAGAAAGACTTCTTACACCTCTCTCGGCTTCCAAGAGTCCTGTTTCGTCTTGGGGCAGAATAGGAGGGCAGTTACAGCTCCTGCTTGCACAGAAGGCTGCGCTCCTTGCCTCCTGTTTTAGGTGGGATTGGCGAGCATGGTTTTATGCCCAGCCAAAAGGAACCGGGAAAGGATGGCGAACCGGGGCATAGTGGGTTCCCTCTTTGCTGGATTAGTAATCGAGTGACTTCACTCTGGGGCTAGCAAAAGCCCCCCTTAATCAAAATGCCACCTCTGCTGTAGCTGTTCGGCCTCGAAGTCATTTAAAGGTTTTAAAAATTTAAAGATACCAAGAGTGCTGCGTGCCGTCCATCATGTTTCCCCTCTCTGATGGCCTGCTTTGGGCAGGTCCACTTCCTACCTGTGCTCACTGTAACCCCCTTTCCTTAAACCAGGCCCCCCCGCCCCGGAGTTTGTCAGCAGAGGATGCGGACTTCAGATAGGACTAGGCTCCTTTCCCAGGATCTGGCACCTTAACTGAGTTCAAATTTCTTTCCTTCAAATTGATTTCCCACTTATAATTTGCCTTGAGCCTGGGCCTCCGGAGCAGAAAAAAAAAAGTCCCCAAGACATTCCTAGTTGTTACGGGACAAAATCTTGCTGGAGACCCACCTTAACTTTCATTCACCTATGGGAAGCCGGACAGAGGCAGTAGCCCCGCCCCTTCCCACAGCCAATCAGCACGTCGGAAAGAATGAGTCCGTATCTCTTCCCAAGGCACTTGTTGATTGGTGCCAGCAGGGGCCTGCTGATCCTGCAGAATTTAGGCAACTTGCAAAGCTTATTTTTGTTTCTCAAGCATCCTAGGGGCTGGAGTGATGGCCGTCACAGTAAGCATAATCGCACTGCCCCAGGCCAGGCATGGCCTTGTCTCCAGAGTCTCTAGGACCCAGAACTTTCTGGGGAGGGCCACTGTTGATCTAGTCCTTAGGAAGATGATGTGTCTGGTGGCAGGGAGAAAACAAAACCTTAATTCTGGAGTAAACTGCCCCAGAAGGTACACTATTAAACCTTTCAGAATTCCCTGGTGGCAAAGGGCATTTGTGAAAGGGTCTGAGTCAGCAGAGGGTTCAGCCTGTAAGAAAGACCAGAGCTTTTCAGGGAGAATGGGTAAGATAGCTGCCTCTCGGGAAAAGTCTAGATGCCAGTGTCATTTCAGAGGTCCTTGGAGCACAGGGTCAGTGGTCTTTCCGGCTGGAATGGTGCTCAAATCCTCCTCTCGGAGGTTTTAACCAAACCAAACCAAACAAACAGAAGGCTTTCTCTGGCTGGGCTGCAAGGGGGAGATGGGAGGGCAGGGAAGAAGCTGACAAGTTCAGGGACAGGGCCTTTGCCTCAGGTGGGATCCCGACCTCTGCTGCTTACAGACCAGGGGCAACGGTTGGCCTTTCTCAGAAAGAACATGTGGGTTTGGGGCAAGGAAGGAAAGAAAAAGAGAGAGAAAACCTAAGTGTTCTGTAGGTGGGGGGTCCTCACGGCATTGCCTTGATCTGGGAGATGCTGAGCAGAGTCAAGGGCAAGGAAACCCAAGTTCTCTTGAATTCACGGAATGTGAGGAATGGCGTTCCAAGATCTATAGCTGTACCGGTCGGAAATAATCCCCAGGCTAACCTTAAAGCGGCTGGAAAAGAAACTCCAGAAAACCAGTTCTTCTTGACTTCTAAGGTCCCCATAGAAATTCCCTTGCTATTATAGGATGGGCTGTGATGACTTATCTCTTTAAATGCATGTTAAAGACTATTGTGTTTACTGCATTTGGACCTTATTTTTGTGATGATTTTGAAACTCACAGTGAACGATGACACATGTGTGAGGTTTTGGTGGCAAATATTAAACAGACCAGATGATCACAAATGGCCATGGAAATCAACATTGCGGTTAAACCCATGAACCACTTCAAATTCCTTGGTGAGATAATCTGAGATAACAAAAGATTTCCACTGAAGCCCAATAACTCCATCATGACACATTTATTCCACCATTAGGAAACATTTGTTAAATAAAACTAGGTGAAGTGAGTGACACAATCAGGCCAGTAGTTCTTCAGAACTCTGTCCGCTTCTCAGATGAAGAAAACATTCTCCAGAGGACAAGGCTTAAGAAATGGGAGACAAATACCAGTTACATGAGGTGCTGAAAATCGTCAAATTCTTAGAAACAGAATGTGGGCTGGCAGTTGCCAGGGGCTGGGGGGCAGGGAAGAGGGGAATTCCTGTCCCATAGATGCCGTTCGTCCGGGATGAACAAGCTCTAGAGATCTGTCACAGGACGATGTGCGTGTAAGTAACACCACTGTGCACTCACAAATGGTTCAATGTACATTTACATTTTGTGTGTGTGTGTGTGTGTGTGTGTGTTTACTACAATAAAAAGAATAAGACATGAAAATGGTTTAGGAAAGTAAGGGGTGCCGTGTAAAGTCATCGAACGAGCATTTGATTTCAGATCAGTTCACCTGCGGAAATGCCTTCTGGCTGATTTGCCACATATGCCAGTCTCTTTCAGTGAGATTCAAGGTGAGGTGACAGAGCAATGATAGTTTCAGCACATGGATGTTTCTCAATGTCTCCTTTTGAGTGACACCAGAGGTAACCACGAAGACACTGACTCTAGAGGAAACCTCCCGAATTTCTAGATCCTCGAATTTCCCAGAGATATAGAAACGGCAGAACTGGTTCGCTAAGTCACAGGCAAGTTTCCACTACAAACATCACACCCGAAATTATTCTGTTTATGAGTAAATATGACCACATGTGACTTGGTTTGTGATTGTGTTATGTACAGAGTAGCATTCAGGAGGCAAAATGGAAGATTCTATTTCTGTCCAGGCTTCTACCTTCTTGTTCTTTGGGCAGAGAGGCGGGTTTTTGGGTGGCAGTTATGATCATGATATTTGTTTTTGCATGTAAACGAAGTCATTGTTATAAAACTTTTTTGTGGGTAAACAATTAATTTGTAGTCAGACTAAAATAGTGTTATGAGAGTACCTAGTCACTGAAATAGAAATTTTCGTTTGCTTTTAAAAAAAGTCACGCCTTTCTTGTTTCTATTTTTTCCATCATGAATTACCACGTAAATGTGGGCTTTGGTTTATGAATGCAAAAGTGCCTTTAAGTTTTCATTAGAGGGTGAATGAAACACAAGTGCAGTCCCTGGCCTGGGAATCTTCCCTGCCATTCACGGATCCTCCCCCACGGGGAGCAGCCAGGCATATCCCCGTGCATACATATCAGGGCATGGGGACCAGGGACCACAGGGTCGGTCTTTCTAGCTGGTGACTGAAGGCTCTCAGACCCCTTCTGGTGGGGCAGAGTCCCAGGGTGGGATGCAGGACTGGCTGTCTGGGTGTTTATTGTCCAGCGTCTAGGGACTGAGGCCTCTGCTGACCCCCTCCCCACTCCCGAGCAAAGACAAGTACAAACAGTGAAGGCAGATTGCCAGGCTAGTCTGCCTTCTGGGCAATTCCAGCTGCGTCTCCACGTTGACCTTTGTTCTAGCCAGACAGTCATGCCCAAAGGAGACCAAAAGCCAGTGAGCTCAGAGCATGGATGCGGGCCGGCAGATGTCAGCCACCGGACACGTGGAGCGGCTTCCAGAAACGATTGCAAAGATAATCAGAATCAGGCCCCGAGAGAGAGTGCAGAGACATGAACTAACACTTGAAAAAAACAGGGAGACCAGCACAGTGACCATCAAAGAGAACAGGTAACATAAGAGAGAAAAAAGCTGAGCAGAAAGCACACAGCAGCCTGCAGTTGAGGGAGGTAAATGAGCAGTTTGGTCAGGGAATAAACGAGAGCGTGTTATGAATCTTCTAAGCCTGAGAACGTCAGGATGCAAAGCTGTGTTTTCCTAATATTCCAGTGTTTCTCCAAAAAGATCCTGCAGCTAGTGCTGCTGAGCCAAGCTCACTTGTTCAAAGATTTTAAAGAAGTCCAGGCCAGCTTTTGCCGTCATCCAGTGACAGTTGTTAAATACCTGTTTCAAAATCAAGGTTAGCCCAGTGAATCCTTACTCACTCAAAGATCAGACTACTTGCGACATTAGCCTCCAGGACCAGGCTGTACACCTAGGAGAAGCCAGAAAGATCTCTGAGCTAATGAGGAATCTTCAAAAAAAAATTTTTTTTATCCTCACCCAGGAACATTTTCTTCATTGATTTTTAGAAAGAAGAGAAGAGAGAGAGAAACATTGATGCGAGAGGGAAGCAACAACTGGTTGCCTCCTGTATGCACCTGCACCGGGGATCGAACCCACAGCCTTTCGGTTACAGGGTGACCTTCCAACCAACTGAGCCACACTGGCCAGAGCAGTGAGGAATCTTTATTAGAACCCAGGCACTTCACTCCTAGCAGAAGTCTTCATCTATTAACTCTTATTTAGCCCGGAACAAAAAGCAAAGGGCAAAAGGCAAAAAAGCCAAGGGCAAGGAAAGTGCGCTCATAGCCTGACGGCAAGGAAGGCAACAAAAACTCACCCCCAACACAGAATTAGCAAAGCCTGGGGACTTCCAGGGTTGCTACACACAGTCCAGCAGACCTCTTGGGTCCGGGGATCCGCCCTGTAACACCTCACGGATAGTTCAATGATTGTGAAAATCTCAGAAGTCGAAGAGTCTTGGGAAGTATCGTATCCAACTCCTTCGTTTCGGTGTTTCAGAGACACCAAATGAAAGCTTAAGGCACTTCTTATGCATAGTTTTCAGAGCCATCAAATCATTATCGCTAAAATGAAAAAGTGGCATTTGAAAGGGTAAAAATCTGTAAAATCATTTGCATTGGGAGCACTTAATTCTTTGATGATGCTAAATAATTTGAGCCTTGTGACAGAAGGGCAAGGCTGTTGGTGCCCCACTTTGTGAGGGTGACCCTCTCCGCATTAGCTCGGTTTCTCCATTCAAAAGACTGGGCCTGTCTGCGTGCAGTGAATCAGCCTTCACATAGGAAGACACAAGACAGACGGGTCATACAGTCACCAACGTTCTACTTGATGCTTCTCGGTGACCTTTAGAAAAGTTGAGGAGTAGATCCTTGGCTAACAATGTATTTGTCTGATTGCAGCTCTAGCTTCTGTGTATCTTACTACAGAACCTTCAGAAAGATGTTCATTCGACCCAGCACCCTGACCTCCTAGGACCAAGGAAATCTGTCCCCCATCTTTCCACCATGCTCAAATATCTACAGTTTGCTCTGTCTCCTCAAGCTCTGTCCTCCCTCTTGCGTGTTTGTGGCAGCCACTCAGTGTCAAAGTGTGTATCTTAGATGCTGCATGTCACCAGGCAAACTATTCGGTCTCTAGGGACATCCCGAATGACCACTCCAGCCCTTTCTTCCGGCCCAGGTCACAGTATGACATGAGTCAGGAGTGCTTGTCAGGAAGCTACAGTGGGTAAAGAGCATGGGGCTTCATTATTTTATCTCTGCTGCTCTGAGGTGGAGGCGTGTGTTTTGAGGCCGGCCTCTGCAAATGGAGTGGAGAATGAAGAATTTCTGCATTACAGCGCGAGCTGGGCCCTGCTCAGCAGTCCTGGTGTGGGCGGGTCTCTCAGGGAGACAGTCTGGAGCCTGAGGACCGCACCAGGTCTTGCCTCAGGGCCTGGAAAAGGCTGATGAGGGACTGGGCCCAGACGTCCTTCTGATGCCCTTGGGACAGGGCTGTGCGGTAGGCCGAGTAGGCCAGGGTGAGCGCTGTCCTTTCAAAGTCCTCTTTCTTGAGGACGCCAGGGTGGCGGGAGAGGCTGGCGCTCAGCCGGCGGATGTCTGGGATGCGCTTGGGGATCACGTCATTGCAGACGGTGCGGAAGTCCGAGGCTTTTCGCAAGGAGGCGAGCTCCTCGTCCTTGATGGAGATCTCCAGGTCAGGGCTGATCTCAAGTTCAGCTAGCAGGAACTGGTGAGAAACACGAGAGGCGGAAACAGATGAAGCGTTTGGGCATCACTGAGGACATCACTGTTTTCAGTATCACCTGCATTTGCTTGAGGAGGCAGCGGCGCAAAGAGCTTCAGAATCCGAGGGACCTGGGGTCCAGGTGGGCTATTTCCACCAACTGTGTGACCTTGGAGGAACTACTAGCTTCTCTGAGCCTCATTTCCCTCCTCTGTGAAATGGTTAGTAACAAAATACTTTACTGGTCTGTTGTGATACGGACACCATCTACCCTTGTCCCTGGTACAAAGCCACTATTTAGTGACTACTTATTATGCTAGTGTCCCAGATTAACCCATTCTTCCCTTTCTCCCTCCCAGCCACCAAGGATCTTCTAAAGCATGAACTGACTATCTCGGATAGTTTAAAGTCAGAAGCTGGGGATCAAAGGACTCAGAGAACTTGCTAGGAATTAAGTGGGATGCAGAGATTTGTCCCCACGTCTCACCTGTTCTTAAGAGTCAGGGTGGGGTCCTCCCTATGCACACCCTGCTCAGCCAGGCTCTCATCAGGAACCTAGCAAATCCTCTTGCACTTGGGGTTCCAACTCCAGCTTTCCCCCAGCTCCAATCTGTCTCTGTCCTACTACTATCTTTCCAAAGCAGATCTGTCCACATGACCCCCATGTGCAAGGCTTGGGGAAGGCTGTGCGTTTCCCAGCTTGTTTCCTGTGGTGGGACTTGAAATCTCCCCCAGGCCCCACTGCTTGGCTGCAGCAGGCTGTCTCTCAGCCAGGTAGTTCTGGCACATGGAGGACGTCAAGGCAGGAGGGGAGTGAGGAGATTCGGGCCCAGAGAGACACGGGGCTTCTGCAAGGTCACAGAGCTGATGTGGGGCAGAACCAGAGCTAACACTCTGATCTTGAAGCTGGAATTTTACCACCGAACCAAATGAAGCAGCCCTGGGACATTAACTTGTGGTTGGAGAAGTGGGGTCTTCTTGGCGGAGGTGTGAGAGGCAGAGGGAGACAGCCCTTGGGGTGGCCCCAGACGGTCAGAACCTGGGCTGTCACAGTAGGTGATTACTGGAGACAGGGCTCCCCTCAGACATCTGGCGTGGCATTGCCTGGACCCTGTGATGAGTCCTGCCTTGCAGCCTTCACTTGAGACTTTGGCCCACTCTGCTGCTGGGGCGCTGGGGGTGGTCAAACCTAAATCTAACTTCGCCTCCTTCATGTCTTAAAGCCATCGTCCCTGGTTACAGCACGTGGGGAAGGAGAGGAGAGATGAGGAGCACCTCACTCTGGGATGGCCAGGATGTGTTGGCCTCCGCAGGGGAGTCTAGGATGGTCCGTCCCTACGGGAGCAGATGACACTCATTTTCAGAGGCTCTGATCATTTTTCCAAAACCCAGAAAAGTTGCAATGCCTTTGGGGTGGCCTGGCCACCGGCACCTCTGCCTACCTCGTAGAGCAGTTCTACTTCCTCCAGGGAGTTCTGCAGGACGGGGTTCAAGGGCATGGAGGAGGACCTCTTCGGCCGATGGGCTGCAGGGAAGAGCACAGCTGCAAGAAACAAGAGAATGGGCTCCGGGGGCTGCGCGCACTTGGCCTCCCCTCCTGTCACCTTGAGGTCAGCCAGCCAGTCTTGAAAGTGACGACTGGAAGCTGAGGTGGGCATAAAGCAGGGCAGACGACGGACACCTCTGGTGTCCCGGAGGGCTCCCAGGAGTGGCAGATGGAACCATTGCAGAGCAGTGATTTCAAACCTGGCTCATCCCAGAAAGCTTTGAAAGCTATACAGTGTACAGGGGTGGGCAGAGGCAGGCTTACAGTGCTCATATGGAAGAAGACACGCAGGGTATGGTGAGTACTACGGCTCAGTTCGCTCTGTGTTTCAAGCACTCACAACTGGAAGCCTGCTTGTGCCCACCCCTATATGTCAAGGGCACTCATGTTAACGTAAAACGGAAGTGAGCAGACAGCAAACCCCTCCAAATACAGCAAACAGGTTCCCGAGTAATACTGTTCTCTAACAGTAATGCACATTTTACACTTCCTCTGTATGAAGTGCTGGTTTACATGCAATGACAGCCCTTTTAATCAGAGGGTGAGACTTCTGGCTGTTCCCCAGCCCTCTGAAATTGGGCTGCCAAGAATAGGAACACAGGTGAAAAGGAAGAGAGCTGTTCCAGACTCTGACACCTGGTCCTGGCCGGGTGGCTCGGCTGGTTGCAGCGTCGTCCAAACACCAAAAAGCCTGTGGGGTTGAGCCTCTGCAGGGGCGAGTAAGGGAGGCAACTGATGGGTGTCTCTCCCTCTCTCTCTCCCCCTCCCTTCTTCCTTCTCTGTCTCTTTCTCCTCTCCATCTCTCTCTAAAATCAGTAAACATATCCTCAGGTGAAGATTAGAAAAGAAAGATTCTGACACATGGTCCTACGTGTGTGGCACCAGGCTCAGGGTTTCCCGCAAGGGCCAGCGGGCTCAGAAATGCATTTGGGACGGTCAGTGATTTGCTAACGCTGTTTCTTGCCGTTGCGTTTAGAAACAGTAGCGGAAGGAGGATGGATGGGCTGCTACAGCAGAGAGGGTAGCAAGAATTAGGGCCTTACTGAGGACTGGTGAAGGAGAATGCAGAATGCTACCAGGTGAAGGAGTAATCATTATCAATCGCAGCTTTCTGGGGTCCTATCAGGCTGGGAGCAGACAGCCCCACCCACCCCTGTGGCCCTCCGTGCACCTGGGCGCTGTGCAGACAGGATCGGCAAGCCTGCTGCCAGCTGGTAGAAAAAGATACAGCTTCTTGCAAGTAGAGTAATTGTCAAATAGTAAAGCATAAGTCAGATACCCTTAATCTGAGATGACCATTCTTTCTCCTGCAGTATGCTGCCTTTCAAAATAACCCTTCAAGTCCTGACTGGGCTTGAACCCCCAGCACAGCAATTAAAAGCCAAACATAAAGAATTGTATGGAGTGATTTGGGTCAAGTCTCATGTTACAGGAGATGCTTTCAAATGCATAAATAAGAAAGTAAGTTTCTCTATATGGCTTGGTACCTTGGGCCCAGAAGCAGTAAATGAACACATTCTACCATTTGAGGAATTTATATGTTGGAAGTACTTAAAAGAAATCATATCTTTAAAAAAATGTACGGCTTCTTTAAGACACTGGATTGTGATTTCCCAGGAACCTGGGCAACTAACTATAAAAAAATCTGAGACTGCAAGGTGAACAGTGCCCCCTGAAGTTGTATAAAACACAATTTGCATAACCAGGCACAACAGTTCTGCTTCTTAATGACTGTCCTGGAGCCATCAAAAAGTGCCCCTGGGTGTCCAGTGTGCTGTGTTAAAGAAGGCAGGGAACTGCGTAAGTATTTTAGAAAAAAAAAATCGAGCTGGAGTGATAACAATGCCACATCTTTGATAGAAAGACATTTCCTGAAAAGCTCAGTGGCAGGAATCTCCCACTTCCTGGGAAAGCTGGTTGGTGGGGCATCGTATTATCAATATTACAGAACTGTAATATTGCTGTTCTGTACTCATCTATTATCTGTACCACAAGCCCCTCTGCGGTTAGCATAAACACGGTCTCAGGTTTCTGCGCCCCCGCCAGATCCTAGCAGGCTTCCAGGCATTGCATGGGGGCCGGGGTAGGGGGGCGCCTCGCTGGCCGACCAAATCCATGCACGGGGGAGGCCCTGACAGGTGGGGGACCTCTGCTTCCCCAGACCACTGTGGGGACGGAGCCAGTCACTTCCAGGGTGACATTTGGTAGCCCAGCATTTTAACAGAATTGGTCTTCTTTGCCAGAAAAGTGCCCGTTTCCCACAGAATCAGAGATTTGGGGGCTTTGCCTCTGTTCACTCATTGCCTCCGCCTGTCAACTGAGGCCTCTCCTCCTCAGCAGCGCATCAGGCGCGCCAGGGGCTTTAAAACGCACTGATGCCTGCGTCCCAGCTCCAGCTGTTTGGGTTTGATCCAACTAGACGACAGCCGGGCCAGGAAGATGTTCAGACGCTTCCTAGGTGCTCCCAATGGCAGCCAGGGCCGAGCAGCAGGAGGTGCTGCCCCGG
Organism: Anoura caudifer; assembly: GCA_004027475.1. Taxonomy (NCBI): domain Eukaryota; kingdom Metazoa; phylum Chordata; class Mammalia; order Chiroptera; family Phyllostomidae; genus Anoura; species Anoura caudifer. The sequence continues at coordinate 356,644 of PVKU01000080.1, forward strand.
CTGTCCCACCAGGCTCAGGTTAGCCCAGCGGGCCTCACCCGGGACGGCACATCAGAGCCACCCGTGAGTGTTTTAAAAACCCGAAGGCCGAACGCCACCTCCCCGGCCAGTTCATGGGCATCTCTGGGGTGGACCTAGGCCTCAGGACTTTTCGTGGCTCCCAGGAGATTCTGATGGGCAGGCAGGGCTGGCGACCGTTGGGCTGCCCGGAGCCCCAGCCAAGCACGTGGTGCCAACATGCAGAGCTCACCCCCTCTGAGGCTTTACAGGGCCATCCGAGGAGACCAAGGCAAAGCAGCAGAGACTCTAGAGACACTGGAAGAGGGTGTGTACCTGGATCATGCCTTGTCCTTGCTGGGAGACAGCACCTGGAACGCAACTGGTCCAAGACCCAGATGTGGGTCCCTCTCACGAAAGGGTAGGTGGACCCTCTTCTCGGGATAGGATCTGAGAGCAACTTCTTTAATTCTTCTTCCAGCATTTCTCTCTCATTGTGGAGTTAAAGGTATGGGTTCCCTTAAAATAGTCACACCCAGGCGGGTGAAGGGGACCGGCGGGGCACTGAGCCCTTTCTGCTGCCCGTTGCCCCGGACTCTATGGTGGCTGCCTCCGGGGGAGGCGCTCACAGGGCTCCCCTGCCCTTCCCACTGTTCCTTCCCCTGGGAACAGTGACCCTCCAACGTGCTCACCCGAGGAGGACCCCTAGTTCTCCGAGGTGGGAAGAAAATACTTCCTGATTCAAAACTGAATTCTAATAAAGGAAACCTTTTTTCCAGTAGCCCTTATTCTCATAGTTTTTAAAAATAATAACAGTATGGGAAGATTGTTAGAAAGAGCTTCAGCCTCCAGATGAGCCAGGGCACAGATGACTGCTTCAGAAAGTGTGTGGGGACCACGGGTGTCTGAAAGACGGCCTCTCCCTCCTTCCTCCCCCACCCAGTGCCCCTGCCTTCTGCGGGTACCCTCCCCCGCCCTTGTCCCTCCTGTTGCCAAGTGGGCTTTGACGGTGTGTGTCGGGCAGGGGCTCCTCTGCCCCTTGGGCTGCAGAAATGCAGCCAGCTCTGGGCTCGCTCCTGATGAATGGGGTGAGGATGAATTCCCCTCCCCTGGAGATGCTGCAGGTTGTGTCGGCTCCATGCCCAAACAGTCGGCTACAAAGTTAACCATACAGTCACCCCAGATGTTTTTGCCTATAAAAGTGAAGTCAGGACCCTGCCAGAAATGCAAATGTCTGAAGCATGGGCTGACCAACCCCGAGAGGCATGCATGCGTGCAAAGCTTGAAACTAGGCTTGCTCCTACTCGTGAGAACAACAGCCCTGTTCCCCCAGGAAGCCTTTCCCGGGGAGCCCATCACTCGCTGTTGCTCCTTCCCTGTCCTTGTGGTTTCGGGTCATGCCACATGTCTCAGGTCCTGCCGGCTCTCGCCAGCTCCCAGGGGTGAAGCAGGCTTCGTGCTTCCTGTCCCTGACCCTGGTGTCCGCTGAAGCTGGGCCCTGAGTGCAGGCTCAATAGCTGTGCTTCAGAATGATTTTGAAAACATCAGCTATTTAAAAAAAAAAGCAACAAGAAAACAAGACATCCCTGGAGACTCTTCCACTCATACTTTGCTGGGTTTTCTTCCTCTCCCTTCCGTCCCATCTCCCAGATTCATGACGGTCATTTTAAGTTCGGCTCCCTGCTCACAGCAACCATTGGGCTGCACACTGTCCTCAGGGCAGAGAGGAGGGAGGCCCGAGTGCCCCACCCCCACCGGCTGCCGTTGGCAAGGACACCTTCCCTGAGGGAGGAGAGGGGTGGGGTGGGCTGGGGAGACCAGGGACTGGCAGATGCACCCCGCGCCCGCCTAGGCACCACCCAAGAATTAAGCCTCTGGCAAGAAGATTGCTGGGACAGTTTTGTTGAAATCACTGACTTTGTGTACTTTTTTTGGTGTAAAGCTAGGCCGATTTGTTTCCTTCCCACTCAGTGCTCCACACCCAGCCCACTCTCTAGCTCTTTCTGCAGGATGTAACTGGGCCACAAGGCCATGAGGGCCACTCTGTACCCAGGGGACACTGGAGATTTGTACTTCGCCCTGCACGCTGGGCTGATGCACGGGCTGGCCTGGGGCGGGGAACTGTCATCCTCTCCCTCTTCCTCTAGGCCCTGGACAGATGAGCCTTGGGCAGAAACGGACTCTTTGAGATTCCTTGGACAGACCAGCACAGAGCAAATGATTCACCGGCTAAAGGTCATGCCACATGCACTGAGTTAGCCCCCAAATTGGACCCAGACATGCAGGAATCATGTGTCACAGCCTGTTCTGCCCACGTCTTCTGCTGAAAGCTGCATTTGGACCTCGGACCGAGGTTAAATTGTTAGAATGTAGAGCTCAGATGTGACGACGGCTCACGAGCCCACTGTGAGCCCGCCAACGTGTTTGTGCTTCCCCGATGGACCTTGTGAGGTAACTGTTCACACCCCATTTTAGACATGGAGAAACCTGGAGCCCAAGAAACTTGTCCTAGGCTGTCCAATGTGCTTGCGATGGGGCTGCAGTTAAAACCCAAATCTCTCGGGCCCCAGAACCCTATCTTGCCAACAAGGTGAGCAGTGTTGTCTTTTCATAGGCTCGTCTGCCCCAAGACTGGGTGTCCTCAGTTCTGAATCACTACAGGAAGGATGATGTTAATTGGGGATGAGTGAATGAATAAAAATGGCATAAGTCATATTCTTACATGAGGCACACATATTTAAACAAACCTGTAACTTGGATTTATCATGTGATACGCCGGGTCAACTGGGATCACACTCTTACGCATATCCACGCCTCCTTTGCCCCTCTGTGTTCCTTTGCGGTCACCTGACATAAAGCACAACTCATCTCCTTACCTGTTCCACACCTGAATGTGGCTGGTGGCAAACACAACCGTGGTCTCACTGACATTCAGATGGTATTTTCACACGGGTCCTTCCGTACTGCCCGAACATTTCCCTTCCTTCCCGATTCCTCTCTCTCTATTTCACCACGAAATGGACGATGATCTCACCCCTTCTACTTGCTCCTTTAACCAGTCACCCCCCCTTGTGCAGATGCTGACTTCTGTTCCCGCACCCAGCTCTTCCACGTGCGTGAAGTCTCCAGGAAAAATGCTGCTCACCTCTCCACCTTTCTCTCCTACACGGTTACTTTCCCCCTCTCCACTGGACCTTTGACATTAACATGAAAATATGTTACTTCTTCTATTTAAAAAAAAAAAATCCCTCCTCATTGGCTGTTGTTCCTCCTCCCAGCCCTTTCAGATTTCAGGGTTCTGGCCTCGTCTGGGTCTGCCTCTTCCCTTCTAGATACCCTCACTTCCCTGCTGACTTTCAGCTTTTTATTTCTAGGCCAGACTTTTTTATACGCATATATCTAACTGCCTGTGGGAATCTACTTTTGGACATGTAACAGTTATCTCTCCTGATTCCCAGCCCAATCGCAGCTCCCAAAACACATCCATGCACACACACATCCATGCACACACACATCCATGCACACATGTCTGCCCACACGTACACGTCTCCTGCTTTATCTCCTGTCTCCCCATCTCTCTCAGTTGCTTGGGCCCAAAACCTAGGAGCCACCCTTGACTGTTTGTTTTGCATCCCACATCCAACTGATCAGCACCTCTTGGTTCCACCTTCAAAGCAGATCTGGAGTCTGGCTACTTCTGGCCACACCCCCGCGGGCTCCCTGGTCCACGCCTGGAGCCCCTCTCATAATGGTGCCTCTGCTTCCATCCTTGGCTCCTGCCTTCGTTCTGTTCTTAACACAGCAGCTGAAGTGATGCTGGGTGAACACAGGTCGGTTGTGTTACTCCTCTGCCCAGAGCCCTCGACGGCTTTCCATCTCATTCCGAGGGAAAGCCAAAGTTCTTCAAAAGGCCACCAGGTGCTCTGTGACTTGAGTCCTCACTACGTCTGAACTCACCTGCTCCTCTTCCCTGACTCATGCCACCCCAGCCACGGGCCTTCTCAGTGTCCCAGTGTCGAGTGCCCCAGGCATCTTCTGCCACTGGCCTTTGCACTTCTGTTCCTTCTGCCTTCAGTTTTTAGTCACCTCCTCAAGGAGGCCCTCCCTGACTACTGTATTTAAAATTATAATACTTGCCCTGGCTGGTGTGGCTCAGTGGATTGAGTGATGGCCTGCAGACAGAAAGGTCACCAGTTCAATTCCTGGTCAGGGCACATGCCTGGGTTGCACTCCAGGTCCCCAGCTGGGGGTGTGCAAGAGTAAACTGGTTGATGTTTTTCTCCCTCTCTTTTTCCCTGCCTTCCCCTCTCTATAAAAATAAATAAGTAAAATATTTAAAAAAATGAAAAAATTATAATCCTCAATACCTTTTAACCTGTCCCTACGTTATTGCCATCCAACACACCAGATGTTTTCTTTCTGTGTGTGTCTGTGGTCTGTTTCCCCTCATTGGAACATTGGCTCCATGAAGGCAAGGGATGCTGTCCTTTGTGGTCACCATGTTCCCAGGGCCTAGCATCCCGCTCATGACTGTTTGTTGAATGAATAAACGATTCTGGAGAAACACATTAACTACATTTGTCACCATCCTTTTCAAACAGAGTGTGTCACTTAGTCTTTCTCTATCAGGGCACCTTTAGAACTTATTTGCAGTGCTAGGTCACTAGTTAATTATCAGAAAGTAGATGTTGTTTCTTATGCCCTGCCTTTATCTCCGAGGAGCCCCTGTTCTGGCCTGGGAGAAGCTACTTAATTTTTTTTTTTTAATTTATTGACTTTAGAGAGAGAGGAAGGGGAGGAGGGAGACATTGATTTGTTGTTCCACTTACTTATGCACTCATTGGTTGCTTCTTTTATGCACCCTGACCGGGCTCGAACCCACAGCGCTGGCGTATTGGGACAACACTCCGACCAACTGACCTACCCGGCCAGGGCTTGGGAGAAGCTCCTTTTAATGCTCTCATCAAGGCTAGCACCTGTCTCCCCAGCACCTGAGCCCATCACAGCTTTCTTGTTCAGATGTACAGGCAGAAGCCTCCCTAAATGAAGGAGCTGTTTTCACTTTGAGCCTGGCCTCTCTCTGACTTTTTATAGTCTGGGATAAAAATCGCCTCTTCTTCCCTCCCATCGCCCAGCAGTTTCCCTCTAACAGAGCGGTATTAGGGCTAAGCACCATTTCCACTGTCGTTCACACAGTGCTTGTGCCGAAGAGCTTGCTGAAAAGGACGCCAGCTGCGGGCCTTTTCAGGCCGAAATGCAACCGTATTTTTAATGAATCAGTTGCAGCAACTCTATGGAAAAGGCCGTGGGTGTGGAAAGGAAACGCTCTGGTTTATAAAAGATCTTTTGCCAGGCCCTACTGATGTCATTTACTCTTTTGCTCCTGGGCCAGCCCTTTAGAAACCCAGTGATATTCTGAGCGAGCCAGGATCCTGGCCCCGGGTGCTGGGGTCCAATAGGAGTGCTTCTGGAAGGGCTTCTGTGAGTCAGCTCCCTTTGGCCAGACCGCCCCACCACCCAGGGGGCCTGGGCTGCTGGGAGGGGCCGGGAGGGGTGAAGGACAGCGAGACTCTGAGGCTATAGGCCTGGGGTGGGTGGGTGGGGGGCACGAAATCCAGCTCTGACCTTGTTGCTGAGTGTGATCTGGGGCACATTCACTTCCTGCCTCACTCCAGTGTTCTTACCTGCGAGTGGACAGAATAGCACCTGCTTCTGGAGTGACCAGGGAGTGACCGAGGTGTACTCAGTACCGCTACTCACAGTCTGTCCATCCTTAACACCCACTGCAGGCCCTTCCCTTCACTCACGACTGAAAACTCGGACCCCTGGAAATGACCTAAATCCCCCACGTACCTGCAGGGCTTCCCTTCCCTATTTAACTGCTTTGAAAGGAAATAATGTATTAATGTAGTTCATAAAAACAGATACTTACATAGTAAATAAGGCATAGATTTCTTTTAAAAAAAAAGGCTCGTTCCCTCCAGCCCCCGGAGCCTTGCTGTGGCAGGAGCTGGCGCTGGCTGGGACGTGAGCCCGGTGTGTCCAGCTCCCTGCTGGCCCCGCTGACCACAGGTGAGTCACTTAATCAAGTCAGTGGGGCTGGAACAGCGATTCTGGCGTGTGGAAAGCTGCCTCCCAGGGCCGAATCCTAGAGAGCGCTTCTCCCGGAGACGCACCGGTAGGAAAAGCGATGCCCTGGCGGCGGGGTGTATTCCGTTTGGGTTTATTTCTACATTTCTTTCTACTCGTGGGCGCAGGGGGAGAGGGAGGGTGGAAGCCGGTGGAGGTGAGGGGGTGCGGCGGGGTTGTAGAGGAGGAGGAGGCTGTTCTAGGGGGCGGTCCCCCTGAGACTGTTTCCAGAGGGAATTCTCCGAAGTGAGGCCCGAATTGGGGGTGGGGATGGGGTAAGGGTGGAGGTGAAGGGACAGGAAGGACACACGGAAAAATTGTTTTTACTTGGGTGTGACCCCCCCATTCCGTCTTTGAAAAAAGATGCCAATTTTGTATTTCTTTTAAAATGAGAAAAAAGTGTGAAACATGATCAGCTATGGGAAGACTTCCGATGGCGGTTGCGGGGCCTCCTTAGCATTTGTTGACTGAATAGCGACGTGAACCGCTAATCTAGCGCTTATCAGCGGCGGCGCCGCGGCCCCTGGTTCAGCTGTGCTGCGGCCGGGTCTCTGCGAAGATTGTCATCGTTATGGGGGCAGATCTGCCCCAGCGAGGACCCGCTGGGGCCGGGATGTGGCTGTAGAAATGTCTGCTGAGGACCTTAAGCTTTCTTTAACGAAAGCGTTTCATTTTTAAGTGGCTAACACATACATAGCGCTTCATCGTTTACAAAGCTTTTTACTGACATTTCTGGGTCTGACCCTCACGACAACACAGAGAAGTGAAGTTTTGGTCCCGTTAACAAGTTACCTGTTAGTCAGCTGAAGCTCAGAGACGCTCCAGAGGTCACACAGCTGGTTAGAGACAGAACTCCAGTCTCTGAGCTCCTCGAGGCCTAGCTCAGGATGCGGTTATCGTGTCTACCAGCCTCGTTACCAACCAAATCACCTCATTTGGCTTCTCACAGCTGTGTGTTGGAAGAGTGACCTTTATCACCTCTTTTTTTTTTTACAGGTAAATTAAGTAAAACCCCCAGTGTCACACGGGGTAAATGGGAGAATGTGACTTCAGGGTTTCTTTGCTCTCTGCTTCCAAGGGTGGTCCCCAGGGTTTGTGCCCACCAGGAGCAGGGAGGGTGGGTGAGTAATGGTCTTACCAGAAAGAGAGGAAAAGGCTACATTAATTATTTGCCCCAGGACAACTGTCACTTAATCAGAGAACTGGCAAGTCCCCAATCTCAGGCTTAAAAAAGGTGGAATAAAACCCCAAGTAAGTGCAGTGCCCTACTGCTCCCCACCCCCATTTCACATCCACCTGCTCTGCACGCTCCACTCCCACATGGTCGTTCCTTCCTTCCCCGACACTCTGCTTGGGGATCAGAGGCTCCTCCTTATGCCACCGTGCTGGTCTTCAGCCTGGTTTGGAATCCAGAAACATCTATGCGCCTGACCTCTTTTTCCAGTTCTTTCTGGGAGAGACCTCAGCTGGCTTGAGGTGGTGGTGGGGGGAAAGATTTCAGTTCAGATCAGCAAAGACTGGCCAGCACGCTGGGCCCCTCACTTCCTGACCGTGATAAACTCTAACTGGCTGGAGGTGCTGCCACCGTCTGCCACCTGGAGCTGGTCCTGGGGCAGAGAGAAAAGACGGCATGCCAGCTCTGGGGAGCTACAACCGAAGGGAGGGAGGTTGGCTGTGAGGATCACTTGGTGCCAGGGCCCGTTCCTTTACGGGGGAGGACTGGTGGCCAGTGGGGGCAGCAGGCAGGTAGGCAGGCATGAGGATGCTGAAGCATTACCCTTCCTCTCCTGACACTGGGCCAGCTCTACCTGGCTGGGAAGATGTGTCCACTCCTGGTCAGCCTCTCCAGGTAGCCCCTGGGCACCCACACTCCCATCGTGTCAGCATCAGACCCGGACACGCCCAGCCCAGCTGCAGCAGTCCAGGGGCAGCTCGAGGGAGCCTGTCCACAAAGCTGACTTCTCCCTGGCCCATCAGAGAGGGATGCTCAAGTGTCCTCAGCAGCAGGGATTGTTTTCCCCATCACCTTCCCCTCACCTTCTAACACCTCACAGGTCAACAAGCAGAAAGCAATCAGCAGAAGAGGGCGTGGGGCTTCTAAATTCCTTCCCCCTGTCATGCCACCCCGCCCCCAAATTCTTAATTGTATTTAAAAAAGAATGGTGAACATCAAACAAACAAATAAAGAGCAACTCACCCCTGCTCCACCTGTGGGGCACAGCGGCCTGAGCATCGTAACACAGCAGCAGGAGCAGCAGGGGCTTCCAACACATGCTTTCCTCCTGGAAGGTGAGAAGCTGCCCTCAAACCTGGGGGCCCAGCAGCTACAGGTGAGCCCCAGCTGGTCCTCCCCAGGAGACGGGGCAGTTCTCACCACCCTTCCCTTTCCAGAAGAGCAGATGCCCTCTCCCTCCTCAGGAGGTGGAGGCAGAGGCGGCCTCCTGGGGGACGGGAGTGGGGACCTCTCTGATTCCGACTCTCGCTGGGATTGGGGGACTGGGCTGCCACAGAGAGACTCTGTTTTTGAGCACATCTGGAGTGACTCACGGGGCATGTGATCTCCTTGGCAGTGGGGTGGATAAATATAAATTCTGTACTTGAGTTCCATGTGTTGGATGCACCCACTGGAATTTTTCTTTAACAAACAGACTCGTGGAACTTGTTAGAGAGCCCGGCGCAGAGCTGGCCGCTCTCCCTGTCCACACACACATACCAGAGCCAGGGCGAGGGCTGCAGGAAGAGCCGGGAGGCTCGTCTCACAGACGCCGGGCTGACGGAGCCCCGAGTTGCCTTCAGGACAGCAAACTCTTTGTCGTGTCTGGACTGAGTGTATGTCCTTCCCTGGAGTTAGACCTGGTGGTGTGGGTGCCTGCAGCCAGTGCTAGAGCCTTCCCTGGGGCGTGCAGGGCTGGGGAGTCGGTAGGCTGTCAGGAGCAGAAGTGGGAGGTGCCGTCCTGCACAGGTATAGCACGTGCAGGTAATGATCCAGGGGCCCAGAAGTGACCCCCTTCCCCCATTCACATTCGTGACACCCTGCTTTCTGGACAGTGTCTAGGCCTGGGCACAAGCCACTTTGATTTTCCTAAGCAAAATCATAGTACTTTTCTGTGATAGTTGTTTTGGTATTTAATTAATCAGTGAATTAATTATTTTTATTGAGATATAATTGACACATACCCGTGTGCAAGTTTCAGGTGCACAGTGTGTGGATTTGGTGCATGTGTATGTTTGCAATGTGGCCCTCAGCGTAGCGTTGGCTGACGCCTCTATCGTATCACAGAATTCCAGTTTCTTTTTTGTGTTAACAGCATTTAAGATCCATGATCATTTTCAATGCACTGACATAGATACCTTGACTTGGTCCAGCAGTGCTTCCTTTCCTTTTCTGAAATTACAGACGTGCAATGAATGCTACAACTTGAAGGACAATTAAAGGTGGTGAACCTTGGCCCTGGCCAGTGTGACTCAGTTGGTTGGGCATCGTCCTGCAAACCAAAAGGTCATGGGTTCGATTTCTGGTCAGGGCACATGCCTGGTTCGGTTCCCAGTGGGGACGTGTGCAAAAGGGAACCGATTGATGATTCTTTCCCTCTCTTTCTCCATCCCTTCCCCTCTCTCTAGAATCAATAAAAGAAAAAAAAAAAAAGATGGTGAACGTTGTGGGTTTCCAACCTGTGGAGGTGGTACCCAGCGTGACTAGACCACTTCTCATTATCTGTTAGAAGTTGCTTGAAAAAAGTGCAACTATGAGATTTGAAAACCAATGATCTCACTAATATTAAGAATAGCTCATGGCTGTTAATTTTTCCTGGCACACTGCTTGGTGCTCTGCTTCTATTAATTGATTTAATACTTACACCAAGCTATGATGAGATCAGTATAGAACAGCACTCTTCAGTAGAAGTATAATGTGAGTCACATGTTATAATTTAAAATTTAAAGTTAATTTAAAATTTTCTAGTAGCCAAGTTACAAAAAGTAAAAAGCAACAGGTAAATTTATTTGTAATAACATATTTTATTTAACCAAATGTATCCGAAGTATTATTTCTCCACGCAATCAGTATAAGTATTAATGAGATATTTTCTATTCTTTTTCTTTATACTAAGTCTTTGAAATCCAGTGTGTGTTTCACCCGACAGCTCATCTCAGTTCCGCCCAGCCACCTTTTGCGTGCTCAGTAGCTACGTGTAACCAGTGGCTACTGCCGTGCTGGGCAGCTCAGGCTGCAAAGTGAGAGGGCAGGCTCACAGGGGGTCCAACTTGCGACCCACGGGCTGCATGTGGCCCAGGGTGGCTGTGAATGCGGCCCAACACAAAATCGTAAATTTACTTAAAACATTATAATATTATTTTGCAATTGCATGTCGCAATGTGGTTGCTGTGTGGCTCAAGACAACTCTTCTTCCAGTGTGGCCCAGAGATGCCGAAAGCTTGGACACTCCCGCAAAGCCAGACTTCCTGTCTTGTACCTGGCTTAGCCCCTTACTAGCTGTGGGATCATGGCTGAATTCCTTAATCTCGCTCTCTTTAAAAAAAAAATTCTCACCTGAGGATACGTTCATTGATTTTAGGGAGAGAGGAAGTAGGAAGTGGGGTAAAGAAAGAGAGAGAAGGAAACACCTATGTGAGAGAGAAACATCAGGGATCAAACCTGCAACCGAGGTACATGCCCTGACTGGGAATTACCCCCCAACCGTTTCGGTACAGGGGCTGATGCTCCAACCAACGGGGCCACCGGCCAGAGCTCCTTAGTCTCTTTTTGCCTTGACTCTCCTCATTTATTGAATGGGATTGTAAGTTTCTTTTTTATAGGGTTGCTGTGAGGAATCAATGAATGTAACATGTATGAAGTGCTGAGAACTGTATCTGGCACATACATGGGTGCTACCTACACACAAAGAGATAGGCTCAGAGGGGTTAAGTAATGTGCCCAAGGTCACCCAGCTAGTAGGTGATGGAGCTGGGATTGTGACCTAGGTCTGAGTGATTCCGTGGGCTGTGTGCTGACCTGCTCCCCTGGCCTGCCTCGAAGTTTGCATTCGGGAACCTCTTAGTGGAGTGCTAGGAAACCAGTTCTGGAGGGGTGGGGGAAGCCGTGGTTTTATGGCATTTGCCAATTTTCCTGGCAAATATACTCCCACTGTGGCTGATTTCAAGCTACTGATGGTTTAACGAATGGCTTGCAAAATTTCTGAATAATTGTTAGTAACAGTTGGCTCTCTGGAAGCCCAGCTGTGCTCGTCCAGCACGCCACTCCCCTTACCCGGTCAGTTCTGTGGGCTCTGATGACTCCTCTGCTGTATTCTCTTTTTGTATTTCCTTCTTTAAGAAATTATCTTTATTCCTTGCTAAAGATAATTGAGCTCCGGCCTGCAAATGAAAGTGTTGCTGGTTCCATTCCCAGTCAGGGCACAAGCCTGGGTTGCAGGCCAGGTCCCCGGTAGGGGTTGTACAAGAGGCAACCACACATTGATGTTTCTCTCCTTCTTTCTCTTTCCTATCCCCTCTAAAAATAAATAAATAAAACCTTAAAAAAGTTATCTTCAAACATTTTTTATTCTTATTTTTTATTTTATCATCTTTCCCAGTTTTATTGAGATGTAATTGACATATAACACAGGTGTACAACATAATCATTTGATGCGTGTATATATTGTGAAATGATTACTACAACAAGTTTAATTAACATCCATCACTCACATAGTTACACATTATTTTCTTGTAATGAGAACTTTTTGGTTCTAGTTTCTTAGCAACTTTCAAATATACAATACAGTATTATTAACTACAGTCACCATGCCCTGCAATGTATTCACAGAGATTCTTTATCTTAAAACTGGAAGTTTGGATCTTTTGACCACCTTTACCCATTTCCCCCATCTTCTGCCCCTGGCAACCACCAATCTGTTCTCTGTTTTTGTGAGTTTGGTTTTTTGGGGGGATTCTACCCATAAGTGAGGTCATAACATATTTGTCTTTCTCTGGCTGGCTTATTTCACTGAGCATAACGTCCTCCAGGTCCATCCATGTTGTTGCTAACAGCAAAACGTCCTTCTTTTTCCTGGCTGAATAGTACTCCAGTGTAGGTCCGTGCGTGTGTACATTTATCACATCTTCTTTACCCACTCACCCATTGCTGGACACTTTGGTTGTTTCCACAGCTTGACTATTGCAAATGATGCTGCAGGAATCATGGGGGCATCGGTGTTTCTTCAGGACAGTGGTTTCGATCCCATTGGATCTATACCCAGAAGTGGAATTGCTGGATCTTAGGATAGTTCTATTTTTAATTTTTTGAGGGACCCTCATACTGGTTTTCATGGTGGCTGCACCAATTTACATTTCCACCAGCAGGGCACAAGGGTTCCCTCTTCTCCACATTCTTGCCAACACTCATCTCTTGTCATTTTGATAATAATTATTCCAACAGATGTAAGGTGGTATCTCATTGTGGTTTTGGTTTGCACTTCCCCAATGACTAATGATGTGGAGCATCTTTTCATGAACCTGTTGGCCATTTGTACATCTTCCTTGGAAAAATGTCTATTCAGTTGCTCTGCCCATTTTTAAATCAGATTATTTGTATTTCTGCTATTGGGTCATAGGAGAGCTTTATAAATTTTGGATATGAATTTTTTATCAGGTATAATTGGCAAATGTTCTCTCCCCTTCTGTAGGTTGCCTTTTCATTTTATTGCCTGTGCTATGCAGTGTGCTTCTTTTTTTAAATCTGCAAGGGTTTCCCAGAGGACCTAGCGTGTGACTGGGTAACTTCCCTGTCATTGCCCTCTGGAGATGGGTGCTGAAGCTGGGAAAGCTCCAGATCCCCTGCTATTTTGCCCAAACTCCGGTGAGGGAGGAAGGAGCTGGGAGGGGAAGATGGACCTGACTCGCCTGGCCACGAGGAAGCCAGGACTAGAAATCCCTGTGCTGGCTTCCAGTCTTGGACTTTTCATCTGTAGGCTCGCATGGCCAAACTGTCACCTACTAATTACTGAGCTGGAATGCAGATTAGCTTCTGAATTTGGGCTGGGAACAAATGTGTGTGTAACTCATTTCATTTCATAAGATGGTAAGCCCGGCTGTCTGTCTCTTCCACCACCGAACTTGGCAGCCAGAAGCAAATGTCTACTGTTCTCAAGGGGTCTTGGGAAACCCTGGCCCGGTGCACTGATCTTTTCCCATGTTTTTCTTGTTCTTGCTGCAATGCTACATACTCTGGTTGAGACTGGCAAGCAAATGAAAAGCACTGTCTTTTGCAACAGATCACAGTAAAACCCGGACTGTGGCACTTCCCCAGTGTATTGATTATGTAAAGAATACCTTAGGGGAGACGTGCTACTTAAAGCAACACTTTTCAAGCTCATTTTCACCTCTGAACTCCCACTGTGCTTATGCGTATACTCTCGTTAGCACCAATAATTTCCCAGCTCAGGCACACTTGCCATTGACTGAGCTCTGACCTTATTTTATTTCATTCAATTTTCACAGCAATTTTGTTCGGTAGATACTATCACAGAGTCCATTTTACATATGGCCAACTGAAGCTTAGAAGGGATAAATAACTACTAAATGGTAAACATGCCCCTATATGGACTAGCAGGGGCTGGGATGAAAACAGAACACCGAGAAAGCACTGGGCGCCTGATGCAGTAGAGGGAGTGCTGGGCTGGCCCCATACAACAGGCACAGGTGTGGGGTGTGGGGGACGATGCTTAATAGCAGTAGGTGTGGGGGGGACAGTGTGTTCATTCCGAGGGCTCCAGCATAGAGGTGGTGTAGTCAATGCCCATTTGTTTGTCCTCTGCTCATCTATCCATTTATTTAATTTTCCAGCATCTTCTCTGTGCCAGGCAATAGGTATATTAAGCCAAATTAGGCAGAATTCCTGCCATCAAGAATCATTGTTCTAATGGGGAAATAGACCCCTCCACAGATATTTAGAATGCATGATGTTAGATTTAATGATGGGGGAGCCTATGTAGGAACTGAGAGAGGAAGGGTATTGAGAAGGCTTCTTGGAGGGGTTCACGCTAGCATTAAGTTTTTAGGGGTGAGTTGGATTTAATTAGATTGTAGGAGAAGGTATGGTGAGGGATGGGGCAACCTGAAAAATGGCACAGAGCGGAGAGACAGTTTGATGCATGTGAGGAAGTAAAAGTGGTTTGGCCCTGAGGGAAGGTGAGGGAGGAGCCAGGCAGCAGCTGGAGGCAGGGCCTTACCCTACTGGGAATTGGGAGTCACGGAGGGTGGCCATCAGGGGACTGAGGTGGCTGGCCTTCTGGTGGCCGGGCCATTGGGGTAGAGCACATGCAAATGTTCCAGGAGAGATGGTTAGGAGCTGGAACAAGGCAGGAGCTAGTGCTGAAGGACAGGAGGGCATGGATTTGAGAAAGATCGAAGAGGTAAAATCAGACACACACAAGAGGAGCTGAGAATGGGAGAGAGGGAGCAGACAAGGAATTCTGGGGTGTCCCCAGCAGAGACTGAGCGCAGAAGGCAGAGGCACTGGTTGTGCAGGCGGTGTGACCTCAGTGTTGGAAGTACGGAGTCTGAGGTGTGTGCTGGATGTCGCTGTTACCTGGTTTCTGTGGCACTTTCTCCCTGCCTTGCCCTTTGTCACCTCCTGCTTCACTTGATCTGTTGGTCTGGGGATGACTTCTTGCTCTCTACGTTGATTGCTTTTTCCTGCGTCTGGGTTCTCTGCTGTGGTTTGCAGCTGTGAGGATGGGAGGAAGTATACATTATTTTTGAGAGAGGTGTCACTCATTGATGGATTGGGATATGAATGGCAACAGATCCCCCATTGGAGGGGAATATGGACACTGGGACATAACTCTTTTGGGTCTTCTCCCTTAGCCCAGAGGGGGCCTTCAGATCCCCTCTTTATCGGGTTGACTCCATTCAGCCCTCACATTCTGGAGAGGGACACCTCTCCCTGGGCTCCTTGACTGTAGTGATTTCCTCAATTACACATGGGCGCAGCACCGTGAACTTGTCCTTTGTATCTTGGTCCCGTTGCACTTTAACTGTGTGATGTTTTGATTAAGGCTATTGAACTGTAGACTATAAGCCCCACGAAGGAAGGGATTATGCTAGGTTTTGCTCCCCAGTGTATCCCTAGTACCTTCTGGTACTTAGTAGGTGCTCTACCAGCAAGGTAGTCAAGCAGTAGGGCTCTTGGTCAAGGTCCTGGCAGGGAAAAGGTGGTACAGTCTAAAAGGAATTGGAAGGAGTCGAATGAAGGGACTGTTTATCAGGGAGTGAAAGGGTTAAGCATCCAATCCAGGGACTAGCCATGGTGGAAGGCTGTTACTAATTGCTAGAGATTGAAATGTGTCCCCCAAGAAGGTATTTTGAGGTCCTAACCCCCAGCTCCTGTGAATGTGATTTAATTTGGAAATAGGGTCTTTGCAGGTGTAATCAAGCTGAGAAGAGGTCATTAGGGTGGGCCCCCATCCAGTATGACCAGTGTCCTTATAAGAAGAGAAGAGGAGACACAGGCAGAGAAGGCAGTCCTGCGATGCTGGAGATGGAGACTGGGGAGGCGCATCTAGAAGTCAAGGGCACCAAAGATATTGGCAACGACCAGCAGCTAGCAGAGGCGAGGAAGGATTCTCCCCTGCGTGTTTCAGAGGGAAATGCCAACACTGTGATTTCACGCCCTGGCCTCCAGGACTGTGAGACAATACAAGTGTGCTGCGTCAGGCCACCTCATGCGTGGCACTTTGCGATAGCAGCCCTAGGAGGATAATATACCACTCCTGGGCCTGAGGGGACAAGGTGGGGGAACAATGACCTCTTTGCAGTGGTCGGTCACAGAGGGGCCACCTGCCGGGAGCTGTGGTCCAGGTAGAAGAATGCAACTACGACCCAGCGGAAGGGAACAGGGAATAAATGCCATGATTTCTCTCTTCTCCCACTTTCTAATTTCCATGTCCTGGCTCCCATTAGCCGCAGTGCAATGGAGCTTGGTGATACGGTCTACAGAAGTCAGGCTCCTAGGTACTGGGCAGAGAGGCCAAGGGGGAGAGATCTGGAGGGCAAGCAGAGTCGATCCCCTCTGGTGAGTAAATACAAGACTGAATGAGTGAATGAATGAATGAATGGGAGCATGAGGGAGACAGGACTCCAGGTTCATTCTCATTGCTAGTTTGGAAACAGACAATTTGATGGCATTGCTCTGTTTCCAGCCTGAGAAGAGAGGAGAGGAGGTTTTTGTGTGTGTTTTTTTAAAAACAATTAGGACTTTTGTGTCTAGCTTCGAGCCCTGCCTCCTGGCTCAGCACCCGCTTTCTGAGAGATGTGAAGCCTCCCTCTTGGTGCAGCCAGCACCTTGAGGCTGGATTCTATTTTAAGGCTGTAAGTGAGGTAATTTGGTCTGACAACAGAAACACAGCTGTAATTATGAAGTGCCAGCCTCCAAAGCAGAAAGTCATCGGCCCTCAAGGGTTGCCAACGTAAATGACTCAGTAGTTCATACGCACTTGTGCCAGGCCAGGCCAGGACGTCCTCCTGCAACGTGGAGGTCCACTGTGCACAGAGAGAAAGGGGCACTCAGCTAATTCAGCTCCTGTGTTGATCGATTGATCGGAGGCCTCAATATCCAGCCGTCACAAGCTCTGCTTAGCCAGAGCAGGGATTCAGGGGAGTAACGGTCAGGCCCACCAGTTGATGGGCCCAGTGAACAAAATGGGCCAGACCTCTCCTCTAGCGGAAATACTGTCCCGGTCAGGCCGCCCTGGCCAAGCCTCTGAAGCTGGTTTACAAGTCACTAAAATAAATATCTGCAGTGCAATCAGCTCAGCTGCTTGGCTTCGTATAGACCCAGTGGCTGCGGACTCTCCATTCCAAAGGCAGGCCCCTTGTCTAGGGGAGGCCAGAGAGAAAAAGAGGCTGTGTTTTTGTTTGACTTGCCTAACCTGGGATTTTTTTTTTTTTTTTTATTTCTCAGACTAAAAATAACCCACCACACCCTTTGATTCTAGGCTTTAAAATTTAACTTACTTTTTCAGTAGATTGTTGAAATGGACATAGCACGTGTAGGGACGTAGACGGGCTACATTTTAGCTGTTCCCTCTTCCCCATGGGCTTTTCGGCTTTACTAGTGATGCTACTCGTATGTCTCAGAACTGTCTCAGTTGTCTTCAGGCGACAAACGGTCCCAGCGGTCCTCCACGTGCAAGGCTCTGTGGTGAAAACGTTAGGTGTCCGCACCTGCCTCGGAAGGGATGCTCTGTTTCCTTTCCTTAGCAAAAGGAATGCCAATCAGTTTCTGCCAAAGCAGAACTAGCCCAGCACCTCAGGGCAGGTGTGGAGACTCCTCACTTGCGAAGCAGATCTAAGGCAGGCAGGAGACCTGAAGAGTAGATGCAACAGGATTTCTTTGAGAATCCTCTTCATGGTGTAAAAAGCTCTGGGGAGGAAATGTCTGATTTACACAAGGAGTCCCAGGATGTTCTGGGAGGAAAGGGCTGGATAGTCACTTTCTTAGTCAGGATTTGCAAGGTTATGCTGCTTTAACAAATAACCCCAATGTTTCAGTGGCTTACAACAGCAAAGGTGTGTTTGTCCCTCGTGTAGCATAGTCATCATGAGATGACCATGGCTTTCCTCCAATTGTCTTCGTTCTGGGGCCTGGCTAGTGGAGCAGCTTTGATAGGAAGCCCTGCTTGGTCATCATAGCGGAGGGAAAAAGTCATATAAACCACACCCTGGTCCTTACAATTTCTGCTCCAAAGTGGCACACAACCCACGTCTCAATTCCTCTCACATTTAAATGGTGAAAACAAGGCCCCAGGGCAATCCCTGAGGTCAGCAGGGCAGGGTTGTGTAATTCTCCCCTGGATGGAAAAATGGAGTATTTGCTGAACATTAATATAATCTACCACATGTAGTATGGTGATACCTTCCTCCTCAGCTTTGGAATTAGGGAGTCCTACTGGGGTTGAGAGCAGGCTGACTGTAATCATGGCCCGTTGCAGGGATGGGCAGCTGGATCTCCAAAATGAGGTTACCAGGAAGTTTAAGATGGATGGATAGACAGACAGACAATCTGATGAATCCACCCAATGGAGGCAGAAGAGAAAGGGGTAATGGTTCTGGGCCCATGAGGTGCTTGCTGGAGCCCATCCTGATCCAGTTCCTCTGGGGTGGGCTCACCCTGGGAAGGAGCTGAAGGAATCCTTTGGGAAGGAGCTCAGACCTTTGGTGTAGTTTTCTTGCCTGGGCATCACCTTGAGGAATCACAGCTGTGGCTTCCAAGAGGCAACTGGCTATCTTGACTACGCATCCGGAAGTGAAAATTCACTCCAGCTACCAGCCTACCACTGCTGGTGGCCAGCTAGAGAGGACTGAGTAAGATTTGGGCCCTCCCCAAGATGTCTCATTTTCTTTGCATTTTCTCCCCTATTCTTTACCTACATGCTAATAAGGACTCAGATATCTCTGGACATATAAAGGCAAAGGAGTTGGGACCTTGGAGATACAGACTGAATTTTCAGCTACTCTCAACTCCAGGACTTGGTCAAAGTATATTTGTACTAGAAAAGGTAAAGGGAGACAACTCAGTCACATAAAAATGTATAAGTCACAGTTCCTGAAAGAATTATGACCTAGAAGGCAAGACATATGATTAGGAAAAAACTCACAATCAAGGCAATATTTGGTGCGTGGAATAATATTAAATGTCAGAGACATATAACCCTTCAGTATGTCAATCCGCTGAAATGTTGGGGATATTTGTTGCAGTGGTTAGGCTGACCCTAACTGATACACTGTGTGTGTGCGTGGTGTGGGGAGGTGGGAGTAGGCATCAGAGAGCTGGAGGTGGTGGTGGGTGATTCCAGAAGGAATGTCTCAGAGTGGAAAATTCTCCAGGGTGGCATTTTCACAGGTCTTTGGCTAGATTCCACAGAAGGAAAGGATGCTGCGGAGACTTTATGGAGAAAGTGTCTCTGCCAGTTAAAATCCTATGATGTCCCCCGAACTCTCACCTAGAAGGGTTGATGACCAGACATGAACCTACAGGGTGAAGCTGTAACTTACAGTAAGTGGTGAATCGCTCTGTGCAGAGCCGGTGGGTGGCTGGGCTGGGAACCCAGGAGAAATGGCCAGGGCAGAGCTGGAGGTTCCGGCCCCCGGCCGGCTTCAGGAACAGAGGCTAGTCATGCGGAGAATTTCCTGCCTTCGGGATGCTAGTGCCAATAACCACAGCTTAGCAAATTCACCTCCTGGCTACTCTTGCTGAATTTTCAAAAAAAAAACAAAAAACTCAGAAACCTTTTCAGGTTTGTCCTTAAAATCCTAGCCCAGTCCAGGACGGGTTTCATTTCTGAACCAGATTTTGGTAACTGACTAACAACTAGTTTATTTTTGACAGCTTTCAAATGGAAGGACTTTTCTTCTTTTCCTCTTATTTAGAAATGCGGGGGGAAAGAATTTGTTCTTGAAAGACTAAGAGGTGGGTGGAGGGTGGGGAGAGGTTAGAAAAATAGATTGGTGTTTGGATGGCGCCGGCAGAGCTGTGCCGGCCAAGGGCTGGGATGGGGCTGACCAGGGTGGGATGAGGCTTCAGGAGCTGATTGCCCAGGGTGTTGTCATTTTAAGAAAAGGTTGAGACCAGCTTAGGGAAAGGAGCAAGAAGGAGTCAATTAACAGACAGGCACCACCCCTGCCTGTTGTGAGGGTGAGAGAGGTGAGCTCCGAGACCCCCACCGGCTCACTAGGATCCCAGGGAACAGTTTCGCTCCCTATCTTGGAAAGCAAAGGGGACGGGAGGTGGGAGATGTGCGTCTTGATTTGAAGGAGCTGGATAAACAGGGGTGCATTAGGTCAGCTGGTGCAGACGAGAGGGAGAAAGAAAGGGAGAGAAACATCAATGTGTGGTTGCCTCTCCCACGCCCCACACTGGAGACCTGGCCTGCAACCCAGACATGTGCCCTGACTGGGAATCGAACCAGCAACCCTTTGGTTTGCAGGCCTGCACTCAATCCACTGAGCCACACCAGTCAGGGCCAAGCTGGAAGGTTTTTATAGGCAGAGAGTGGGACTAAGAAGAGAAAAGGTGGAAGAACCCTTCTTAGGGGGAAAGCAGGGGTCTTACGGGGCACATTACCTCCCAAATGTTGATCAGGAAATTCCAGACTGATTGGCTTAAAATTCCATCCCTTGGAGAGGCTAATACTGCAGTTAGGTTAGTTATTAAGTTTTGGTGTTGAGGTGACTTAGCAAAAGAGACTCCATTTTGGCCTTTTTTTAAAAAAAACAGAATAAAAATTTAAAAAGGCACATGAAACTGCCAAAAAGATCAAATAAACATAACAGCCACCAAACTGAAAACAATTTAAGTATCCGCCAATAGAAGAAAGGATAAACAAAAAGGTGCTTCATTTATACAATGGAATACTATCCAACAATAAAAAAGAACAAATTATTGATGCATCATGGATGAGCCTAAAATATTCTATTGAACAAAATAATATGAAATTATATGAAGTCGAAGAATAGGCAAAACTAGAGTGTGGTGCTAGAAGTAAAAAAGTGGGTAATTCTTGGGGAGGTGGCTATTGAGGAACAGAGCAAGAAAGAACTTTCTAGAAGGATGGAAGTGTTTCGTCTTTTGACCTGGGTGCATACTGCATGGGGTTTTGTGTGTATGACTGAGCTGTACACTTAAGCTTTCACAGTTTACTGAATGTAAATTACACCAGAAAGAAACCCCAAACCAAAAACCAACAGTGAACATGCAGAATGGGAAGTATGCGGTTAATTAGGAACATTTATTGTTGATAATCTCAATGAAGCAAATTTAATAGTAAGCAACACTAATAGCAGTCCCCTTTGTCTAGCAGTTTCAGTGAGTTGGGCATGGACATATTACTCAGTGTCCCTGAACTTCAGTTTTTCTTCTATTAAAAAAAGAGGGCTCATTTGTTCACCGCACATGGAATCGGCCACGTCGGAAGGCACTGGTCTAGCAGCGGAGAGAGCAAAGACTCCAGCTGCAGACCTTGATGGTGTTCTGCCAGGACAGTGCTCCCAGTAACACAGAAATGAATGTGAGAGCTGCCAGTGCCAGCCCTGCCCGCCCCCTTTTTCCTGCCTTTCTTGGTTACAGCCAGCACCGCGGGAGTACTGAAAAGGCCTAATGTTTAGGCCCGGACGGGTGCTTCTCTCCCTCCTCCAGGGACCTTGCTTCTCCTGTGCTCCGAAGCTGATCTTGTCCTCCAGGGCATTGACCTGGAAAGGCTCTTCCTGTTTGGCGAAAGAGTTTGAAGCCAGAGAAACAGAGAGGGGGAGGGGGAGGGAGAATATTTGAGAGTACTTACATGCAGCCTCAGTGCCTAAAATATGTGGTGAAAATTCCAGTGTTCACAGCAGTGTTATTTACAATAGCCAAATGCTAGAAACAGCCTACGTGCCCATCAGTAAATGTGTAAATTTGGTACATTTCCACAATGGAATTCTATGCAGCAAAAAGAAAGAAGGAGCTCCTACCCTTTGCAAAAGCATGGATGGAACTGGAGAACATTATGCTAAGTGAAATAAGCCAGGTGGTGAAACACAAATACCATGTGATCTCATGTGATTAGATTCCACTTATAGGAATCTAATCAGCAAAACAAACAAGCGAGGAAATAGAACTAGAGACATGGAAATGAAGAACAAACTGACAGTAACCAGAGGGAAGGGGGTTAACAGGGGAAAGAAGGGGAAAGGTCAAGTCAAGGAACAAGTATAAAGGACGCATGGACAAGGACATGCAGGGGAGGATTGAATGTGGGGGTGGTTGGCAGGGCAGGGGAGACTAATGGAGGAAAAATGGGGACAACTATAATTGAACAACAACTAAAAAAAAAAAGATTCAAGTCTAACTTCTGCTCAGGGAGAAAAAAGGCAGAGGACCTCTTTGAGGCACTTCCAAAGACATATAAAGAGATACCCCTTCCCAACCCAGCCCACCACGCTAGGCCACAGAGCTGATGCTGAGCAGGGCCTGTCCTGCTCGTTCAATGCTCAGAACCCCCAGAGGGAGAAAAGTGGGGTGTCTGGTTTGGACCCAGCCCCTGGAGAAGCATCCGGGTCATTTCTTGCTTCATTTACTTGATCTTTCTTTCTGACACAGGGAGGCAGACAAGTTAAGCGGCTCTTGTTTGCTGGTGAAAAAGCTTAGGCTCTGAAGACAGAGGTGACCTAGCCGGAGGTCCTTGGGCAGACGCCACACTTGTCCTCCCTGATTTATACTCAGGATCGATGCAGGAGAGACCAGCTTAGCTGGAGTGGAGTCAGCAGTCCTCGGCCAGCCAGGGCATTCTCCTGTCAGGAGCAGGGCTCAGTGGAAGCGCAAATATTGGCTCAATAAAACCCTAGATTCTTAAGCAGGAAAGTATTTGGAGGTCAGGGACTCCAATTTTATTTTATAAATGAGAAAACTTAAGCCTAGAGGGTGAACTACCTTGCTTAGGGGTAAAAGCCAATCAATGACCACCAAGAACACTAGTTAGCTGTGTGAACTCAAATTCTTCAGTTGACCAGATGGAGGGGACAGCATCATATTTGTCCCGCTAGACCAGGGTTTTCCAAACTTGGTGCTATTCACATTTTGGATAATTTCTTGTTGTGGGGCACTGTCCTATGCGTTGCAGGATGTTTAGCAGTATCCCTGGCCTCTAACCACTAGATGCTAGTAGCACCCCTCACCCCAACTGTGATGACCAAAAATGACCCCAGACATTCCCAAATGTCCCCTGGGCCCAGGGTTGAGGACCACTGCAATCAAGTGCCAGTCCTTTCAGTTTGACACATAAAGATGCACTGTGATGCTCTTAGTATTTGTACATCTGTCTCATGCATCAGTCTGTAAGTTCTTTGGGATCAAAGATAGGTGCCTATTCACATTTATGTTTCCTGTGTCTTGCTTAGTACCTGGCATGTGGGCAATATATAATTAATGGTTGAATGAATGAATGAATGAATGAACCAACTCCCCTAAGAGACCCTAAAATGTAAACTTTCGTTCACTGGATATCTTATACTAAACATCAGCCTGGTAGAGGCTGGAGGACAGGCAGGCAAGTTACCTGCATGGTCTTCTATCTGAGGGAAGTAGGGAGCCTCTCATTCATCCTGTTGATGTTAGAACATCCAAATCAGTCGAGAATTTCTATAAAACTTTAATTGAGTCAAACAGAGGATATGCCTGGATGCCACAGACTAGAAAAATGCCTTGGAGAATAAGTTTGCAGTTTCATTTATGCATTTGGAATTATGGAAGGAATGCAAGGAAGATTACATGAAGGTGGGAGAAAGCAAAGTAAGGGTTGGGTTATAGAATAGTTAAAATTATGGGTTTTCTTGAGGGTGGTCATGCTTTAAAAGAAGGGGTCTCCAAGGGAGCATTTCAAAGGTGTGTTGACCTGGATGCACAGAAATAATGGACAGGGCTTGCTTAAGGCAAAGATAAACCTTTTCCTAAAGAAGTTATATGACTGGGGCACGTCCACCCACCATGGCCTACGCAGTTAGGAGTTTACAGTCAGAGCATTCTGTGAGGTTGCTTTGCATAGGACCCCGTGTTCCCATCCACAATCTGTCATCCACACAGGCCCATAGAGGTGGCTTCTCCTTCAGCCCCTTTTCTCCTGCTTGTCGTTCTTATAAAGCAGCAGATTATACACCAAGGAGATTTTTCTCACTGGGGATAAAGCCAGCATTCTGGAATATTAAGCCTTGAGATTCTCGTAGTTCAAAGGAAAAGCCCCCAGATGCTGTCATTAGCAGCCATGGGAACCATGGGAAGGCGCACTGGTCATAGAGTGATAAAACTTTGGCACTGGCAAAGTCACACGTAAAACGGAGATGGAAAAATCTCTGCCACAAAATCCTATCTTAATCCCAGAAATTTTCACCAGTGTTGTTTTTGGGCAAGTGACAAAACTCTTCTGGGTCTGTATTCCAAACAGTAAAATGCTTGAGAGGGTAGCATTCTCTTTTGAAAAACAAAACAGAAAGGAAGAAAAAAAAAAAGAAAGAAAGAGAAAAAGCACTTTCAGAAGACCTTATACACAAAGTCACAAAATACAAGTCCCAGTGAATCATGAAAATCCAAGCTATTGGTTAGATAGTTCTTACAGGGGAATTGAAAAAGAATAAAAGGTGGCCCGACTTTTCCAAGGACTTGACTGCTCAATGAATTCAAATGAACACACTGATTTGGATGTACCTGGTGAAAGAGAACACAGTTGAAGCAGAAGTCGGGACAAAAAAGGAAAGACAAGCGGTGAGCGGTACGAATGATATGTTAGAAGAACGATCGGGTACAACTGGGTTAATATTAATACTTATTTAGTTAGTTAGTTTTAATCCTCACCCGAAGATATGTTTATTGATGTTAGAGAGGAAGCGGGAGGAGGATGGGCAGAGAGAGAGAGAGAGAGAGAGAGAGAGAGAGAGAGAGAGAGAGACATAGATTGAGAAACATGGATCGGTTGCCTCTCACATGTACCTCAACTGGGAATCGAACATGCAACCTAGGTATGAGCCCTGACTGGGAATTGAATCCGCATTGTTTTGATGTACGGGATGACGCTCCAACCAACTGAGCCACCCGGCCAGGGCTGATATTATGCCAAAAGTGAATTTGACCAAGCTGCTGAGGTACATCAAGGACTTGCCCATACAGCCCTTGTGTCTGGCCCTCAGTGTGCTAGAGTTCAGGTGATTGTCTTCCAGCCTCAGTGTGAGTGGGTGACGGATCATCAGGGACAATGATTGTTGCTTATGGCTGACTGGTTGCTGTTGGGGAAGTAGGCGGAAAAAACAAGACAGGTGGGAGACCCAGAAGGTCTGGGGCCCCAACTCCAATGAGGACCTCCAAACAGGATCCCCAAGTAGGAGCCATCATCCACATGGGAAGGAGGGGTTAGGAAGGTGGGCCAGGAACCTGTTGGGAAACAGTTTGCTAGTGGGACCTCCATTGAGAGCAGGAGCCAGAGCAGGAGCTGGACCCCTGGGTGTCCTGGGACTTGGGCGGGTCCGGGCACCTCCCCAGGGAGGGCGACTCGGGTCTTTCCCTTGGGCCAGGGGCTCAGAGACTCACAGGATTTAGAGCGGGAAAGGCTTCAGGGATCTGGTCTCACCTGCCGGTTTTCAGGTGGGGCGGAAGAGATGGAGTTGTGCACGCGGGAGGCCGTGCTCACGTGTTTCACTGTCTGCTGTAAGAGATGGTCCCTGTTTTCTCTGAGAGCACAGAATACACTTAGTGTCTTTTAGGGGTTCAGCACGACCTCAGGCAGGTGAGTCTGAAGCAGCCCGACATGAAGCGTCTGCCGGTGAGGTTGATCTCGTGTCTTATCTTCCTATGTGCTCCTGGTGCGTGTCCCCAGAAATCCTCATTGGCTTCAGGACTGCATGGTGGCCGGAGCTGCTGTGGGGGAAGGTACACGACTTGTCCCTACTTCTGCTGTGGTGGGTGTGGGGAGGGCCCTGAGGGAGAGATGATGTAATGGGATCGCCAGGGGTAGCACTTAACAATACAGCGTGCTCCGTTAAATCTAAATTTTCCATGAAGGATAAGTGATTTCTTAAGTATGTCTCAAATACTGCAGGCAATAATACTTATATACTAAGAATTTAGTCACTGTTCATCTGAAATTCAAGTCTGCCTCGGCTCCTGTGTTTTATCTGGCAATCCTTTCTTGAGATTCTCAGCAGCAAAGAAGTCCAAATTCTTGATGACGGTGGCCATGCTGAGGGCATTGCGCTGTCCCTACTTCAAAAGGGAGATGGTGCGGCCAAGTCCTCTTCTCTGCTGCCTCCCCTCATCCGCCTGGGGTTTCTAGAAGAGACAGGCAGTTCTGATGCCTTCGAGAAGCTCAGGCAGCAAAGCAAGGAGAGAGAAGCTTTCGTAGGTCCTGACTACCACACAGTTCCTCTTCCAGATCCCTTTTGTCTGCCTTCAGCACGAGGGACAACACACTCGTTAAGGATTTGAGGAGAGAAGGAAGCGTGGCTAGATAAGGAACCTGCGGAAATAAATGGTCTGCTTTGTCCTTGAATACTAATCAGCTGGCAGTTTTAGCAGCCGGATGAGGAGATTCTGATTTCAGAGGAAAAGCAGTGACCTACGGCTACCCGTATTGACCAGACCTGGAGGAGAAAATACCAGGACAGGCTGCCGCCACCTGTATGGTGACGCAGCCCCTCACCGCACAGTGCTTCTCACCACCTGTCACACGCCCGGAGCTCTGCGTTAAGTCTTAGCCTTAATGGCCTTCTCTTTAAAAAAATATGCACACCGCCAAGAAACACAGCGTATTAAGCCATTATCCCTTTAGAATGTATTGTCTTTCGAGTGTTCTTAACTCCACACTTGGCTGAGAGCAGGGTCTTGGGGTTATTGGATCCTAGGACAGGAAATTCTTTGTGGGGACAGAGTGATAGAGAGGTTGACTTTTACAGGGAGTGGATATAAAGAAAGCCCAGAAGTTAAGGGTCTGGGCAGTTCAGGAGAATTGGGAAAATGAGAAGCAGGGAGAGGGAGGCGTGAGAGGAGAAGGGGGACAATGGAGGTGGGCGCAGCAAAGCTCCCTGCCTCACTCACCGCCACTTCTGCCTACTCTCCGGTGAGCTGAGCGAAAGGGTCCCCAACTTTCCAGACAAGTTCGTGTTGGGCATTGCTGAAGTTAGGGCGTCTGAACTCCCGCCCTGCTGTTCTGTGTGAGTGGGAGCCCATCAGCTCCGCTCCGTTCTCTTGCCCTCTTCTCCCTCCCAAATGCTGGGGGACAGATGAGAACACAGAGATGGGGAGGCTCGGCAGGGCTGCAGCTGGAGGATGCAAAACCCACTTTAAGGGGTTTCTCTTTCTCTCATGACAGTGGGCCCAGAGTGGTCAGTACTGGAGCATGTCACTGGGACACAGACAACATATACTGTCCTGCAGCTGCGGAGGACAAAGGGCTTAGAGTCAGCGTTAAGTAAACTGCAGTGTCCCGGAAGAAAACCGATAGGACATGTTCGGGATGGTCCTGGAATGCGGTCCTTTGTCTTTGCCACCTGAAGAGAAAGTCCACCATTCTGATGTTGTTTCTCCTTTTTGTTTTAAGGCTTATTTTATTCTCATTTAAGAGAGAGGGGAAGGGAGGAAGAGAGAGAGAGAGAAAAACACTGATATGCGAGAAAAATTTTGATTGGCTGCCTCTCACACGCACCCCGACTGGGGATTGGACCCTCAACCTAGGCATGTGCTCTGACTGGGAATTGAACCCATGACCCTTCACTTTACCGGATGACGCCCCAACCAACTGGGCCACCTTGCCCCGGGCCTGATGTTATTTCCAATGCCATCTGTCACCATGAGTGGTTGAGTGTGTCATTTCCTCACAGGTGTCACCTGTGGCTTCCCCTCTATTTGAGGGGACATCACAAACACCAACGGGGCCAGGCAGGGGCGTAGGTCTCAGTAAATTCTCCGGGCACAGGATGACCTTTCACCTAAGCCCTCCACCCAAAAATCACTTTACAGGATCATAGCAGTGCGTCGACCGCTCTTACTTTCCCTGCACTGAGAATTCTTACACCACCGGTAGGTAGCTCAGTCTCATCTCACTCCTGACGGCCGAGGCCTGAGAAAAGATACAGTTTGTAGGCTGGAGGTCAGAGAGCTTGGACTTCCTCGAGCAGTATGTGGAGTTTTCCACGGAGAAGGCGTGGTGCCGGCATCCGCCCGCCTGTAGAAGGCCTGCCCGTCCCAGAGGGCTCCTTTGCTCCTTCTCCGCCAGCTGGCTGAATGTTTTCCATCCAGATAACAGAGGAATTTGGAGTGTGATAAGGCCAGTTGCAACATTTTCTCTTTGGAGGGATAGATGGGTCATGGCATAAATAAAGGTTGGGGGTTCCAGGGCCCTGACTCCAGCCAACTGTCCCAGAAGTGTGTCCTCTAGGTTTCAAAGGAGAAAGAACGTGCAGCATGTCCCGTCCACGTGACAGAAGTTGCCTGCGTTAGTGACAAGAAGAGCTTTGGAATCGGAGGCCAGGAGGCGAGCCCTGATTGCCGGCATCGGCTAGTTGGGCGGCGTTGCGCAAGCACTCAGCTCTGTGACTGCTTCCCCCTGTAAGACACGGGTTAGTCCCGAATTGCCTGTCTTGTGGGGAGGCCGTGGCTATGAAGGCACATGTCAAACACTGAGCTGTGTGTAAATGTAATTTGCCGATCGGGACCACAACTGTGGATGGAGTGAACTGATTTCATAATCAAGAGGGTGGCTCATTCGCCGACTCTGCCCCGGTCATCCCTGGCAAAGACAGTGGTTTCTAAAGCAGTGCCTTGAACATAGTAGCTGCCAATCAAAGTAAAATTAGTCCGAAGGAGCGAATGGTGAAGGTCCTTTCATGGCTACCTCAGCTCAGCCCCGGACGCGGGATGCTGCGCTCCAGCCAGGCTGTTCAAAGCAATGGTGCGCTCTGAGAAGGACAGGCCACGAAATGTGCCCACGAGCAGCGGCTGGGCACTGAAAAGGGCAAGTCTCAAAAAAGCCCCTTCTGCCTCAAGGGGCACGGGCCCCTGCCTGCTGGCACATAGCAGTGTGTGCCCCAGCTCCGACCTCCCCTAGGAACTCTTCCTGGCTGCTAAAACGTATCTTTCCATTTTCTGGTTAAAAAGTATGTTCATACGAAAAATCATTGGCTAGCTCCAAAATGATCAAATGAAGGCAAATTGTCTAAGCTATTTGGGTAAAAACCTTGGTGGATTCAGGCATCCTGTGCGTTTTGGCCACTGAGTGCCTGACACTACACACAGTAGTTACACATATCACTGCATCTAATTCCCACAGCCTCCCACTGGGGCAGTACTGGGATTGCAGCCCCTTTATAGGTGGGAAAACTGAGGTACAGAGAACATGCTCATACGGCTAGGCAGTAGCCGGGCTGGGACTTCAGCCTGGAACTGTATGATTCTGAGGTCTATGCTTTTAACTGCCAGACAGTTGCCTCTTTGCCTCATCTTTCTCCCCAACTTGTGATTTCCAATAAATCTAAGAGAAAACCTACTCCTTTTGCCCTTGAACTACTCATGTCTCCTTTCTGCTATCGGGCTGCCCTGGGCTCAGTTCCACAGTGAGGCACATGGTGAACGGAGA
Organism: Anoura caudifer; assembly: GCA_004027475.1. Lineage (NCBI taxonomy): Eukaryota > Metazoa > Chordata > Mammalia > Chiroptera > Phyllostomidae > Anoura > Anoura caudifer. The sequence goes on from PVKU01000080.1 coordinate 385,911, forward strand.
AGGGATTTGCTGTGGAGCTCTGGCCCAGGCAGGCGTGGAGTCGAGAAGCAGCTTGGCACACTTGCTGTCACTAAGGGTGCTGAGGTGCCACTGGCAGCTCTTGGTGGGGGGCAGAGCTTCAGGGGTCAGGGACAGGATGTTCTGCCCCCTAAGCTGGCAGAGGCCCTGCCTCACTGTGCCAGCACTGACCCCCAGCCCAGACCCCACAGGCAACTGGGGGGCAGAGCAGGGCCGAAGCCTTTCAGCCCACTCTCTCTTTCTTTGAAATGGGAGTTGTAAAGAAAGGGGTACCAAGGGGCAAAAGGATGAGAACATGTATTTGGCCAATTGTTTTAAAAGACGTGGAATCAGCCACAAGCCTCCTCACTTTGCAAACCTTGCAGAGGTGGCCCCGGCTGCTCCTCGTCATCTGACATCAGTGCCAGCGTCCCACGTTCAGGAAGTCTCCGTGAAGACACAGGCGGGGTTAGGGGCCCTCCCTCCGTGCATTCTGCTATCAGAGTGCACTGTGGGTACATTGGTGCGATCGGTGCATTCATTACCAGCTTACTGGTCGGTTTCCCCCTAGACTGGACATTCCCCAAGGCACTACACGTCCTGGTGCACGGCAGGCACCGGTGCTTGTTTGTTTATCTGAACCGTGAAACCGAGTTGAAAAAGAGATCAGTTTTCATCCCCAAGGGTTTTTGTTTTTGGTGGTTGTCGTTTTCCGTGTTTGCTTTTAATATCTGACTCTTCCTCCTCTTAGGCAGAGCTAGTCCTTGGGAATTTCAGTCATCTTCGCAAGCGTCTTGCCTCCTGCAGATCCCTGGGCCGTGACTTAGAGTTCCAGTGTACGCCAAAGGAAAAATCCTTTGCTCCTGAAAACCCTAATGTCCACTGTTTTGATAAAGGATCCCAGCTGTGACAAGGAGATTATTTACTGGGAACTAATGAGCAAAGCTAATTACGGCAGCGGGGCTGGGCAGGGACAGAGTGTTCCAGAGCAGACTGCTGGCAAGTGTTCCTACCCCCCAACTTGGCAACCGGGCCGGTGGGCCCGCTAGACATGCCTTTGGCCTCTGAATGGCCTGCTCAATGGCAAACAGATTTTAAGATCATGGTTTGAGGCTCAGTTGTTTGACAGAAGCCAGGAATGCATTTCTGCGGCTTGCTCTTTTGCTCCCTGGTTCCAATTTTTGTCACATACATACTAGAACAGTTATAAAGTCTGACTACTGAGAGGGCGTGGGGTTGGGGATCCTCCCCTCGCTTCCACAGCTTTATTCCTCACAACTCCTACACAGTTCCTCTTTTCTGAAACAGTGAGCCTACTTCTTGACTCCTGCCCAGTATTGGCTGGTTTCCATGGCTACGGCGTGTGTGTTTCAGCCTCTGCCCAGAGTCAGAACCCCGTGCCTCCTAATGCAACTCAAGCTCACCTGCTGGGAGATCACCACCACTGGCCTCACCCTCCCCACCCCCCGAATCCGTTCAGGCCTTTATTGGGCATTCTGAGCTGCGCTTCCACCAGACGCCAAACCCCGTTATAGTGAACTGTGCAGGTCACCTACATTCTTTCCCTTGGGTCCAATTTTGTTAAAATCAACCTGAGAGGAGGTAATAGTGATATAGGAGGAAAATGAAATAAATGAAGGGCTTACTCCAGTGCCTGGCACAATTTACGTGCATGTTTTAGGTACCTAATTTCAATATGCATCTTTGCTAAGGGAGAAAGTCGGTCTTTCTTGCTGATGCAGTAAGGAATTACAGATCAGCAAGTCTATTAGTATGTAAGCAGGGTTTGTTGGTGATATGTTATCATGAGAGACAATGGGCCTGTTGAGGTGCGAGAGAAAGAAAGGCAGCTGATGCTCCTTTGTTCTCAGGACTTACAGGTTTGGCAGGATGGGGGTGAAGAAGTTACATATTGGTTGACCAGTAAAGATGGCGCCAGCTTTCCCAGGGTGGCTGCGTGACTATCCAAACTTAGGTATGTATGGGGGTCTATTAGCTCAAATCCTTATCTAGCTCCAGACTCCATGTGTTCATTTTGTTGTAAAACACATATGTGACTGGAGGCAGTTAATGAAAGTCGGAGCAGTTACCCAGAGCTATTTCTGGGCTCTTTCTGTAAGCACTAGGGACTCCCTCCTCTCCCCTCTTCCAGGCCTTGGGATGAAAGCACAGTTTCGAAGCTTTCTTTCCCAGATAGTGGAAACGATACACAGAGTTTGAAGGGCTGCCCTCCTCGCCTGTCAGCATGGTGTTTCTTGTGATGCTGGAACACCTGGCAGTGTTCTTGGACCAGGCTCAGAGCTGCTGAGTTAGTGGGTGAGACACGTCTCCCTCCTCCTCCCCGCTGTGGTTCGCTGTCCGTCCTGCCTAACATCTTCAGAGTGTGCTGTGAAACCCAGACCAGTTGTCTGTATTGTATGAGAAAAAAAAAAAAACTGCATGCAGATAACCATGGTCTCTGTTCCCAAAGGGACTGCATTTTAGTGGGGGGATGGCAAGACAGCAAATGTTCTCATGTGATACCTGGGCTACGGGGGCAGTGACGGCATGGAGAGCAGGCAGAGGACTGTTGGGCCTTAAAGTGAGCCAAGGACAGCCATGGGTGAGGTTAATGGGGAAAGGATTAATGGGGAAAGATAGTCTGGAAGCATAGGTACTATTTTGCCGGACACTATTGGAGGAGGTACCCACAGCTTGAGGAAAGGTGTGTGGAAGCCCCAGATGGTTACCATGGCAACAAAGGATGAGCCCACGTGGACGTGCAGGGTCTGAGGGGCCACTGACAGGGTCTGTAGGAGCTGAGTATATGATGGCACCTGGGGTTAGAGCATTAGTGGTCTAACCAGCTGAGGTTAGAAGCAGTCAGAGATAAGGGCCTCTGGGTTTGAGAGGAATGGGTGGAGGTGTGCTCTGCAAAATGGCAGGTTTGGCCAAGATGATAGTGGAGAGAAAAGGTGAACAATGGCCTACAACAAAGGCAATTTAACTTGAGGGATTGGGACTTCACAATACAAACCACAGAGGCCCCGAGGCAGAAAAAATGTGAGCGCTGACTTTTTTTTTGTTTTTGTTTTTGCACTGAGTCAGCAAACACATGCTGTGCTTTGAAACCTTAGGGACAAATAAGGAATTGTCGTGGATCCAAGTTCCTGAATTTTTAAAAACTTACAATAGAGAGATTCTTATCCTGTACAGTTGGTCAAAAATTTAAAAAAAAAGAGAGAAGAAAGAAAAAAAATGATGTTGAGGAATCAGTATAAAAATAGGACCTATCTAAAACATTTTTTTATAATTTAAAACATAAGATATACATTCATTCCTTAATATTTTAAAAAATATTTTAATTATTCATTTAGAGAGAGTGGGAGGGAGGGAGAAAGAGAGGGAGAGAAACACCAATGTGTGGTGCCTGTCACATGGCCGCCCCCCACTGGAGACCTGGCCTGCAACCCAGGCATGTGCCCTGACTGGGAATCGAACTGGCCACCCTTTGGTTCACAGCCCAAACTCAACCCACTGAGCTACACCAGCCAGGGATCATTCCTTAATATTTTAATGTTGAGTCTAGGCTTTCCTTTGGCCACGGGTATGCTGATTGAAGCGCCCCATTTTCTTTCTTAAATGAACCACATTCATAATGGATTAACAATGACCACAAACTTTAGCTGTTCCTCTCATTTTCCTCCACTTGAATCTGGGCCTGGCTTAGTGAGTTTCCCGACCAACAGGAAGCAGCAGAGTGGCATTCTGGGATTTTGATGGCTGAGCTGGAAAATCCTGGCTGGGCTCTTTGGGACACCCTCTGGGAGCATGGTGCTCCACGGGGCTCAGGGGAGCTGCTGTGTAAGAATTCCCTACCTCAAGTTCCCAAGGCTTGAATGACCACGTATCGGTGTCCCAGAGGGCAGTTCCAGCTGAGCTCAGCCTTCTGGTCATCCCAGGAAGGTGCAAGACACATGAGTGAAGTTGTCTTGGGGCCTCCTTCATTGATACCACAGGGAACAGAAAAATGGAATGGTTGAGCCCTGTTTGAATCCTAACCCACCAAACTGTGAGATGCGGCGATAACGTGGTGGTTGCTTTTAGCCACCAATTTAAAGTAGTTTGTTACGTAATGGATACCTGGAACTTGGTTGTAAAGAGGGGTGGGCACGGGTTCGTAGCGCTGGGAGAGACCCAGAGGTCAGGGAGTTCACTCTCTGATTTGCGCATAAACCTGAATATTTTCAGGGGCCTCTAGAAACTGATTGCAAAATGCAGTGATCATGCAGAAGAAGGTGCTCTTTATCGTTTCACCTTTCCTGCCCTTGAAAGTGAAGGGTCTCCTGCGTTTCTCTTCCCTGATGACCTTGCTGGAGAAGTGCCCGTGAGCGGAATTAGATGTACAAACGGTCAGCCCCATCATCTCGCCCATGAGATGTTGCTCCAAGAATCTGTTCTTCAGTGGTTGGTGTCTGTCTGCCTCCCTAGGGCCCCGGAGGGTCTCTGAGGTCAGGGACTGCATTTCTACAATGCAGAGGCTCCCTCCAGCCCAGGGTGGGGGGCAGCAGCCCGGCCTAGGGAGAGCTTGGAGCTTCCCACCTGGATGTTAAGACTCCCATAGATGATTCCATGACAGGCCCGTGACGAGTGTGGCTGGTCAGGGCCCCATACTTGGTTTAATGCTCTGCTGTAACCATCTTGAAATTCTTTTTCTTCCTTTTTTTTTTTTTTTTTAAGAGTGTATTTATTTACTTTTAGAGAGAGGGGAAGGGAGGGAGAGAAAGAAAGGGAGAGAAACATTGATGTGAGAGAGAAACACTGATCCTTTTGTATTATGCCCCAACTGGGACCAAACCCACAACCCAGGCATGTGCCCCAACTGGGAATTGAACTGATGACCTTTCGCTTTTGGGGATGATACCCAACCAACTGAGCCACGCCTGTCAGGGCTTGAAATTCTTAGCACTCCTTGAACAAAGGGCTCTGCGTTTTCATTTCACATGGGGCCTTGAAAAGGTAGTAGTTGGTCCTGCGTGTGGTTGAGACCAGGAGCCATGGCCATTTCCTTAGTGCAGCCCATAATCAGGTGAGAATCCGTGAGGAGCTGGGGTCAGTGAGGGAGGAAAATCCGTGTGGAAAAATGAAGGTTGTAGTTCGGTTTCTCTTGCTGAAGCATATTAAAATCGTGAAGAGTTTATTTGCACAAAAATCGACTTGAACGGGGCAGCACCAAACCGGAAGTGGTGAGGAGCCCTCAGTCTGCCCGCAGGCACCTGAGTGGAAACTTACACGGAGCGGGTGCAGAGGATGACTTGACTGGCAGTAGCTTACAGCCCACTTGGCTGCTTGTGATTGGTTGTCCTTAGCATTTTGATTTTGCAGCCTTGAAGCCTTTACAGGCTTAGATTTTGGTTTGCATAGGTAGGTCGCCACAGCATAAGAGCTGCCTCAGTCTCGCGGCCTTCTTGTTTAATTCCTTTGACACCCTCTATAAGACAGGTCCCCTTCCCCACCCCCCCACCATCGACAGAGTGACCCACCTGTGGTAGGATTCACAGGGTGGGAGGATGCTTGGCTAGGAATGGGTTGGAGGCAGACGGTGCCCCGAAGCTCGGGCCTTAGACAGCAAACCCCAGAGAGTGCTGCCTCTCAGTTCTCCTCTGCTGGGACCCGAGCTGAGGAAGCTCCTTTCTCCACCAGCAGCATTTCCTTCAAGGGGAGGTACTCGAGCGGGACGCGGAATGAGTGGTGGCAACAGGTATGGGTCCGGACCCTGACCCCTTCTCAGAGAGGGAGGAAATGAAGAGGAAGGGCCCACCCAGAGCCCTGAGGGAAGCCTAGGAAGCTTCGGCAGCCCCTGCTGCAGCCAATGTGAGTCCCGTCTTCTCTGGCCAGTGCCTGCTCCTCCTAACACGCTGCTCCTCACTTGGAAATCACTTCCCGACTCTCCTGGTCTGCTGCCCGCGTGCCCGTCACCCACCTGCTCAGGCCCAAACACAGCTGTCTCTTTGTCTACCAGCGGTGTCTCCAAAAACCCAACAGGCTGGGCCGGGGGTGACCTGGCTGACGATTTCTTGCTGTTTTACTTTTTCTTTATTGCTCTAGAACCGCGATTCTCGAAATGTGCCCCAAGCCAGCAGTATTGGGATTCCCCGGGAGAAATGCTCATTTTTGGACTCCACCCCAGACGCGCTGAATCAGAAGTCCCAGGGGTGAGGTTGGTCACCTGCATTTTAGCAAGCCCTCCAAGGGGATGCTAACGATCACGACAAGCTCTCCTGGAGACACCTGGCTACAGTAAGGCCCTTGACCAGTGCCCAGAATTTGAGAGTTGACATGTATGTGATGGATGGGGTATCATTTTTGCAAAGAAAAGCCACAGTTATTCTTTAATGGACAACAACCCTTATACACACACACACACACACACACACACACACGTGAAGAGGAAAATGCTTTGCTTCTCATTCCTCCTCCACTTAACAGCTGTTCCCCAAGCTCAGAGTTGTTTGAACAAGAGAACCGGCGTCAGAATAAACTTGCTCGCGGGGTATCGGGAAGGCAGGTGCAGCCTGCCACTTTTAACGCAAGCTGAGAACAAACACAGCACATGGAGCCCGAGTCAGCCTTCCGCTGCTAGAGACGGAGGGGGAATGTATGTTTTGTTGGGATGAGACCCCCTAAAGTGCTGCCTTACCTTGGGGCCTTAATTAGAAGCAGCAGTGGTCCTCGGGCCCGCTGAGTTTCTGTTTCATGTGATTGCCCGAAAGAGCTGAGATGGAAAACCGGACCTTTTGTTTTTTTCACACATTCTGAAAAGCTTTTTCGTGAAAGCCCCTTTGCAGTCTCTTATTGGCTGTCACATGCACCAGGGTAATTTTAGAATGATTGATTCAGGGCAACCGGTTGGTACTAGCCGGTTTTCTCATGTTGGCCATAGATGATCAGCTTCAACTCACGTGCGCTGGGCCCCTCCTGCCTCTCTCCCAGGGGCCTGTCCCTCCCCAGCACCTTCCCATTCATCCATCACTGTCCTTCCTTCCCTCCCTGTGGGTTTCTTTCCTTTTCCCTTGGTTCTTTCTGGAGTTGTCCTAGTGTATAGTATTAGTGTGGAAGCTTGACATTTAATATTCCATATAAAAGCAAAAATACTCATTCGAGATGTCTGTATTTTAATTTCATAATTGTGCCTCCAAATTGACCTGATAAATTAAACTAAAGGGCTGTGCAGCTTTTCTCGAGTTTTCTTTATATCAGTACAGGCAACTGAGGACAGACCATTGGCTGTGAGACATGAGCTGTAAGCTAGTGGAATGAATAATATGAAGCTGGAAAGAGGAGAGATGTCTTCTTAGATCTGCCACGTGTGATGTGGAAATAAGTTCATGGGCTTAGCCCAGTGCAGCTCTTGGCTGCACGTCCTGAGTAGCTGTCTACTGTGTGGCACCTGACCACACAGCTGAGCACCCTCACCCTGGGTTAACAGGGAAACACGTAAGAACTTATATTCTGACATGTCAAGGGGTGGGGGGTCTTGTACTTAGAACCTCAGAGGTACATTGATTGATTGATTGAACAAAGTCATTACTCTCTGTCTTGATTCTCTGGGTTTTCAAATCATGGATTCCTCCTCCTCCTCCTTCTTCTAAAAGCCTACTTAATCTCCTTTCGGCACTAAAGAGAATTTATTGGAGGACTGCTGGAGATCTCATAGAGGCCACTTGGGGTCTCCAGGATTCTGTTTGACCCAGGCTTCCTTTCCTCTGTGGGCCGGCTTTCACTCCTTCGCTATGGGCACAGACAGGCATGGGCGCCACGAGGTAGCAGGTTCTGCTCCCTAGTTCAGTGGGAGCCCTGAGGATGTCCCAACTCCCAACAGCTGGTGGAGAAGATGAGTAGGCCAGGCTGGGCCAGCTGTCGCCTTGACCATGGCCAGGCCCACGTGATACCAACATTACTGCTATGTTTTATTTCATTAAGTGGGGGTTTGCTCTGTTAAGAAAAATTACCTCAAATTTGGAAATAAGGCAAATTTGGAAGAAGAGCATGTCCCTTCAATGTCATACTGGAGCATTTGTTCAACCCCTGAAGGTTTTTTAGATTATCTAGGGGAAGGTACCTTTATTCCACTCACTTTCTACTACTGATTCAAAGTCCATACCCTGTGCAGTTGATGATAATTTATAGATTTTTCACTCATAGATATTTAAGTGATTTCTATCTGATAGAAAGTACAACCAAAGGTTATGGTTTTATTACCCATAAACACATTAGCTAGTTTTGTACCTAACCTAGCAATCTTATCCCAACATTTTCTTTCTTTAATGACTGCATTTGTATGAGTCATATTTTTAACTTCATGAAAATTGTATTTTGTCAGCTCTTAGAAAAAGGGAGGGAAGATTGGTCTGACACTAGGACACCTCAGAGGCGTTCCCTCGCTTCCTTTCGGCTCCTTTGAATTTCCTTTTTCTTTCTTTTTTTCTTTTTTTATGGCTTTTGCATTTTACCAATGACTTGGTCTATTACTTTAGGGAGGATTTTCTGTTAGTAAATTTTCTCAGTTTTTCTTGATCTGAAATATACTTATTTCATCTCATTCCTGAAAGAAGCTATCATTGAATATACATTCTAAGTTGACTATTAGGCCTTGAAAATATTCCACTGTCTTCCAGCTTCATTTGCTGCTGTTGAGATGTCAGAAATCAACCTAATAGCTATTTCATAATAGGTAACTTTTCTTCTCTCTGGTTGCTTTGAAGATCTTCTTTCCCCCTTTGGTGTTCTGTATTTGACTATAAGAATCTGAATATGGATTCTTTCTTGTGTGTAATTCTTGGAATTCTTGGGGCTTCCTGATTCTTAGGGTTTGTGTTTTTCCTCAATTCTTGAAGAAATTCAGTTAACAGCTCTTCAAATATTACTTCTTTCTTATTTTTAATAATATTTGTTCCAACATTCCAAGTAACTATATATTCAACATTCTTACTCTATCATTCATGTCATTTAACTTCTATTTCATCATCTTTTTTTCTGTCTGTGTTATATTCTAGGTAAATTTTCCAAACCTATCTTCCAGTTTATTAATTCTTTCTTTAGTAGTGGCTAACATTCTCTTCTATCCATAAACATATGCAAATGTGTTCAACATCATTATAACCAGGAAAATGCAAATAGAAATTATTACACTTTGTCAGAGTGGCTACAATTGAAAAGAAAGACAATTCCAAGTATCGATAAGACTATAGAGCATAGTTATACTGCCAGTGGGAATGTAATTTGTTATAACTCTTTTAGAAAACAATTGTCACTGTTTACTAATGTTGAAGGTACCTTCCGAGCTAGTTGATGATACACTGGTAGGTACATAGTTAACAGAAACACAGCAACATGTGCCCTGAGGGACTTATAAGATTGTTCATAGCAACATTATTCACAATGACCCCAGACTGGAAATAACTCAAATGTCCATTAAGAGTAGAATGATGAATAAATAAAGAAATAAATATATTCATACAATAGAGAACTATAAGCAATTAAAATCAACAAACTAGCTATGAATAATAATGCAGATGCGCCTCACAAACATAATGTTTAGTGAAAGAAAACAGATTAAAAAAATAGATTCTGCACACATTCATTTAGGAACAAGTAGAAAACCAAACCAAATCATTTACAAAACTAAGCTGTGATTTTTAGGGGAAAAGTACTTGTGAGTTAAAACTATAAGAAAAGTAAAAGACAACAGTGTGCTTGGGGACGGTGACAGTGTGTAGTGTCTGGGAAGGACTCTCAGGGTGTTTCCGGGGTATGAGTAATATTCTATTTTATGACCTAGTTGGTGGTTACTTGAGTATTCATTTTGTAATAAATCATGGTGCTGTATGATGTCTTGTGGAAAATAAAATACTTTGATTTGTAAACTAAAAATGCTACACGTCTAAATTTGGGATGTGCAGCTAAGGTGGTATTTGAAAGGAGTTTTTTTAAAAAATATTTTATTTATTTATTTTTAGAGAGAGGGGCAGGGAAGGAGAAAGAGACAGAGAGAAACGTCATGTGTGGTTGCCTCTTGTGCACCCTCTACTGGGGGCCCCACCTGGCCTGCAACCCCGGCATGTGCCCTGACTTGGAATCGAACCAGCAACCCTTTGGTTCGCAGGCCAGTGCTCAACCCATTGAGCCACATCAGCCAGAGCTGGAAGGAGTTTTATAAACTTAAATGCTTGTACTATAAAATAAGAATGGCTAAAATCAGGGAATTGAGCTTTCAATTTAAAAAGTAAAATAGCCCTGGCCAGTGTGACTCAGTTGGTTGGGCTTCATTTCACAAAGCAAAAGGTCACACTTTCGATTCCTGGTCAGGGTCGTGGGTTCAGTGCTGGTCAGGGGGCATATGGGAAGCAACCAGTTGATGTTTCTCTCTCACACTGATGTTTCTCTCTTCTCTTTCTCCCTCCCCTCCCCTCTCTCTAAAATCAATAAGCACATCCTCAGCTGAAGATAAAATAAAAGTTAGTACAAGAACATTAAAATTGCCTAATATAGTAGAATGAAGACAACAACAGAGAATCGAGAAGAAATTATGAAGTAGCAAACAAATATAGAATAAAATATAGACTAAAAATGACGATCAATACAAAAGGTTTGTTCATTGATGTGACTAATTAAATTAACAAACTTCTAGCAAGTTTGATCAAGATGTAAAAAGAGAAGACAAAAATAATCAATCTGAACTTGTCGCCGTAACAACAGAAATTACAAAGATAAGAGACTGTTATGGAAACTTAAGTGAAGTGGATGAATTAATGGGAAAATATAACTTGGCAAAAAGGACTTAAAAGTAAAAGAAAAATAGGATCTTTTCATAATCATTGAAACACTGAATCCGATAAATTGAATTAGTAGGAAAGAATCTTCCCATTAGGAAAATGCCAGGCCTGGGTAGTTTTATAAGTAGGTTTCAACAGACTTCAAGAGACATTAAAATATTACACAAATCTTACAATGATTTGAAGAAGAGGAAACACTCCCAGCTCAGTTTATCAAACTAGTACAAACTTTTCATACCAATAGCAGATGAAGGCAGTATGAGAAAGGAACCTGACAGGCTGATTTTCCTCATGAACAAAGATACAAACATCCCGAAGAAAATATTGGTAAACTAAACGCACAATATATAAAAAGACAAGTCAGGACAAAATTGGAATGAGGGTTTTTCCCCAAAATCCAAAGCTGGTCCAGCATTTGAAATTGACTGGATACAATGATCACATTCACAGATCAAATGAAAAAATTCACTAAAAGCAGAAAACTGCTTGATAAACTCCATCATCGACTTAGGATGCAGACTCCTAGCAAACCAGGAAAAGAAGGGAACTTTCTGAACCTTCTAAAGGACAGCTGTATAGCAAGAGTAACTTACAGCAAATGCTACACTCAGGGCTGAACCAGCAAAGCAGACCCTTTAGCAAGGGGGATCATGCTGAGGATTCCTGCTTCCACCAGTTCCCAGCCAGTACAATAAGGCAGAAAAAATAAAAGGAATTATACGGACTAGAAAGGAAGAAACAAAACTGTCATTATTCATAGCTGATTGATAGCAGGCACAGAATCTCAGGCAAGTTGTTAGAATTAATCAGGGAACTTAGCAAGGTTGCCAGCTGTAAACCCAATATACACAAGGCAATTGCATTTTTATATACTGGTACATTTGGAAAATTTAATTAGATAAAGCTATCATTTACGATAGCAATAACATGTAAGGAAATTATGTCTGCTTTTCCAAATTGAAGCTTGAGATTTAAAGCATTTCCAATAAAAATACCAACATGGTTTTTTCGTGGAAGTTGGCAAGCTGAGTGTAACAGTTATGCGGAAGGGTACGAGTCCAGGGATAGCCGAGAGCCTAGAAGGAAAAAGGACAGAGGGAGGGATTTGCCTTCCTAGCTGTCAGGCCTCATTATAAAGCAATAATAGTTAAGACAATGAGGTGTTAGCACAGGGATAGACAGAAAGACCACCGGAAAAAACCGGCCCAGACGCCATCCTGAGCATGTTTGGAAACTTGGTCAAATGACCGAGATGGAGATTACAGACGAGCGAGGGAGCGAGCGCTCGAGTGCTTGGTAATTACCCACATGGCAGATCGATGAAATCGGAGCCCTCTGTCATGCCGCGAACAGAAACCAAGTCTGGGTGGACCAAGGACTGCCAGGGAAAAGAAGGTAAACCTTTCAGCCTTTAAAAAATAAAACAGATTGTCTTGAAGACCTCGGGGTAGGGAAAGATTCCTTATACAGGACACGAAAGTGCTAGCCGTCGAGGACAAGCCCGCTGCTGCTGCGGCCTTAATTAGGGGCGATTGTAAGGCTCTAGAAAGAAAGAGGGAGAATGAAAACTCCAGACAGGAAGAAGGCATTTGTAATGCCTACAAAAAAAAAAAAAAGATTATTTTCCAGAGTGTATAAATGTCTCCCGGAAATCACTGAGAAACTGTTAAACCCCACAATATACAAAGAAGGATGACACAGATAAAAACATGTGAAAAATGCTCAATTTCATTGTTACTTATGGAATGCAAATTAAAACAAGGAGGGGATCCTATTTTATGTCACCAGACTGGCAAAAATGAATAATTCAGACAATACCTTGGATGAGGAGCAAAACACTATTGATGGAAGATTAGTACTTTGGGCAACATTGTCTTTGGGAAGATTAGTGTTTGGGCATTATCTAGAAAAGCAAAAGATGCTCAGTTCCACAACGACCCAGGAATCCCACTCTGTGCCCCCACAGAAATTCCGTAATGAGCACCAGAAGACCCAAGCAAGGACTTCCATTTTAAAGAAATTTATTTCTAGCAGAACTGTTGCTAATAACAAAAACCTGGAAGCAACACAAATATCCTCCCCCTCCACATCCCGGGAGAAAATGAATATGTACATTGTGCTACATATAGTGAAAACTAATGAATGTGTTAATTTGGAAAAAAAGAATCTCAGCAACAACCTCGAGTGAAAGGAGCCATTCACAAATGAACACACCCAGGGGCTGCATGCATGTAACGTTTGCAAACATGAGAACATCACACAAGGGGTACATTTACATGCTGAGGTGTTTTTGAAGTGAGCCTCAAAATAGGCACCCAGCGAGGCTAGGCTGGCTGTCTATCATTTTTGGCACGAGGACGGCTTCTCAGAGAGAGGAGAGGACTGTGTGTGAGTCAGGACCTCAGGCAGCTGAGCCCTGCCCACGTTCCTTGCTGTCCCTTGGTGGTTTTCCGTAACGACTCCGTGAAGTCCGGCCGGGCTGGCTGAGCTCGCCCATCCTGACAGAGGGGGCCGGTTAATGGTCTCCGTGTTTATTCTCCGGGGCTGAGCCAGGCCAGGCCCTGTTTTAGGTGGGGACATGTATGGGTTCCCAAATTTAAAACATGATGCCTTGATATGAATTTACTCTTGTTCAAACCAACCACCCTGGTTCCAGGGTTCTTTATTTTGCCTCTACAGCACGCCGATTTGATACTATTTTTATTTAAGAACTAGGACGCCAACTGAGAGGTACGCCAGGTAATCTTCAGGTGCAAGCACAGTGAAAGTCAGGCAGGCTGGTCCCGCCTGTCTGTGGCCACGGGAAGACACAGTGTCATGTCTGGGGAGGGGTCCGGGGACAGGTGGGCTCCAGCTGCTCCTGCTTCCTGCTGTGGGGCCGGAGCACCTGCCCCTCCCCCCCCACTCCTTGCCAAGGCAACTGTCTGGTGAGCTGTTGAAGGGGAGGAGGGCAGGTGACAAGGGAAACTGAGGGAGGACAGGTAAGGAGGGAGGCAAGGGGGACGTGTGAGGGGAGGGCACCTGAGCAGCCTGGTAATGAAGCTCTTTGGTCCCCGGTCCCCGAGCCAGGGCTCCTTTTGAAATACACCCAGGTCTTTTCCAGCAACTCCCAGGACAGAGCCACCATTCATCCCAGTGGGGCTTTCTTTTTTCCCTTGAAGAAAGTAACCATTCATCAGCCAGCAGTGCCTGGACCATGGGCTGAGGAATACGGTCCAATGGGCAGGCCCTTCTTCGCCCACTGATGCCCACGGCTGTCAGGAGGTGACACCAAGGCCTAAAAATAGCCTCCACCTCACCCTCGCTTTCCAGGGACTCCCTCCTCATGTTGACTTGGTCTGAGACAGGGCGGGTATTTCTGGAAGAATAATATTTCTACCCTGAGCTGCTTTTTCCTTCTGAGTAAGGCACCTTGAAAACACTTGTCTTTGTTGAAACATCAGAAAGAAAAGGTGATTTCTATGAAGTGTGAACACCTGATTTGAAGCTGAACTCAATCAGAGGCCAAGTGCCTATCAGTGGTGTGAAGTGAGCCATGCAAACACACACACACACACACACACACACACACACAACTGTGTGGGAGGCAAATGCCTGCACATTCAGAGCTGGTGGATCCGACGTTCATCGAACTCTCAACGGCAGTCCGAGTTCAAACGGACTGAGTCCCAAATGACAGGACACCTTTAAGCCTTTTCTGACTTGACAGGAAATGGGCTTAAAAATCACCTAACGTGGAAGTGATCATTGGGCTAAAATACGAAAACGTGTGCAGCGGGTCCTCCGAGCCATTTTGTTCTGTGCCGTTTTGTTACAACTCAACGCCTTTACTTTCCTATCCACGCAGCTGTCAGAGGACGCTGAGCTTCTTTCCATGCCTTGGCTGCTGGTGCTGCTAGTGAACATGGGGGCGCAGTAACTCCTTGGGGCGGTGATTTGGGTTTCTTTGGATATAATACATCCAGAAGTGGGATTGCCGGGTCATATGGTAAGTCTCTTTTAAATTTTTGAGCGGCTTCCCTATTGTCTTCTATAGTGCCTGTATTAATTTAAATTCTCACCTGCTTTCTAAAGAAGGGGTTAGAGTCTCCATCCATTTCCTCCCTGGCTACCTGCTGCGTATGTAGCTGGGCCCAAACTCTAGACAGTGAACTTGCTTTGCATGTATATCACTAAAGGGCTGTCCCGTTAACTTTCCCAGAACAAGATAAGAGAACACATTAGAGATATCGAATTGGAAAGGAAGAAATAAAACACTATTTACAGATTCTATGATACACCAGACAATCCAAGAAAACTGACAAAAAAAAAAACCAACAACCTCAAACAATTTGAATATTTAGTAAGGTAGTGGGCTACAGTATTAATAAACAATAACACGTCAGAAGATATAATAGGAAAAAAGACCCCATTTACAATTGGAAACAGAGAAAAAAAAAGATAAACTTAACCCCAAAAGCTCAAGGCCTACAGGAAGAAAAACTGAAACAGTTCTGAAGGAAACAAAAAAAGATTTGAAGCAACAGAAAGACATACCATGCTGTGATATGTCAATACTCTCTAGACCAATTCATATATTTAACATTATATCACTGTAAATACCAATGGGACTTTTTTTCTGGACTAGATAAAATGACTCTAAAGTCCTTGGTAAAATCTAAAGTAGGGAAAATTCTGAATGGCAAGAGCAATGAGCAGTAGTCACAGATGTAATTAAGCCTCAAAACTTTACATTGTGTGGTGCTAGTGTATAAATAAGAAGACAAACTAATGTAACAATAGAAAGTCCAGAAATCATCCCAAATACATACATGAATTTGGCATATAGTAAACTTGTGAAATCAGTGGGAGCAACATGAACTTGTAAATAAGTGTCATTACAACTGGGTAGGTCGTCTGGAAACCTTCGTAAGCCATACCTCATGCCACACACCCAGACGCTTCTCAAAGAGGTCAATAACTTGAACACGGTGACCAAACAAAACCTATCAGAAAACAAGGAAGAATTCACTTATAACTTTGGAATGGGTAAAACCTTTCTAAAATGATTCAAAATCCATATGTCATGAAAAAAAGATGACTTTTTAATTTTATTTTTAAGAAAGATTTTATTTATTTACCCTTAGACCAAGGGGAAGGGAGGGAGGAAGAGAGGGAGAGAAACATCGATGTGCAAGAGAAACATCTGTGGGTTGCCTCTTGCATGGCCCCAACTGGGGGCCCAGCTTGCAACCCAGGCATGACCGGAAATCAAACCTGTGAACTTTTGGTCCCCGGGATGATGTCCACCCCACTGAGTCACAGCCATCAGGCAAAAAAGGAAAAGATTACATTTTAAAAACATTTTCAGTTATTGATTGTTAGAGAGAGAAAGAAACATTGATTTTTCTTTTTGTTCCACTTATTTATGCATTCATTGTATGTGCCCTGACCTGGGATCAAACCTGCAACCTTGGCCTGTTGGGACGACACTCTAACCAGAGAAGCTACCCAGCTAGGGCTTACACTTTTTTACTTTATAAAAACTTGACTTCCTTTTGCATCCCAGGCTGGTGACGAGGAATAGAAGTTCCGTCTTGCCCCTTTTCCATGTGTAACCCTCCACATACTGTGGTTTCAGCTGCATTAAGGAGAGAGGGGCAATGTACAAGACCCCAAAACACGCAGTAGTGAGGTCCTCAGATTTTTGGAGCACTTCATTTCATGAGCGGGTGAGAACCACACTGCTAAACCACCAAAATCGGCCGCAAGCTTTTCTGGTAGCAGCCCTCTCAAACAGCCGACGCCCAACCCCGGGTTTCCAGCCCGAATCTGGTGTCCAGTGCGTGAGTGTGAAAAGGAGCCAGGAGACTTGGTCAGGAATCTCCAATTCCGGACACACATCCGAACTGTAAGAGCTCGTGGCGTGCTTACAAGTGCTCCCTGCTCAGGCCTCTTCCCCCAGAAATCCTGGCTGAGTGGGGCTGGGCCAGGCCCTGTGAGTGGCTCAGATGTCCAGCCAGGGTTAGAAACCACTGATGTCGGCTTGTCCCTACACTGTCCCTAGGGAGCTGATGACCTTTGGCAAGTCGCTTTACTTCCCTGGACTGCAGTTCCCTCATCTCCAAATAAGAACTGGGATTGGAGGGCTCCAGACCTGGCTGCCAGTCAGTAACTGCCGGGGAGAAATTCAGATTCCTGAGTCCTGCTCAGGCTCCCTGAGTCTGAGCCTTCGGGCCCGGGGCCCAGGGGCCTGTATTCTTAGACTGTTACGTGCACGACATAAATTTTACTATTTTCCCTTGTACGGTTGAGAGCTGTTAAGCACATGCACATTGTGCAACCCTTCCTCAGAGCTTTTGCACTTGCAAAACTGAAACTCTGTACCCACTAAACCACAGCTCCCAGCTCTCCCCCGCCCCCGCCCCCGGCACCACAGTTCTGCTGTCTGTCTCGATGAACTTGACTGCTCTGGGTACCTTACCATAACCGGATTCATCAAGTATTTGTCTTTTCACGACTGGCTTATTTCATGTAGCATAATGTTCTCAAGCTTCATCCATGTTGTAACATGTTGCAGAATTTCCTTTTTAAGGCTGAACAATATTACATTCTATATATTTTGCCTGTCCATTCATCTGTTTAAGGACACTTTGGCTGCTTCCATATTTTAGCCATTGTGAGTAATGTTGCTATGAAGTTAGGTAAACAAATATTTCTTGGAGATTCTGCTTTCAAGAATCTCGAGACCTTGAGTGGGCGGGTGAGTCACCCATGATCTTTTAGGTGTGTACCCAGAATCGGAATTGCTGGGTCAGATGCTAGTTCTGTTTTTAATTTTTTGAGGAGCTACCATGCTGTTTTCCGTAGTGCCCGGCTGCACGAGTTTGCATTCCCACCAACAGTTCACGAGGGTTTCCTTTTCTCCGCGTCTTCCCCAGTCCTGATGCGTGTGAGAAACCTGTGTTTTTAAAAAGCTCCCCGGGAGATTTGGTACAGTGACAGGGATGGGACCATTGGACTCAGCGGTGACTCAAGTCCCTTCTAGTTTCCTGAAAGTGCCTGCATTCACACGCAAAGTGGACTCACACGGCTAAGCCTTATGGAGTACCAGAGATTGCTGTGATCTGCCCACATGGGCTGTTAGTTTGCGATCCTGCTCTATCTGTTTTAGGTAGGAGCCTTTTTTTTTCCATATGTTGACTTCAAATTGCTGGTGTCGGTGTCTGGCACGTGACAGATGGCTCAAAGACGGAGTGAATCAATGAGTGAACCAATTAAGTCCTCAAGGCAGAGAACATGCCGTGTGTTCCCTCTGAACCTCGCACTGTGCCCAGCAGAAGTGCAGGTGGCATGGCCAATACTGGTAGGTGTTTGAGTGTGGAATAGACATGTATCTGTCTGTCTGTCATTTTTGCCAGTACAGAAGTTGGCACATTGAGAAGGCCGAGTGCACTGTGGGCCCCTGGTGACAATGGTTGTGTTTTTTCCTTGCACGAGTGTTCTTGGTCAAGAGCCTGCGTGGGCAGCATCAGAACACATGGGGTCTCGAGGAGCGGTGCGTTCCTCTCTCTTGTGCGTGGAAGCTCCCAGGGCTAGCCAGCTGTTGGCAGGCAAGAGAAGGGGGCACCCTGGAGCAGATCTACCATCCTGGGACCCTCCCACCCAGCATGGCCTGCCCTGCTGGGGTGCTGTTGCCACCTTTGCTTGCCACTGTCTCAGAGCAGCTGGAGCCAATCCCGGTTGCATGGCCCGGAGAAGCAGGGCAGGGAGCGTGGTTCCCTGTCCTCTGGAATGTGGAACAGGCTGTAACATCAGGGAAGCCCTACAGCCTGGACCACAGGCCTGGAGAAAGCAGTCATGAGGTCTCCTCACCCTCACGGCCCTCCCTTTGGGTGCTCCCTGATGGGGGCAGGGCGTGAGCTCTGTCACAGCCCCTGCGCTCAGCCAGGTCCCGACTCTTAGATGCTCCCGTGGTTACAAATCAGATCTTCCGTGGCGGTAGACTGTCTTAGAGTTTGCAAATCATATTTACATACTATGTCATATTTAATCACACACAGAGGGTTGTTTATTAAATTTGCAGGGTGGTGAAATACGGAAGCATATTTCTTCAACAACCTTGGCCAGAAGCATCTATGTTTTCTACTCCCTCAACCCGCTGATGGCTGGCCCTGCCTTTCCCCTCCCTTCTTCAACACAGAATGTTTATTAGAACAGCAGGCTCTTCTGGCCGCTTTGACACTGAGTCTTGTGCTGGAAGTTGGCAGTGATTGAACTAGTGAACCAATTTGAAAATCAGGATGCATCGAGGGGGAGGTCATTGGAGAGGAACGTATGTATCTATAGAGTGAACAGTCCTACGCTCACAGCAATAACCGACATCTACGTAGTGTCTACTCAGAGCTGGCTGTTTGAAGCCCTTCCTGTCCCGCAGAGGAGCAAACAGAGGGTGGGTGAGTCACCCACGGTCACACGGCTGGTGGTGCACAGCTGTGCCTTCTGCCCCTCTCCTGCTTTCTCAGTTGTCTCCTTTATTCTCTAGTCCCTACTCCATGTTCCCAGCACTTAAAAGAAAAACGGAAGCTAAAGTTCCATAACATGAAATTGGCGCGTGCATTTGAATGTGGACAATTCAGTGGCATTTAGAACATCTGCAGCGCTCTGCGACTGTCACCCCTCCCTCGCTCTGGAAGGAAACTGAAAGGAAAAGGGAACCCTGTGCCTGGTAAGCAGTCCCTCCCCATTCCCCCTGCTTCTACCCCTCCCACTCCCCACCCCCACCCCCCAGTCCCTGGCAACCACTAATCTGCTTTCGGTCTGTATGGGTTTGCCTATTCCGGGCATTTTATAGAAATAGAATCATGCAGTCTGTGGCCTCCTGTGCCTGGTTTCTTTCACTTAGCATGAGGTTTTCAAGGTTCATCCATGCAGTAGCCTGTGTCTGTACTCCATTCCTCTTTACGGCCGAATAATATTCCACCGTGCGGAGGTAACCACGTTTGCTTACCCAGTCATCCGTTGGTGGGCATTTGGGGGGGGGGTTGCTTTCATCTTTTGGCTGCCATGAACATGCTGCCATGAACTTTTGTGTACAAGTATTTGAGTGCCTGTTTTCAGTGCTTTGGGGTGTATACCTAGGAGTGAAATTGCTGGGTCAAGTGGTAATTTTATGCTTGACTCTTTGAGGAAACTTCTAGCACTTTTGAGCGGAGTAGGCCTCGCCTTACTCTAAGAAGACAGGAGCACGCTGGTGAGACAGAAAATGTGAGCCCCGCCTTCTTTGCCATCCAGGGCCAGCCCTTCTGCGCCCCGAGGTGGGGGCGGTGGGGGGGGGGTGGGAACATGGCTGCACTGGGGACTGAAGCCCAGATGCCAGGCTGGGTTGCTGGGGCTGTCACAACAAAGTGCCGCAGACCACGTCACTTAAACGGTTTGTTTTCTCACAATTCTGGAATCTGCGATCGAGGCGTTGGCAGGGTTATCTTCCTCTGAGGCCTCTCTCCTTGGCTTGCACAATAGACGGCCGTCTTCTCCCTCTGTCTCCAGATGGCCTTCCTTCTGTGCTTGTCTGGGTCCTAATCTCTTCCTGTAAGGACACAGTTGTATTGCATCGGGGCCCGTTCATTTGGCCTCATTTTACCTTAACTTCTGTCTCAAGGCCCCATCTTCAAATATGGTCACACTCTGAGGTGCTGGGGTTAGGACCTCAACATGAGTTTTTGGGAGCCCATAGCAGATGCTGTGAGACCCGTCACGGTATTTTGAGTTTGAAACCTAGTTTCAGCCCTGCCAATAAATAGGTTCGTAAATGTGAATGAGGAACATAACCTTTCTAGCCCTTGGTTTTCTCAACTGTGTAAGGAAGAGAGTAATACCAGTCTTGAAAATGGGTAAACATGAGGTAAACTATCTTAATGCTTCTAGACCTACATTTGGCCCAAAGTTGATGCTAATAACTCGGAGTTTTGTTCCTTCACATCTCTTGTATTTTTTCTACATCTCACTTTCCTGGGTAAATATATTGGAAACACGGATCCTTCCCATGTGGCAAATGAAAGCATCTGTGGTATGATGTTTTCATGTGATGTCCTCATAAATCTCTTCCATCACGCCCGGAAAGAGTTGTCAGCCAAATTCAAAGCATTTTTTGGTATATTGAGACAAATAGTAAATCATGAGTAATTTTGCTGTGAATATAGGTCATCCATAAAAACAGTACTTTAAAGTTTTGCTTTGAGAGCCGAACATGTCCGCATTTGAGGAAAAATTAGTGGGGAGTCAGCTTGCACCTGCGTCGTCTCTGTCCCCACGCCAGCCACCCCTGCCAGGCGCTCCCCACCTTTCCCCAGGATGCCCGCTGTGGCCTGCTAACCCACGGCTCTCCCAGCTCCTAGTGCCTCCGCCTTCCAAACCGAGTTATGCACGGTTTAATCTTCCAGAAGTACAGTTCTTACCACACCATTCTGTCAGGAGAAACTTCATTAGCTTCCCCATCGCCAATCTAAACTCTTTATCATTCTACATAAGGCCTCAGCCTGCACTCCCAGCCTGGTTTTCTGTTTCCTCTTCAGCCTCCTGTGCCCCAGCAAATCAGGGCTTATTCCTCTTTCCTTGGCAGTGACCTTGTTTCCCTACCTCTGTGCTTTTGCTGCTTTTGCTCTCTGCTCCTCTGCATCAGTCAGAAATGCATTCAGCTGCCAGTAACATAAATGCTAACCAACAGTGACTTAAACAAGGAAGAGAGTCAGTCATTCACACAACAAATCCAGAGGCGGGCAGTTCGGGGCTGCCGCAGCAACTCAGCCCTGTCATCAAAGACCCAGTCCCAGTGAATCCTTATTTTCTGTCATCTTGGTATGTTGGCTTATTGCAGTATGGTTGCAAAGTGTCTGTTATATCTCTATGTATCACATCCATGTTCAAGGTAAGAAATGGATTTACCTTTCATCAAATAATAAAACCACTTTCAGAAGCCTCCATAATCTTCCTCTAAAGTTTCATGTTCAACATTGTGTCACATGGCCACTCCTACTCTAGCTGCAAGGGAGGCTGGGAAAGAGAGTAATTTAGTTGGGAAGTGAGCAAGAGGAAAGGGTGGTGGGATGGTATTGGTGTGCCTACCATCACTGTCAGCCACACCCTTCCTGCCCCTTCCTCCAGGAGGTGCCATTCTCTCAGCAACATGCAAAGAGCCCTTTCCCCTTCCTGTTTCTAATATACTCTGTATCTTGATTTCAGTACACATATATTCTCTTATATGGTAATGTGCAGTTCTTTTTTTAAAAATATATTTTATTGATTATGCTATTACAGTTGTCCCATTTCTCCCCCATCATTCCTCTCCACCAGTACACCCCCTCCCACCCACATTACCCCCCCTTTAGTTCATGTCCATGTTTCATGAGTTCTTTAGCTTCTACATTTCCCACACTATTCTTGCCCTCCCCCTGTCTATTTTCTACCTACTGTCTATGCTACTTATTCTCTGCACCTTTCCCCCTCTCTCCTCCTCCCACTCCCCTGTTGCTAACCCTCCATGTGATCTCCATTTCTGAGTTTCTGTTCCTGTTCTAGCTGTTTGCTTATTTTGCTTTTATTTTAGGTGTGGTTGTTAATATCTGTGAGTTTGCTGTCTTTTTACTGTCCTATTTTTTATCTTCTTTTTCTTAGATAGGTCCCTTTAACATTTCATATAATAAGGGCTTGGTGATGAACTCCTTTAACTTGACCTTATCTGAGAAGCACTTTATCTTCCCTTCCATTTTAAATGACAGCTTCGCTGGATAGAACAATTTTGGATGTAGGTCCTTGACTTTCGTGACTTGGAATACTTCTTTCCAGCCCCTTCTTGCCTGTAAGGTCTCTTTTGAGAAATCCGCTGACAGTCTGATGGGAACTCCTTTATAGGTGATTGTGCCCTTATCCCTTGCTGCTTCTAGAATTCTCTCCTTCATTTTAATCTTGGCTAATGTAATTCTGATGTGCCTTGGTGTGTTCCTCCTTGGGTCCAACTTCTTTGGGACTCTCTCAGCTTCCTGGACTTCCTGAAAGTCTATTTCCTTTGCCAGATTGGGGAAGTTCTCCTTTATTATTTGTTCAAATAAGCTTTCCACTTGTTGCTCTTCCTCTTCCCCTTCCGGTACCCGTATAATTCAGATGTTGGGACGTTTAAAGATGTCCTGGAGGTTCCTAAGCCTCTCCTCATTTTTTTGAATTCTTGTTTCTTCCTTGTTTTCTGTTTGGTTGTTTATTCCTTCTGGTCCACTCCATTGAGTTGAGTTCCAGTTTTCCTGCCATCACTATTGGTTCTCTGGGCGTTTTCCTTCATTTCCCCTATTGTAGCCTTCACTTGTTAAGATGAAGTACACTCTAAGAGGTACTGTGAGATGCTTAGTGCACTATAAGAACTGAATACACGCCCACTGCAGCCATACCCTGCAAGACTCATCACATTCTGGTGAGGAGGTCCCATCATCATGCTTGCTTCACAGATGGGGAGCTGAGTTTCAGACAAGCTAGTCCCCCGTTCCCAGACACCTATGAAGTTGAAGAACTGGGATTCGAGTGCAGGTCTGTCTGAATCTGAGGACGGTGATTTGAACAATTAACTACATTACTTCCAGCCTAGGCTTTCTACATTTCTTTCCTTACCTCCTCCAAGACTGGCAGTTTAATGGAGGTTAGGTTCTTGGGTGCTGATTTATATTCTTCATACCCTGCCCATCCACCTGGTCAGGGGTTTCTATGCCTTGGTCTGGGTGACACCACAGGAAACCACCAACCCTTGGGAGGTTGAAACTGGCCCAAACAGGCGTTGCCTTGGAAGACCTGGGAACTGTCATTCTCAGTGACCAGGTAAGTCTCCTGAGAAAGCCATCCCTGAACAGACCCAGGAAGCCTATGCCCTACAAGATGGCCCGTGCCAAACCTGTGTCTTCAAACCAGCACTTAGCCTGGGTCAGATCAATTCAAGCCCCAGTCACAGAGATGGCCTTGGACCGCTCTCCTTCGTCTGATCTTTGGATGATTATTACTTTATTCCTTGTCCTCTGGCTTTGTTTATGACAATAGAACTTGATTTCTCCAGCCTGGTTCAAAACCCTCCTTGGAACACAGTTCCACTTGCCCTTTGGTTTTCCTGGTCTCCCAGGCATCGGGTACCACTTGAGTTCAGTGCAACCTCAGCAGCTGTGATCACATCCTGGCCCCACGGTGGGGCCTCTTCTAGCCTCCCATGACGGGAGGCCTCAGACCGAGCAGAACGTCAGCCCAGCAAAACCGTTGGCTAGCTTTGAAAGTCCACAGGGACCTGGGTGAAGCCCTGTTCCCTTCTGCCACAAGCCAGCCCTAACCATTCTTAGGCTCTAGTATTAAAGCTTAACTGCCTTTACACAATGCCAAATGCTGAATGAAAAGTCAGCTGTGTGTATATTCTCAGTGTTTTGTGACCCAAACGTTTGGCTCTAAGGGGAACCTTGGCATCTGGGTGCGTTAACATTAAACACATGGACACCCAAACATCCGGATGGAGAATGAAGAACTCAGCAAACACAAGGACCAGTGGCATTTACAGAGCAGAGTGGAATGGCTGGCCGGTCGGCAGGCTGTTTCAGGCTGGTGTAGACGGAGCTCAGCACTTCTCATGTCGACACAGACTCTGACTGAAGGCTGCTCCACATCAGATGAAAGGAAAATGAGGGGCGGAGTCTAATACCAATCTCTCTGGCTCACCTCTCTGCCCACTTCCCCCAGCTCCTGGGCTCAGGGGCATGCATCGGCTTGCATGGCCCCTGTAACCTGCCTTCTCAGCTCTGGCCTGTCCTAGGAGGCAAAACAACTCCTTTATCCCAACATACCACAGCTACTTAGATGTGGGCATTTAACCTTCTTAAGAACAAAATCCCATTACTCACCATGTCCGTTATTATACTGGAAAGAGTGTAGAGTGTAGCCTAATAGCCTAGTATACACAGGCTAGCTAAAAATATCTCATCTGTACTGCATCTATTCTAAAAAACAGACCTCTATTGAGCTGATAATTTCCAGGAGTAAGTACCCGTGGCCTAAGGTTGATGGACATGAACTTGTGCGCATGGCTGTGCTGCTCTGTAACGTTCGGAGTCCTCATTGTGTTTGAGAGGCGGTGGAAAGAGAAGGGACTTTGGCATTAAACCAACCTGGACTCAAGCCTCGGGTCGTCAACGACTTTCCTCTGTGACCCTGTTTTCGTTTTGTGCTGCTTTTGCTCACCTATCTACTAGCTACCTTCGGGCTGTTGTGAGGGTTAAATGAGATAAGCTGTGCGGCGAGTTCTTGTCTGTGTCCAGCATGTTCTTCCTTCCCCACGTGCCCACCCCTCATCCCTTCCCTACGTAACATTTATTCTTCACTCCTGGTATGTTGCTGTCATCAGTGGTTTGGGGGGCAAAAGATACACCGCACAGTAGAACATCCACGTTCATATAATACTGTATGAAAAACTCACGTGTTTTCATCCTGATGAGGTATTCCATGTGCCTTGCTTCCTTCTGCCCTCCTGTTTCCTTTTCGTTCTACGGCAAGATGAATTAGATCGCCCAGAAAGCACATTCTTTATCCCAAACATCAACACACCCTCTTGCCTTTGAACAGCAGAATCAAAGGAAAGCAAACAAGCAAATCAAAGAAACCCTCCGTGCGTGCGTGCGTGTGGGCTGGGGCAATCTCGGTGGCCTCTGGTATGCTTGGCTGTGAGCCCTTCCCGCAGCTTCAGCAGGTGAGAGGTGCTCTCGGGACACCCGCCATCTTCCCTCCGCTATGGGACAGCGCCCCCTGCCTGCGCAAACCTGCTACTTTTCTTTCTCAGTTCCAAAGCGCAGGCTTGGTGTCTCTCTCCGCTCACCCACCGGGACTCCCTCCCTTCCTGTGCAAGCACGTGGTGTGTGCCAGCTGTGTGCTCACCTTGCGATTAGCCCTGTGGCTGGAGCTGCATTCTGTACCAATGCATCCAGCGCCAGGCAAGCCACAACGAA
Source organism: Anoura caudifer (assembly GCA_004027475.1). NCBI lineage: Eukaryota > Metazoa > Chordata > Mammalia > Chiroptera > Phyllostomidae > Anoura > Anoura caudifer. The sequence goes on from PVKU01000080.1 coordinate 411,715, forward strand.
GTTACTAGCCTAAGGCAGAGGGGTGTCTTAAATTTGAGACAGAGGTTGCCAAAATAGTCAAATCATTCCAAGAGCATAAGAGTAAATTCTTGGTTCCCAAATTTTCAAAAGTTAAATAAGGTTTTTTTTCCTGATCATTTGTTAGTGGTGAAATAAACATCCCTCTAGCTGTCTGCAATGTGCAGAGGTCACCTGACAACACAAACATGCCAGCTAGGCTTTTTTAAGTTACGGGCGGGGAACATTGTTCTCTCTCCCCCACCCCACATTTCTCCCTGAGCGCTTCATGCTTTCTGAACCAGGGAGAAACCTGCCTGGACCCTCTCCACAGGAAAGAGAGTGAGGTGACATCTGATCAGGGAGAAGGGCCCCTGAGCATGGGCAAGTAGCACCTTCTTGGCCGAGGAAGCTCAAGTGCTAAGTTAAACACTCACTCCATGAAGCGTTCTCGGACTCTGCCCGTGCTGGAATGTTTTCTCTGTCCACCATCTTATGTGACCAGGTACCTGCGGGCACTTTACAGTGTCACTCTATATAGAGCTAAACTTGAACTTCCAGTTTCCTCTCATTCCAGGGGTGGAGAGGGGCAGGTGTAGTCTGGGCCCCTGGAGCCTCTGGGCCCTAGTGGGTCTCTGTGTCTCTGGCCCACGCCTCAGCTGCCCAGATGGGACCACAGCTGCGTATTCAGCTGCCATAGTCTCATTCACACCAGCTGAATGCGATTTCCAGATGCTGGCAGGAAGGGAGCCTCCCACCTCTCCATACGACTTTTCATCGCCTTTCTGACTTCTCCCCACCCACCCTGTGCCCAGTTACAGCTGCCCTCCAACAGAGCAGCCCCAGCCCCCTCTCCTTGGGGGCCCTTGTGCCCACCACATCCATGGCCCTCAGGGGCTCACCATTTAGCCCCTGCACTTACCAAGTTACTCTTCCAGACAAGGAGCTTACTCTCAAAGAAATTTTGGTGGCAGCTATTTAAGACGGTAATTTTATCCCCAACAGGACTTCCGCTCACATGGTACGCATCCTACCCTGCACAGGTGGGGTGTACAGTTATACGTGAGGTCGCTGGGGGTTCCATGCTGCCGCTGACTCCTGTTCCCAGAAGGGGGTCCCTTACCCCAGGGGGACTTAGATGTATCCAGGACGTTGCTCATGGAAGACCTGGCCAGGAACCTCCCCTTGGGGCAGTGCATCCTGCCCCCTGGACCCCTCTGATGGAAGGGCCCCCTTTCTTCCCTTTGTAGTGCTCCTTGTCCCTCCGGAGTCCTGACTGTCCTCCTCTCCTGTTTCCAGTGGCCACGGTCCTTCCTCGGGCCTCTGAGGAGAAAATCTTAGTCTTTCCCTTAGGTGGAAGTGACTGTCGTCTTTGGGCTTTGTTTCTGCTTCGGTGTGGCGTGGGGAAGAGGAAATGGCCCTGGGGCGTCGGTATTAGAGGAGCGGCGGGAAGTACGCACACGGCCACAAGAGGGCGCAGAGGCTGCGCACCGCCCAAATCTGGGGTCCCATCCGCAGGCACAGCGGTGTGTGTGACGTGCAAAATGGGGTTTGCACCCTGAGGAAGATGCTGGGCTCTGCTTCCTCTCACTCAGGACGGTATGGCTGTACTGAGAGAGTGATGTGCTTTGAGCCCAAAGGACCCCAATTTGAGTCACCTTAGTCCGTCACTATTTCACAGACTGGCGCTGGACTAGTCTCTGAACATCTTAGAGCCTCAGTTTCCTTATTTCTGAAAGGGAAACGACAGACTCTCCTTTACAGAGTAGCTGCGAGAGAGAAATGAGATCTTATTTTAATTGTCTGGCATGTACTAGGTGCTCAGTAAATGTGTTTTTCCTGGGAGGGTTGTGCTGTTTGGAGTGGTTGCCGAGCTCACTATTGGCCCTTTTCAAGGGACAATATTCAGGGCCTTCCAGAGCTTCTGAGGGTGTATGTAGTGGAGCCTGAAAAAGGTACAATCATCCCTCTTGGGTCTTGATTGAAGATAATGTCAGATTTATCCGGATGTGTGGCCTGCTGGCCATCCCAGAAAGTTACAGTCTTAATGACAACTTACTGAGCCCACACCGGATGTTAGGTACAGTTTTAAAAGCACCTCCAATGTAGCATCGCGCTGGCAGAAAACGGTTTGTCCCAGAGCCCGTCCCGGCAATTCTGTGTCTTCGTACAGGGGTGAGGTGATAACTTTCCTCTGCCTTCCAGTCCCCTTCCTGGCGTTGCCTGGAGCTTGTGTAGCTCTTTGGGTCCCCAAATGCAGTCTGTTTCCACCAGCTCTCTGTCCCCCTCGATCAGTCGCTTACCTCTGAGCGTGCTCAGGAGACATCCATTGCGCGGGTCTGTGAGCTGGCGGTGCACGGGGGCCGACTCGCAGCCGCTGACCAGAGCCAGTGGTGGTGTGCATCTCTCGGCAGCATGGACGGCACCATGGTGTCACCCGGCCTTCGAAACCGGCCAGGAGGGCAGCACTGCAGCAGGGAGACCAGCCGAGGCTGCAAAGCAGGCTGCCCGCTCCATGGAAACCACTTTCCCATCCATCGGCAGGCGTGCTCCCAGCACCCTTACGGCTGGCCCGCGTACTTGCAGAGAAAAGCTCAACAAGGTGTTTCAGACTTGAATGGAGGAGCTCGTAGGAAACCCTTAATTCACAGACACGCTTTCAGTGGAGGATTTCAGGTAGGCAGGCTCTCTGCTTCAGGAAGACAAGTAACTGGTTTTCAAAACGAAGCTGAAAGGTACCCTCTAGGGACCAGGTACATCTTAAGCGTTACCTCCTGTACCTGGCAACAGCTTAACATGCTCAGGGACACCTTCCGTTCCTTATAACGCATGTCTCAGTGTCGTCTGGAAATTAAACAAGAGAGCACAGACCTGGCACAGAAACCCGGCAAACTCAAAGGAAAAAAATGGGTTGGCCTAGCCTGAACTTCACTGTTTGTACACATGATGGTGCTCTCTTCTCAGGAGAAGGGGGCAATTAGAAAAATGCTCACCGCTGAGCCCGCAGCCAGAGTTGGACTCAGCTGCCTGTTATGATCTACCTACCGCGTTAGGGCAATTTGGTTTGAGCTGAGCCACAGTAAGGTCAAAGTCACTGGCCTGTTACCTTACAGAGGTATCTCTTGATCATATGAGCCAGCATTCATTACTTCCACTCTGCCTTCTGATACCCACCTTTGATGAATAGCCAAAGGGATCCTCCGGCTCCCCTGAGAAGACAAAGAAGGTGTCAGAGGCTTGTTGAATTCAGGGTTTCCTTCTGCTCCCCTCACCTGTGCTTCCCCTGCCTTCTCCACACCACCCATTTGCACCCACAGTTAAATCCCACTGCGAGGGGCAGGGGTGAGAGGGGGCAAATGTTGCTCTGATAAATTACAGGCACAGTCCCTTGTCATGCTTCCAGCTTGGCACAGGTGTAGGCACTGACCAGTCCACTGCAGGTCCTCCCGGTCATCTCCTCCTACTTCCGGTGTCCCATCACCGCAGCTAGCTTGCAGACCAGGCCCTGGGGTTCCTGTGCTCCGAGGCAGTGCACCCGACCTAGATACCCCAGCCCAAGGCCAAGCTCTTTCCTTCCACCCTTTTGGTCACAGATGCCGGCTCTCACTCTCTGACCCAGACTGGGACAGCATGCGTGGAGGCCACTCGTGCCACCGGCCTGGCTAGTGTTGCCTCCATCTGTCACCTCTGGTATTGTGTGCTGAGCTTCTGCTGCGTCCGGCCCCTCCTCTCTTCCCTGGTTCTCTGAGCCGAGCGAGCCCTGCTCTGGCAGTGCCCCCCTGGAGGCCGTCCAGTCTCTCAGCTCCTCCTCAACTCATGTGCCCATGGCCCCCAGCTCCTGGGTGTTTTGTGTGCTTTTCCCCAAGCCCAAAGCTTCAGTCAGCCCCCTTGGGCATTCCTCTGCCTCGCCAGGAAACGAGGAGCCTTCCTACTCTTCCCACTCTGCTCAGAGCGTGGTCCTTTTAGTAGGAGTCAGCCTACGGAACTTCAGGGATGAATCTCTCGCCTCCTTGTGAAGTTTTAAGAAGGCCGCAGACACGCCGTGCGTGTTGGATGGTGCTGCATCTCGGAGTCAAGGGTGGAGAGTACGCAGCGCTCGCATGTTCTAACCTCTGTAGTCTTCGCCAGTGACACGGGTAGGTTAAGCTCTCACCTTGCCTCGCCCCAGCTGGTCATGGTCAAGTCCCCTGCTCCCACGTGAAGCCTCAGCATGCCAGTTCGAAGGGAACAACCACATACAGTCGCCAGCATTCCTTGAGAACCATCCGTTCCTCCTCCTGCTTACGTTTCAGGGATGCCAGTAGCTGGAGAGCCATGCGAAGTCAAGTGAGAGTGTATTTAAGGTGAACGCAACATATTTGAATGTTGAAGGTCCAGCTGGTAAGGAAAGCAAAAGTATCGGTGATCACCTGTGGTGAAGACCAAAATAACCACCCTTTGCCCAAGCTTTCCCTGCTCACAGGTGTGGGGAAGGCAAGCCAGGAGGTCAGCTGGAGGCTCATCAGTCTTTTTGACACTCAAGACTCCCTGCTCCTGGTGACCAGATTCGGCCATTCTCTTCCTAGCGCTGCCATGGACGTTTCCTTCCTCCATCTAAGGTCTTGATCTGTTCTTGGAATTCCAGTCTCTTTCAGCCTTTTCTCTTGCAGGTGCTGAGTCAGACTGATGTCATTAATGATCCTGTGAATGCCTTTCGCTTTGTAGCTTTGCAGTCCCCACCCCCTGCGACTCTAGGACATGTGACTTGCTGTGGCCAATGGCACCAGAGCACATTGGATGACAGCATAGACTTGCAAGAGACTGGCTTGCTTTCTTCTTTATCTTCAACTCCTGCTTATGGGAACACACCTGGACTAGCCTCCTGGCAGATGAGAGACCATATGGAGCAGAGTGAGTCACTTTGAACTGGCTGGCCCCGTGCTGACCAGCCAAACACGAGCGAACCTGCTCACATCAGCAGGAAAGCCCTGCCAACCCACTGATGCCCGAGCAAAAACAAATGCTTGCTGTTGTATTCCACCAGGGTTTTCTGGTTGTTTGTTATGCGACAGCATGTGGCAGCAGACACCTGGTCCTGCCGTAGAGTGTGTGTGCCATCAGCAGTGTCAGCCGTGGGATTCTGGGGTGACCGGGCTTGCTGGCCTCTTCCCTCATCCGTCTCTGTCACTTCAGGCTAGTGGGAGTAAGCTGGGAAAATACGGAGAGGTTCTGGAGACCTATTTTAGTAAAAACAAAACAAAGCAAAAACAAACTGGAGACCCTGGCTTTCTGAGCAAGACGTGTGTGGGAATGGTATCATCTGAATAGCTCAGTTGGTTGGAGTGTCATTCTGATACGCTAAGGTTATGGGTTTGATCCCCGGTCAGGGCACATACAAGAATCAACCAATGAATGCATGAATAAGTGGAACAACAAATCAATCTCTCCCTCAAATCAATCCATTTTAGAAAATTATGTGTGAATATAAAGAGGGACTTGTGTCATTCTTGCCCAGCCTCTGTTATTGACCCCCCTGGCCCAGTAACCAGTCTTGATGTAGCCCATTTAGTTGAAGATGTGAGCATCTCCCACTTAGGGGGCTCGCTGGCCAACTTTGGGTGTGTCACGGTGGGACAGCATCTGCTTGCATGGAAGGAAGGTCGAACCCCCAGGGCTGCACACCTGGGTTATTGCAGGGACTCTCCATTGAACCTGTGTCCAGACCAATCCCTCCTGCCCGCCACCACCAGCCCGATCTGTCCCCCAAACCACTCCACTTCCAAATTCTCTCTGCTCTTCCGAAGGAAATACTGTACCTCCCCATGGCCGTCTGGACTAGGCCTAAAGCCAGGCTGTGCTTGAGTGGCCCTGTAATCTGCCCCATCCGAGTTATTTGCTCCCATGTCCACAGTCTCCTCCTGCCCCGTGTCCCCCCTCGCCAGGCTCCGGAAGCCTGTCCCTTGCTCCCATTCCCCTCCCACCTGCCCCGCCTCTCATCCCCACCACAGGGAGGCGGAGCCTCCTGACCCTTCGGGTCTGCCCTCAGCCCTCACCTTCTCCGTGTAGCCTCTTGGTGACTCTGGAAAACGTTGATGCTTGCCTGTGTGGAGAACCTGTGACACTTGTCATGAGGAGTGAGTGTCACCGCCGTCCCTTCCCGCAGTGGCCCACCTTCAGAGGGCGAGAGCCGTTGGCCTTCACTCAGAATGGTCAATCCGAAGCTTCCCTTGTACCCAAGGGAACATCTGCTAAGGAACTCATCATCTTTTTCGCACTCTGGAAGCCCGAAGAGGAATAAAGAAAAAGTAAACACTACTCTTTATAATATAATTTTCTAATCTCATGGATGGAGACGGCACCTTGGAGATTCTGAGACAGTTAGAGGATATTTCCTTCCTAGTAGAAGCTCATGTCTTTGAGAATTAATGTTTGTAATATAGTGCATGTGGTGTATATGTGTGTGGTGTGCATGCAGATATGTGGTATGCCTGTGTGGTGTGCATGTATGTGGTGTGCACATGCATATGGTGCACGTGTGTGGTGTGCATATGTGTGGTGTGTGCATGCGTGTGGTGTGTGCATGGTGTGTGTGCATGTGTGGAAGTGTCTGTTTCCACAGGTCTAACAGTTAAAGGGACAGTCAGGCCTGTGACCCACTCAAGTGAGGGGACACGAAGCCAGTCTGACCTGGAAGATCCTTCCGGACCCACTTGGAGAGTGGGAATTCCACAGCCATTCCCACAGACCGCTCTGGGAGGGTTGGGTTTTTTGTTGGCCGTCAGCGGCAATCTGGAAGAAGTCTCAGGACCCACCTCCCGCCGAAGTGACATAGACTCGGGAAATGTACGGCGGGTGGAGGAAACGGTGGCGGGCGTGGTGGCCACTTTCAGGGCTCAGGGGTTTGGTTTCCCCCCAAAGTAATCGGAGATCCTCGCCTGGGAGGTTTGAGGAATGGGGGTGCTTTGAGGAGAGATGTGGGTGTTCCAGGTCTGGGAGCCAGGCTGGGAGCTGAGGATACACCTGGTGGGGGGTGGGGGGTGCACCTGTGTGGAAGGTGTTACCATAGACGCTTTCCCTTTGGAGCCTGGGAGAGTCTGTTTATTTAGTGCCCGGCTTTACCCCTTCTCCTCCAGCAGGGAGTTCACCCTTTCACTTGACCTGATTCTTGTGAGTTGTACCCCTGAGCACCCACCCCAGCCTGGAGAAACGGGAGATGAAGGTCGGAGTGGAAGGTCATGAGTGTAGCTCAGCATTCTCAGGGTGTTATGCCTCCATTACAATAACTTTTTAACTTAATGATGTTAATTTAGTGAACATCTAAAGATGTTGATTGAAGATCTCTGGTATGACCGCCCTTTAACCAAAACTGTCAGGATGTTTTCCAGCTAGCTTTGACCCTTTGTACCCAGTCCACTTTGCACCGAGTGACAGCCAGATGAAGAAGTCACGGTGGCTGGGGGAACGGGCCAGGAAGTGAGGTGGGGAGTGGGGCACCTCCCGGCTCACAGGGTGCAGACTCGCATTGTTGCCCTGTCACGTGCGCACTGGTCAGGGCTCTGGAGAGAAGCGGAGCCAGTGGGAGACACAGAGATGTGTACAGAGATTTGCCATGAGGACGGGCTCACACCATCACGGAGGTCTGAGAGGCCCCATAATCCGCCCTTTGCAAGCTAGAAGCTCAGAGAAACCGAGCCACAACGAGGGGGAAGGTTGCTCCTGTCCGAACCCAAGGGCCTCACAACCAGCAGCATCAGCGTCCAAACCCAGGAGCAGACAGATGTTCCAGCTCTGCTTTCTGACCTTTTCCCTTCAGGCCCTGAATGGATGGGATGATGCCTGCGCTGGTCCCTTCCTGTGCTGGTGAGGGTGATTTTTTTTTTTTTTTTATTCAATCCACTGATTCCAATGCTAATCTCTTCTGAAAACACCCTCATAGACACACCCAGAAATAATTTTCCACCAGCTGCCTCAGCATCCCTCAGCCCCGCCAGGCTGACCCAGAAAATTAGCCGTCACAAGATGTAAGCAGATACATTGTATGGCTCAGCTGAGCTGAGTACTTTTGTAACCTGTGGTTCATTAAAAGTAAGTCTAGTAGCAAATTTACAACAAAGAATTTTTCTGATTCTCAGGAGCATTTGAGTTCTTGCTCCCTGGCCTATGCTGTCAGGGTGGCTCAAATAAACTCTTGCAGAAATTAAAACAAAACCAAACAAAAAAAAACCCCAACACAAACAAAAAAAGAATTTTTCTTCCCTCAGTCAGGCAGAGGTGGGGTTAAATTTCACTCAGATTCTGTGTCCCGATGCTCACCTAACGTCACTGGAACTGGACAGTGTTACAGTGTTATCAGATGACGCACATGTTAAAACAGGCATTTGAGACCAGCGTGTGGCAGGTTTTGGTTAAGCGCGAGGTCTGATTATTCTGAACTAGCAGACCAGGCCTGGACGCCGCCAACGCAGTTTTGCACCGCGCCCCTCGGCACGGAGGCCCTCTCGGAGTTGGCGTTACCGAAGTCAGACTGCAAGGCTGAGCCAATTAAACCACCGGCCCTCCGGCTACCACTTTCCATGACCAAACTCAACACCATTCCTTTGGTTTCAGCAAAACAGCATCACTAAACTGGTGGTCTTCATGCAAATATTATCGGTTTTTTCAGGAATTTCTTGCTATCTAATGTGTCAATTTGCTTTGGCATTTATTTATAAATATGAAAAATTTATGCCAAGTTTCATGTTTATCCATAGGCAAGTAAGGTCATAAAAATTTTCGGTCAAGAGGGAAGGTCCCTGAAATTTTTTTTTTTTCCTTTGAGGGGATATTCATTACTCTTGTTTGAGAAAAACTGTGGTTTGGGGGAAGATCCTTGGGTTATGTACATATTGTTGGCGTTATAAATTTGTCTCATAACCTTCTCCAATGAGCTTTATGCACGATGAACTCGGCTCCCCAATCGTTTATCATGCTTCTTTGGTGTATACCCCAGAGCACCTGGCACAGGGCTGGGCATGTACCAGCTGGTCAGTAAATACCGGCTGAAGGAGAGTGGTCTGGGCTCTCTGAGTGGAAGGCAGTGGCCTGGAAACGGATTAGAAAGAGATGGAGCGAGGTGCCTTCCTGTCCTGCAAAGCTCCGTGGCCAGGCTGTCAGCTCTGACAGTAGAAGGGCCTGTGCTTCACCCATGGTGCTGATACAGAGGAGGCCTCCGGTCAGCGCTTATCAAGTAAGAAGGTTTTATTCTCAGTAAAAGGAAGAAAACTAGGAGATAATCTCTCCAGAGTTCTGCACAGGTGCATCCGGGGAATCCATTGCTGCTGCACAGCCACAACTACGCGCATGCACGCACACACATTACACAAACATACACACTCTTTCTTTCTTGGCAGGGCCGTGGAGGGTCCGGAGCAGCACCCTGCGGTGGCATTGGCCGTTGGAAGCCGTGTCCCCAGAAGGCCTTCTCTGCATCTGGAAATCTGACCCGGCTAACTCAGAGGGTAATGCAATCCTGGTCACATTTTCTGCGAGTTCTCAAGTGTCTGCCGCCTTCCCGATACATCCCCGAGGCTGAATTTCCCCCACACTAGCCCCGGCCAGCGGAGCATTTCAGAACGAGAGCATAGCTCCTGCGAGCAGGGGCTTAACGACAACCCCAGTGGTGGGCAGCTGGCCTGCTCTGCCTTCCAGGTGTCCAGGGCCCCACCGAGAGTTCAGGGCCAAGCAAGCCCTGGCTGACGTGCCTGGTGGGGCATCTGGCTTCTCCCCACCACCACCTGGAACTCCAGGGTTGTGAGTCTGGACTCGTGGTAGCCGAACCTGTTGGAGGGTGTGGCCCAGAAATCTGAATTTTAAACGAGATACTGAGTTTGCTGAGTCTGTCCATGCAGTTGGCCCTTCCTGCGTGGCTCCAGCTCCGAGTCCTTGGCTTCCCTGGGGAACTGCCATCTCAGGATCCCAGTGGCCTGGGAACTGGGCCATGGCCCACTGACCTCCCTCCCCACGAGCCAGTCCTCGTCCCCTGCCCCTGCAGTCTCGCAGGCCATCAAGATTCCAGCTGCTCTGGTGTTTATATCTCCCTTTCCCGATTTAAACTATCTTCACCACCACCAAGGCCTTCCCCCTCCCCCTCCCCTCCCCCACCCTCCTCCTGCTCCTTTGGGCCAATCGCACGCGTGTCTGCCGTGGAGAGAGGAGAGCGCTAACGTAGCTGCTGCGCTGTCCTATCTCTTGCCTGTGTCTTGAGCCGTGAGGCTGGTCTATCCGGGTCAAGGGAACTGTTACCGATATTAGCAGGTCAAGGGCAAAGGGCCAAGGATGATCCCCTTCTCCGGCATTGACTCAGGCAGGGAGGGAGATTAGAAAGAGGTACATAAGAATTCTCTGTGTCCTCTCTTCTTCCCACTGCTGCCTCCCTTCCTGTCCGCCCCTCCCGGTCACACCACAGCACCCGGGACCCGACGTGAATCCAGAAAGCGTGCCGCACGACAGGACTTGGCTCGGCGGAGGTTGCAGAGGGCCCTGCCTTCCCACCCTCAGCCTGGTCTCACTTACTAGCCGGGCCCCCTTCCCTGGACCTTCAAGCTGGCGGAGGAAACACATTATTGTGTTATTCATGTAGCGCGCTCATGCTCCTGCCAATGATGATCACCGTGCTGAAGGGCAAATAGAGCGACTCCAGAGAAAAAGTAGCCTGCTGAGGGAGGGGTCAGGAGACAGCCGGGCGGGCCTGTCCTCCTGAGGGCCAGGGACGGCCAGCGAGTTTCCACTTTTAGACACAAGGTGTTTGCATTTGTCTCTTTTCTGATCGGGTCTGCTAGGTGGCTGGATTTCCATGCGCTTTCAACAAACCGAGTACCTGTACGTGCTCTCCTCTACCTGTGGCCTCCATAGCTGGCTGCTCATTAGAATCCCCCAGGGAGCCTTTGAAAGGTAGTTCCCCCTCCCAGAGACTCGGATCTCGTCAGCCTGGGGCAAGGCCTGGGCATCTGCATTTTCCATTGCAATGCATTAGGGAACCTCAGTCCTACACCCTGCGAAGTGCTGTGGGGGCACAAAAGTAATGTGACACCACTGTTGCCTGCCAGGAGCTCAGAGTCTAGGTGGGGAGCGGCACAGCGGAAGCTGGTGGCGTTGTCTTCTACCGAATGGTAAGAACAGTAAGAATAGTATAGAACCTGTGTGGGGAAAAAATGGGGGGGGGGAGGAGAGAGGTGGGTCCTTCCACAGGTGTGTTGTAGGATTAGATGTGAGGTCCACTTATTCCTCAGGCCTTAGTAGGTCTGTCATGTTGCCGAGGATCGGAGAGCGTGAGTAGCCTGCTGGGCTCAGGGGCGCACTGAGCTGCAAGGAGCCTCATCTCAGCCGAACCCCTCCCATTGGGGGTGAAGACACTGAACTCCAGAGAGAGGCTGTGACCTGTCAGAGGTCACACAGCAGGCTCCTGGCAGAGCTGGGTGAGGATCTCGGGCTCGGAGTCAGCGCCACCTGGCGTCTGGCGAGAGCCAAGCTCTGCGTACCACAGACAGCTTTGTTCCTGGAAGGGAGCAGACCGGAGGGCTTTTTCACAGAACCCATTTCCAAAAACCTCGCCCACCCTGCTGAGGGGGTTCCATAGGACTCTGGTGCTTCGGGCCTTCATTTCCTTCCCCGCCACCTCTCGTGGCCGTGGAGCTGAGAAAATCCACAGGAGCAAGGGTTGCACATGGGCCAGATTTGCCACCTGAGATGATTGCCCAGTGCCGCTCACACTGGGGTTCTGGAGCCACCGCAGGGTGTCGGGGTCCAGGGCCGACCACACTGTAAGGAGGACCCCCCCCCGACCTGAAATACTACTGCTCTGGGGGAAATCTACTTAAAACAAACACCCACAGCATCACTGAAACAGAGAGTCAACATTCGGACCAGCCGCCAGGACAGCTGCGGGGGGAGGAGACAAAAGCCGGAAGGGAAGGCGAGCTCCAAGCTCTGGGAGGTGGAAGGCGGTGGGTGAGCAGCTCGCAGAAAGGAAGCAGCAACGTTGCTTTCGGAAGCCTCACCAATCATCTCCCCTCTGTCTTGGGTGACAGGGGAGAGGGTGCTGAGAGATGGGATTGCTCTTGAATCTCATTCTGTGAAAGCCATGCAGGGGTGTGGAGAGAACAGCCAGATGACCAGGAGCTGTGCTGCGCCGGGGCCACATTTGGGCCATCGAAGCCAGAGGTGGGCACTGGAGGGTCCCCAGGCAGTTGTGATGGGATGAAGCCTGCGGTGCCAGAAGGCAGTGATGGAGGTTGGGATGGAACCGAGCGGGGCAGACAGGAGGCCAGGACACTGTAGGCAGGGACAGTCAGGTCCGGTGTGGCACCGTGCCCTTCCTTTACCCCAGGGTCTGGCACTGTCCCCTTGCCCAGCAGAGTGGCACCCCAGAAATGTGTGCTGTCCCCAGCTTCAGTCACTCCACTGTTCTGTCTCGACTATGCTTCCCCTCTCCGGTCCCATGTGCTAAGCCCACCTGGTCTTCAAAACAAAGCCCAGATACCCCAGCTCCACACATGAGCATCAATGTGGCGTTTCTCACGGCCACACGGTGTGTCACCTTTGCCTTGCTGGGGGCCAGCCGATTGATTCTCCCTCTCCCCAGACACATGCAGGAGCTCTGAGTCTTGAGCAGACCCAACTTGGGTCTTATCTCTGCCTTACAGACTGATCTTTCCCTGTCCTTCATTCATCGTTGAACTTCATAATGGTGAGCGCTGTTGTGTGGGGTGCTGGGGGGGGTGCAGAGAAATGAGGCTTTGCTTCTTTGAAATGACTCCATATTAACATTGTAAAAAGGCTTTGAAGGTCGGATGCGCATGCTGTGAAGGCAGGTGCTCTCCACCATTTTAAAACCCAGGAACCAAGAACACAGAGAGCATCTGTACCTTATCCACAGCCTCACCGTGGGTTGGCCCTCGGGGTGGGCAGCTGGGCTGGGAAGGGCCATGTCCAATGTGGGCCTGGACCTCTTGTGTCCCCAACTGCATAACCCAGGTGGCTTCCCACCAAGTGTCATTCTTCTGTGCCTGGATTTTCACTCTGAGCCCCAGGCTGTGGGCGGCCCAAACCCTCTCCAGGGGGCTTGCATCTCTACGGGTATCATTGTCAGCAGATCACGTAACAGTCTTCTTTTTTGAATTTTTTAATTTAATCTTTATTGTATTGTTCCCATTACCATTTAGTCCCCAGAAGCCCCCTCCCCCCAGCAATCACCATATTGTTATCCATGTCCATGAGTCCTTTTTCCTTTTTGCTCTTACACCACACACAACAATAAGTTCAAAATGCATCAAAGACTTAAATTTAGACTCAAAATCATAAAAATTGTAGAAGAAAACATAGGCAGCAAAATCTCGAGCATTGCTCATAGCAATATTTTATCAGATATATCTCCCCAGGTAAGAAACAGAAGGAAAAATTAACAAATGGGACTACATCAAACTCAAAAGATTTTGGCCCTGGCTGGCGTGGCTCAGTGGATTGAGTTCTGGCCTGCGACGCAAAGGGTCACTGGTTCCATTCCCAGTCAGGGCGCATGCCTGGGTTGTGGGCCAGGTCCCCAGTAGGGGGCACATGAGAGGCAACCACACATTGATGTTTCTCTCTCTCTCTTTCTCTCCCTCCCTTCTGCTCTGAAAATAAATAAATAAAGTCTTTAAAAAAACATAAAAAAAGGTTTCGCACAGCAAAGGAAATCATCAACGAAATAAAAAGACAGTTTACAGAATGGGAGAACATATTCATCGATACATCTGATAAGGGGTTAATACCCCAAATTTACAAAACTCAACACCCAAAAACCCCCCAAACAATCCAATTAAAAAATGGGCAGAGGACCTGCACGGACACCTCTCCAAAGAGGACAAACAGATGGCTAATAGACACGTGAAAAGACGCTTAGTGTCACTTATCATCCGAGAGATGCAAATTAAAAGTCTTGCACAGTCAAACCTGTCTTCGAAAGCTCTCTGGTGTTACCATAAAACTCTTACGTGCGCCAGGTCCTGGGCCGGAGGGCGTGGCGTGAATGTTAACGCAGAGCGTAATGCTCAGCGTGTAGCGTATAGGAATGAGTGCACATGCAACTATGGTTTCACAGTATTTCAGAAGTAGCCTCCCCCAAAGGGAAGGGTCTCTCACCACAGGACTCCCAGGGCAACCAACTGTCCCCGTTGTCTCGGACTGCCCTAGCCTAGTGCTGCGAGTTCTGCCTCTCAGGAACCCCTGAAGTCTTCGGCAAACGGCGCCAGGGGTTGCCCTGCGTGAGCCTGAGACCCTCTCATGTTGTCAGTGGCCTGGGGTTGCCGAGGCCAGCAGAGGGCTCCACGTTTCCCTGGAGGGCCGGGGAGCAAGGCAGCCTGCAGGCACGTCTTCCTCCCTCTGCCCACCCTGCTACCCCCAGTGCGTGTGATGGAATTTGCACCTGTCGTAGAAAATGTCCTCACAATGCCGCCTCTTGATTCTCCTGGAAAAGCAGTTAAACAAATGTAAAGACACTGGTTTGTCTAAGAGTGAGTCTTGAAGTCACCAGCAAAGTGGAAAGTCAGGGAGTGTCTGGGGTTGTAATCAGTGTGTGTGTGGGGGGGAGGTGAGAAGCAGTTTGTGGCAGGTCTCAGGCATTCCCTTGCTTGTGAGGTTCGAGTTACCAATGGCTGCCAAACGGAGTTGACACTTTCCCTGGCTAGCGTTGCTCCTGGAGTTGGGATGTCTTCCAGCATCATTCAGTCAGTGCCAGGGGGCACATCTCCCTGTCAGATCTTGGATGGGACAGGGGACAGGTGACTGACAGCTGCTCCCAGCGTTTGGTTGGCCTTTCCGATCTTGACTTGGCTTTGATGTCAGCGATCTCTCATCACACCCGTACTTTTTGCTTTGTTTCCGCGGTCTCCGGACAGCAGGCCACTTGGAAAGGTTTCTTCCCCCTCATAGCCTGTCTGATGGCAAGAGGGATTTGACAGGAGAGGCCTGTCTGGATCTGACAAAGAGCTTTTGTGGTGTCGGGCCAGATGACTGCCAAGTCTGCAGAGGCGGATTGAAGCGAATGGATTTATGTGCTGCGCCTGCTCTGATACCCCAAAGGCTGGCGAAGGGAGATTAAGTAACGCGAGGAACTGGAGTCTCCCCGGGAGTCTAGAAGGGAGTGGGGGGGGGGGCGGACCAGCGCAGTGGCCAGAGACAAGGACAAGCCAGACGAGCATCCCTGGGCGTACCCTCCGCTCAGCGGGTGTGTCGGCGGGAAGAGAATATGAGGACACGCTGGCTGGATCCTGTGCAGGCCGAGCTGGCGCTCCAGCCCTTCTCTCCTGTTTTCCTGAGAAATGGGCTCGGGGGCAGCCCCCTTGGTCTGCATCCTCACACAGGCATTGTTACTGGCCTGGCAATCTAATCAGCGGTTTGGGGGACTGGTTTGTATGTGCTTAAGTATTTTCTCATCGTCTCGAGGAATGTTGGAGTGACACCTACGAGCCTTCTTCTGTAAATGGACCCGCAGGAGGCCAATAGACAAAGGGCGGAGGGGGCATTGGCCGGGGAAGGCCGGCGGGCAGCGGGCTGCAGTGGAGGGGGGCACCCCACATCCCGTGTGTTTCCGGCATCTAGAGAAGAAGGAAATAGTTGGAATTACTGGAGTTCCGCGCCCCGGGATACCTTTTGTGCCCGTTCCAATCACAGCTGCGGTTAGAAGGCTTCTGCAAAGCACAAGCTCGGCTCACATATTCCCACGTCGCTGTATGTCACTTAATGTTGCCAGCCCCCCTCATCCAAAACCTGCCACAGCCCTCCACAGGGCCCGCAGTCCCTGGGAAAATCTCATCTGGCCACTTCACATGCCGTTTAGTTGTACTTATCCTCGTTCACTTACTTGCGGAACGCTCGTCCGCTCTCTTCCTCCGACGCCCAGCGAGAGGACCGCAGCGGCTTCGCTCAGCCCTGTATCACCAGGAGCTGGTGTAAGGCCGGGCTTCAACTCAAGTAGGGGTGTGGTTAGTGCCACTGGCCTCTGAAAAACATGGGGCTGGACTGTGCGGGCCCACTTACATGTGGATATTTTTCAATAAATACTGTAAACGTATTTTCTCTTTCTTAGGACATTTTTATTTAAATATGGTTGGTATACAATCTTGCGTTGGTTATATCAGCTGTGGGCATGCAGTTCAGTGAATTGACATTTTTATATCTTACGATGTGACCACCCACTAATCCTAGGAGTCATCTGTCACCGTGCAAACTTATCACAACAACTTCGGCTATATTCCCCTTCACCTTCCCACCCATCATCACCCCATCCCCTCCCCTCTGGTAACCAGCTCTTCGGTCTCTGTTTCTATGAGTCTATCTTTGATTTGTTTCAGATTCCACATGCAAGTGAAACCATATGGTATTTGTCCTTCTCTGCCTGACTTTTCACTTAGCATAATACCCTCTAGGCCCATCCATGCTTTTGCAAAAGGTAAGAGTTCGTTCTTTTTCGTGGCTGAGTAGTATTCCATTGTATATATGTACCGCATCTTCTTTATCCATTCATTCTATTGACACATACTTAGGTTGCTTCCATATGTCGGGTATTATAAATAATGCTGCAACAAACATGGGGTACCTACACCTTTTTAAATCAATGTTTTCACTTTGACTGTGGGTAAATTTATTTTTAGCTTTTTGAGGGGCCTCCATAGCAGCTGCGCCAATTTGCAGTCCTATCAACAGTGCACAAGAGTTCGCCTTTTCCCACAGCCTTGCCATCATGTCATTTGTTGACTTTTTGATAATAGCCGTTCTGACTGGTGTGAGGTTTTGATTTGCGTTTCCCTGATGAGCAGTGATATTGAGAATCTTTTCATGTACCTGTTGGCCCTTTGTATGTCTTCTTCGGAGAAATGTCTGTTTATGGCCTCTGCCCATTTTTTGATCAGATTATTTATGTTTTTGTAATTGAGTTGTATAAATTTCTTATATGTTTTGGATGTTGACCCCTTATTGGATATATCATATTCAAATGTATTTTCCCATTCAGTAGATTCTTTTGTTGATGGTTTCCTTCTCAGTGCAGAAGCTTTTTAATTTAATGAAGTCCCTTTTTTGTTTACTTTCCTTATGATTTTCTTAACATTTCCTTTACTCTAGCTTACTTTGCTAAAAGAACACAGTAGATAGTACTTATAACATGCAAAGTATACGTGAATGGACTGTTTATATTACCAATAAATCTTCCAGTCAACAGTAGTCTAGTTGTAAAGTTTTGGGGGAGTCAAAAGTTATGCATGATTTTCGACTGTGCAGGAGGCTGGCTCCCCTAACCCCTGAGTTGTTCAAGGGTAACTGCATTTATTGCATAAAGAAATGTTCTTTCCGATGAGGTTCTATTGTCTTCTCAGAGGGAGACTAGCATAGCTTGCTAAATGCTTGTGCCCATATATGAGTGAATATGAAAACAAACAGAAGAGGAGAAGACTCCCTATTTTAGTTTTTGGAAGTACGTATTATATCTGGCAATGTTTTTTCAGTCTCACTTGGTTTCTGTTAATGAGCTTAGAGTGTGAGGTGGAAGAGTCTGGAACCTTTCAGGTCCTTTAAATGAGGCACAAAAGGAGCTTGTTCTGGGGACAGAGAAGGAGGGAACTCTGTGGCAGGGTTTGGCAGGTGGAGAGCAGGCTGGTCCCAGGCGGGCTGCTTCCAGGCTCATTAAAGGTAATTTGCTTCCGGGCCCTGTGGCTGTCCCCTGCAAGGGAGAGGTGTGGCAGAAGGGGCGACATCGGGAGAGTTCAGAGGACTCCAAGTTAAGCAGATGAGCAACGTGCTTGGCCTCTTTCTTTCTTTCATTCTTTCTTGGATCGGGGGAAAGTGTGTGTGTGTGTGTGTGTGTGTGTGTGTGTGTGTGTGTGTGTGACAGAGAGAGAGAGAGAGAGAGAGAGAGAGAGAGAGAGAGAGAGAGTTGTTCCATTTATTGATGCATTTGTTGTTGATTCTTGCGTGTACCCTGGCCAGGGATTGAACCCCCAACCTTGGTGCCTTGGGACAATGCTCTAACCAACTAAGCTACCCATCCACGGCCAACCTACTCTGTTCTGCACAGAGGAAAACTAGGGGATCTGAGTTGTAGAGGGAGTGAGGCCAGCCAAGGTCACACCCAGTTAACTTCCAGTTAACTCTCCAATCAAACCCTCCTCCACCAGAGAGGGACAGAACCGATGTCACTGACCTCCTTGAATCCCATCCTCAAGTAGAACTTGGTTATGGCAGCTGCTCACAGGCCCCACTGTGGGCCCCTTGCTTTTCTGTGGCCCTGGAAGGGCTCTCTCTACCTTGGTGGCTGTCTAGCATCACAAGGTCACCATTTCTACGTAAGCTGTGCCAAAGGATTTTATCTCACGCTGTCTGCAGTGCTTGCTGAAGGCTAATCTAATGGTGCAATGAGTTTACCGTTGGGGCCCTTAAGCCGAAACTTCCCTCTTATCCCTTAAAAAAAAAAAAAAAAAAGCAGGCAACCTACCCATCGAGCATGGCTCTCCTCCTGCATGACCGTGACTTCTGGAGATTTCAGTGCCTGGGCTAACAAGTGAGTCACCAAATCAATGCTTTTACAGTGTGACTTTGTCTTTGTGCTCAAACAGGGTCAAACTGCACACTTTTGTAACGAGGCACTGATGTGGTTCCTGAGCCATCGGAGCGGATGGGTGATTAGACAAAATGATGATTTGGGATGTTTTTTCATGGAGGAAGGTTGTGTCCCTACAGGGCTGGATTAGGTACATTCAGAGGGCCTGTAATTCACGTTAGTACCTGGAGACTCGAAAGGGGTGTGCTGTGTTCTGGAGAGAAGCAAGAAGTAGGATCGAGAGCCAATGGCTTTGAGCTCCTAGGAAGGGCCAGACATCGTTTGAGGCCCTTTACGCAGATTGGCTTTGCTTAGTCTGTGGTCGTCCCTGACCCTTTCGGGAGCGGGGCCTCCATCTGCTTGGCGTGGGAGCAGGAGGACGAGTCTGGCCGGAAGATTGAGTTTTAAGATATTTGGAGCATCTGTGGTTGGGGAAACAGCATCTTCACCTCCCAGATGATGCAGGAAGTCAGAATTCACATGCCAACTCATTCACAACTCGAACCAGCGGCACCAGCTCTGCCCTGCTTGTGGTCGTGGGCTTGGCAGCTGGGTCGCAGCTCCAGCAACAATGAAGACACTGGGGTTTCTCTTGCTCCGGAGCAGAGGGTGTCAAGCCAGCTGGCATCAGACCCACAGACCGCTGGTCCCACCACCCCAAGGTTCTGACTCAGTAGGGCATGGGGGTGGGGCTGAGCATGTGCATTTCTAAGGAGATCCCAGGTGATGCTGCGGCTGGTCCAGGGATGCCCTCCGAGCACCCCAGAGAAGGAGCCCCAGATCAGTTCTTGCAGAGGGGCGGGTTTTTCTGGGGGGCAGTTGCTTCTTGTCGGAGCTGGACGGTGGAGTCCTTCAGGCCTTTCTCTCCTTCCGCTGTCCTTCCTTACTAAAGTGGCTGCCAAATGTTGGGACAAGCACAGATAATCTCCTTCTGATGTTTTATAAATCAGTCCTCTCAGAAGTTTGCAAAGCCTTGTAGTTTCTCTGTTATTAAAAGAAAAAGGAGGATTCTGGTGTTCTTGGAGATGGATGCTTTTATAGATTCGCTTTGTTAGGGGGGTGCCCTTAGCTGCCTGTGAAGGGGGCATTTCTGATGTGCCTGGCAGGGGAGCTGGTGAACAAACAGTGCACTGGGCGCCATGACCACGACTGTCCTGATGCCAAATGTTTTGCTTCGGCAGCAGAAGGGCTGCCGGCGAAGGTCAGCGCTGGGCCCAGGGAGGCTCTCGGCCGGTGTTTGTTTAACAGATAGCTGGAGTAAGGGGGGTCATGGAAGGTCTCACGGTAGGCTGGGCGGTCTTCTATTGTCCTGTTTGGGAGGAGGCTCTCTTCTTTAGCAACAAACTTATTTCTAAGTCCCAGTTTTGCAAATTGACCCTACTGGACAGAGGGATGAAGGTCATTGCCAAGGGCATAGGCTCAACCTTTCTAAGCCTCTTTAATATACAGGGCATTAAGAGTCTCTGCTTGGAAGGGAGGAGACCCCTTGAATGGTTAGCCCCAGGCCTGGCACATGGCTGACGCTCCGTAACTAGGGGCTGCTCTGCTCTGGTTTTACAACCCGAACCAGGCTTGCACTGTGTGCCACCCGAGTCCCTGGGAGCAGGGTCTTCCCCTTCTCGGACAGAGAAAGTCAGACAGAGAAAGACAATACCATATGATTTCACCTATATATGGAATCTGAAAAACAAAATAAACAAACATAGCAGGCAAAAAAAATCACTGGTTCCAAAGTGACCAAAACCTAGGGCAGACATTTTTCCTCTTATGGATGATGGAACTTTGTTAGTGAAGTGAAGAAGTCTCACTTTCCCTAATGGATCTGATGAGTGACTTTCATGTTACCATGTCATCAGAGAGTTCTTTCAAATGCTAATGAAATTAATTGATCTCTCTTTATTGTTTTTTAAAAAGATTTTATTTATTTATATTTTCAGAGAGGGGAAGGGAGGGAGAAAGACAAGGAGACAAGCATCAATGTGTGGTTGCCTCTCACACACTGGGGACCTGGCCCACAACCCAGACATGTGCCCTGACTGGGAATTGAACCAGCAACCCTTTGGTTCGCAGGCTGGCACTCAACCACTGAGCCACACCAACTGGGCTCTTTATTGTTTTTAAACTGGGAAAATACTGGGAAGCTGTCTCAGTGTGGTGGTTAATTTAATTTTTTTAAAAAAACTTATAGACTCTTTGAAATTTTTTTTATTTTCTTTTAATTTATTTTTAGAAAGCAGGGAGGGAGGAAGAAAGGGAGAGAAACATCAATTGGTTGCCTCTTGCATGGCCCTCTACCAGGAACCTGGCCCACAACCCTGACATGTGCCCTGACTGGGAATTAAACTGGTGACCTTTCAGTTTGCAGGCCGGCACTCAAACCACTGAGCTGCACCAGCCAGGGTACAGCGGTTAATTTTATGTCAACTTGACTAGAAAGCTCTGGGGTGCCCCGATGAAGCGTTTTTTCTGGCTGCATCTGTGCGGATGTTAGCAGATAAGATTAGCACTGGAATCCAGGGACTCAGCGAAGTCGACCGCCCTCCCGGTGGGGCGGCCATCACCCACCTCGTGGTCGGCACGCACAGAACCAAAGCCTCACGGCTTGAGTTGGGTCATCTGATCTTGTGTGCTGCTCTGGACTAGGATTCGCACTATCAACTCCCCCGTCCTCAGGTCTTCGGCTCAGACTGACTGACACTACCAGCTTTCCTGGGTCTCCAGGCTGCTGATGGCGGATTATGGGACTTCTCGGCCACCACGACCTGGAAGCTGATGCACTCGTGGGTAGTAAGCCTGGACACAGGTCTCCAGCTCTGCACCCCGGGAGAAATCTTTGAACCCCTGCTCTGTGCCGGGCACTGTGTTAGAAGCTAGACATTCATCTTTGGAACTGATATGCATATACCCTGTCCTCAAGCAATTTTAATCTAGCTTCACCCCTGCTACATGTGGCCTTGACTGGAACAAGACTGCCTAAGCCAGCCTTTAAAGAAACTTGTTGATTTTAGAAATTTTTATTTTTATTTTTTTCAATTATAATTTACATTCAATATTATTTTGTATTAGTTTCAGGTGTGGGTTTGTGTTTTTTTTGTGTGTGTGTGTTTTTTGTTTTTTGTTTTGTTTTGTTTTGTTTTGTTTTTTTAGTTACGCTGCAAAGAGGGATGCTCTAGGCACAGCCCCAGTGACAGAAGGCAGAGGGCTCCTTCTGGCCTGACTGCTGTGACCCGGGCCCTACCTAGGCTACCTGGACATGAGGTTTCTCAGGCCTGCTTTAATCTGGGAAGAGCAGTCTACCTGGCCTGCCTCTGTGTGCATCTTACCATATGGGCAGACTGGAATTCCCTCCTGGGTCCCCTCTTTGATCCAGTCATTTATTTCGGTGAAGCCCAGGTGTGCATCAGCTGGTATTGATGTGTTTACACAGCTCCCATCCTGTGCTCAGCACTGAGAATCCAGTAGATGCCTGGGTCGCCTCCTGGGGTTCTATCTACCTGGCTCTGCATTCGATGGCCACCTGAGGAAGAACGAACAGAATATGCTCTGGATTTATATGTAAACTTCATCAGTCTGCAGGCATTTCATTTCTTGTCTCGGTGGCGATCATCGCAGCCTTTCTTCCCCTTGCCCTCCCTGCACAGATTTCTGGGCCTTTCCTGCCCAAGGGGATGGCAGGCATTTCTTGGGTAGCTCACTCGGCCTGAACTTAATTTTACTGCAGAGGCTGCAGTTCCGTGGGTAACCACGGCGGGGCGCCCTTGGGGAGTGCAGGCAGTCAGCCACTGCCTCAGTGGACCAGATGGGCACTGAGTCCCTGCGGGGTCTGGGCCTGCTTGGCCAGGGGGCCTGTGGGGATGGGGCAGAAGCGCAGGAGCCTGGTGGGATGGCCACGTGTCTGGTGGGCCAGAGTGCTGGCAAGCCGGCGGGTACTAAGGGGAGCCCCAGCAGTGCGCAGCCAGTGTTCCCGGGAGCCAGGGCAGCTGAGATGTGGTGTGAGAGGTTCATGGCATCAGCCATTATTATTTTTAATCTAATCTGGCTTTATTTCTGGGCCTGAGGCAAACTTTCTCTTAGTTACTGGTTTTTTAATAGTTCATTTTTATTATATTTTTTTTCCATTACCATTTATCTCCCCCCCATACCATCTTCCACTTCCATCCATGCCCACGACCCCCTCCCCGGGCCTGCCATCACCACGGTGTCCTCCGTGTCCGTGTGTCCTCCTTCCTTTCTGCTCCATCCCTCCTCCCCTCCCTTCCCTGCCCCCTTAGCTGTCATTCCTGATCTCTATCTACGGGTCTGTCTCTATTTTGCTTGTTGGTTCAGTTTGTTCATTGGGCTCCACATGAATGAGAATCATACGGTATTTGTCTTTCTCTGACAGGCTTATCTAACTCAGCATAATGTCCTCCGGGGCCATCCCTGCTGTCACAGAGGGTACAATGGCAGCAGTTACTAATCAAAGGAGATTCTCTGTCCTTTCCTTCTTTCACTGTAGTCTTCCTGTTTCTCAGCATCTTTCTAGCAGATTCTCTAGGTGAACCTCAAGATGTATGTACCGGGGAGCTCCCTCCTTCCTGTTCCTAAATCCTCTGACTTTACAAGGTCCTATAAACTTTATGCCAGGTATGGAAACACCTGCTCCGCTTACTCTGTTTATGTCTACATGAACCCTTTCAGGACACAGTTTAGGATCTCGGCAAATATCTCTTCATCTGGAGGAGCTGCCCCTTATCAGGAATTGAAAGACCTGCAGGGCTTTCATGGTGTGACCCAGCTCCCAGGGCGTGGTGTGAATGGAGACCTCGGGCCGGGCATGTGGCTCTCGTGGTCTGGAAGGACGCTTTCAGCTCTAACCCACTGGGCGGGGCCGTTGTTCCTTTGCCCTGGTTATGTCAAAGGCTTCTGCTCGCTTGGTGGCATGGGCAGCCAATGTCAAGGCCAAGCTCTGAAGAGAGGCACATGAAGCTGTTCATCTGGGGCTCTTTATTTTGGACTTGGGCGTGGGCCCTAGGATACAGGAGTCTCAGACCCGAGGAGGATGAGCCGAAGGGGCAGAGGCCCAGGCAGGTGTTTGAGGTGCCTGAAGACCTGCAGCCAGAGGCCCAGAGCTGCTGCCTGCCTCCCCAACACGGGGGTGGTGTCTTTTTCTCATCTTGTCTCCGGGAGTGTCCAACCTTTGGGCATCTCTGGGCCACACTGGAAGGAGAAGAGCTGCCTTGGGCCACCCATTAAATACACAAACACTAACGAAAATTGTGTGCAAAAAGAAGGTTTTAAGGGAATGTATGACTTTGTGCCGGGCAGCATTCACAGCCATCCTGGGCCATGGGTTGGACGCCCTGGCTGGGTTTTCCTGTGTGAGGAGCGAGCTGCTCCCTTAACTGCTGTCAGGCCTCTTGTCCTCGGTGTTTCCTCAGGAAGAAGGGGTGAGAGGGGAGGCTTAGCCAGGGAAAGCCATTCATTTCAAAAGCTCGGACTAACCTGTGCTCGCGTTCCGACCTCCAGACTGTTTCTAATCTTGTCAATGGTAACGGCGTGTGGGGGGCACAATCTTGTTGTTTACTGAAGCGGCGGAGTGATGATTGCAGAGCAAGGAGAAAGCAGAAGGCTTTCCCCACGTGCTGTACTTCTTGCTGTCACTCTCGATGGCTCGGACGCTGTGCCTTGTGACTCAAGAGGACAGACCAGGACAGGGGGCACGGCAGGGGATGATGGAAGGAAGCGGGCGGCCAAACCCAAGGCCCGGCCCCCCCCGCCCCATGGAGGAAAGTGAGTGGGGTTGGACAGTCACAGGGCTGGCTGACTCCTCCACGGTGCTGTCAGTCAGCCTGGTTACAGGGTAAGGAGGGAAGCTATGCAAATGCCTCTCTGCCCACAAGATGGGGTGCCGGTTCTGCAGGCAGCCGTCTGCCATGAAGCCACGCGGAAAGTTCCTTCTGGTGTCAGATCAAAATGCATCCTGATGCAGCCTGAAAAGGATGAAGATAGACCGAATGGAACAAACATAAAATTATTTTATTTTATTCAACCTTCTTTGGTTCATCTGTTTGTCCACTTCTGCCAGGAGTACAGTTCATTAAAAATTTATTCTACTTGAAGATATCAGCACAAATTTCTCTTTAATAATGTATATCCCTTAAATTGGTTTTTTGTCACAGATATAGAATTTATTGAACGCCCAATGTGTATAGAAGCCAGGGCTGGGAAGTCAGGGTGCAATTCGTGGTCGTGGTGGGTGGAGGTAAAACACAGGATGCTTTGAATGCGATGTAACCAATGTTGAAATGTTATAGATGATGTCATGGCTTGGTGCACATGACTGCAAAGCAGGCTGGGATATGAAGGGGTGGGGTCAGTGCGGGGTCCAGGGGAAGACATCCAGAGGCCAGTAGGACTTGGTCTCAGCGGGTAGTTCACCCACAGTAGGGGTTACAAGAGGGGGTTCCCAGAGCTCTTCCAGTGGAATCACTCAGGACTGGGGATGAGTGTGTGGACCAGGCACCCAGACTGGAATCTCCAGTGGTGGCTGTAGAACTTCTCATTTTAATATGCTCCCATGTATTCCGGTGAGCACCAAAGCCGGAGAACCCTGAGCCGTAGGGTGCTTGGGCGTGGTGTGGCAGAGGTGGCTGTCCGTGGGTCTCTGGGCAGACGGGCAAGGCAGCAAGTGGGTGGTGGTTTTAGACTCCTGATGATCTGTGCAATTAAAAAGCAGGCCCCTGGACCCTGACCAGGGGTACAGGGTCTGCTCCGTTCCCCCAGAGGAGAGAAACCGTTGAGAGCAGACCAGGTAGCCAGGCCTCCGTGCACTGGGAAAACCCCGTGTGGGCAGAATTTGGCAGAGAGTCATGACCTGGTGGGGCTGAGGAGACTCAGGCCTCGCAGGGGCAGGCCCAGGGTGCGGGTTCCGTCTTCCTGAGACCCAGAGGCCCCGCACCTCTCATTTGCCTTGGTCGGAACTGGCTCCAGGATTGGAGGAGGCTGAGCCCATGGGGAAGGGCACATGCAGGTAAGGACTGAGCCAGAGGAGGCTGGAGAGCCAGATGTTTGCCTACCGAGGGCGACCTTGAAAGGTGAAGCCTAGGGATTTCAGGGACAAGCACTTTTTATGTTTTCAAGAAAACCCATGGAAAAAGCAGGAAGTCTCAAATACTGTGACAAGGCTATTGTTACAGACATAACATTGTTCCTGGGCTTGCTTGGGTGGGAAAGGCTTCCGTGCATGAAGCACAGATTTTCTGAGCAGGACCACTCATACCCAGGAAAATCTTGACTTTGCTAGAGCCGTCGACAGGAACGGAGTCATGTCCGAGGGACGGAAGGAGGGAGGGAGGAAGGGCCCAGGGGACTTCTTTTTGGTTCCTGCTGAAGGCGTCACTCAGCCCTTTGCTGCGCTCTTAACCTGCAGTGGAGCCTGGCTTTGAGAAGAGATGCGCAGCTTCAGGGCAGCCCGTCTGAACCTCTGTCGTTTTTCACATAGAAACCGCCACTCCCCCACCCAGGCTTTTTCTCATTGAAACTTCTTCTGGTTAAACTTTCCCTTGTGACTAATTCCCCAATGAAATTCCTGCAGCAAGCCTGTCTAGTTCTAGGGTATCTGACTCTCAGGATTCTTGTATAAGAGACCAAATGGCCCCTCACCTAAAAGCCAGGATCCTGTTACCCACAGCCTCTGGTTTGTTCTGCCTGTTCAAACAATTCCTGAGACAGAATAAAGGGCAATTTTCTGGGAGAAAATAAACAGGGCCTGAGAAATCTTCCGTTCTCTTGCCGCATTTACCAAGCATCCACACGCTGCCCTGAAGGTGAAGCTTCTTTCACTGTAGCCTGCACACCTGGCCCAGGCGTCCATGCTGCCCACTCTCTAAATCAGCACAAAGCCTTTATCTTCTGCAGTGGAGAGCAAATCACATCTCCTGTTCGCCCTTCAGGTCTGACTCTGCGAAACACCATCTCTTTTGCCTGCTAAGTCTATAAACTTGCTCATTTACTGATTTTTTGAATCATCAACTTCTCCTGTTCCGTACTCTTTCAAAACCGGGAGATCTTTCTGCTTCTAGGGCATTTGATGGAGGAGGGGGAGGAGAGCATCAGGCCGCTTAAACTCCAGGTCAAACTTTCCACCTCCTCCTCTCCCATCCTTTGTCTCATCTCCGAAGAGCTCAGGTTGCTCTTGAATGCTGAGAGGAGGCAGATGCTTGTAGGCTGTGCTCCCTGGGACTATTTCTTTGAGCTCCAGTTCAATCGGACGCACACGCCATTTTCACAAGCGGGGAAGAAGGAAGAGGAGGTAAGGGGAGCTGGTTCTGAGGTTTCAGAGAAGGTGACAATACTTGGAGAGTCTGACCCGGCTGATGGGACCGGGAGGGACAATGGGACTCTGTGAACGGCCGTGGAAACGTTGTGGTGTCAAACAGGGGAGCCTTTGGTTCCCAGGTTCTTGTGGGACACCTGGAAATGGATGAAGGCAGCCATTTCCCTACGCAGCCACCCTTCCAGCAAAACACCTTGAATTGTTACGACATTCGGATTACAGTCAACCAAACACCTTTGCCCTCGTAATCTTATTTTGCCCTCACACAAGTATAAACTGACTCCATTATCATCATACAAAGTTCAGGGAACATAGTTATATATTCCTTGAGTTGAGACTCTCTAAAAAAATGAGCTGGAGGCAAAGCTTACAGAGCTAGTGTGGGGGCTGGGGTGGGGAATCCCAGGGAAGTGGGATTGAGAGAAATAAGGACATGAAGCCAGGAGAGAGAAAGGTGGTTATAAGGCAGGAGTTACCAAGTAGTCCACAGGTTCACAAAAAAAGGAAGGAAGGAAGGAAGGAAGGAAGGAAGGAAGGAAGGAAGGAAGGAAGGAAATGGAAGGAAATGGAAGGAAGAAAGAAGGAAAGAAAGAAAGAAAGAAAGAAAGAAAAAGAAAGAAAGCTCAGATGGCTTTGGTCACGTGGGATATCACCAAGGAACTAGTTTCATCCAAGGGAGTCCCCTGTCACCTCCTCTCTTTCACTGGTCAAAGTCTGCACCCCGGTTGTATTACCCAGTTCCTCGCCAAGGTTCAGGGTGCAATTGCTGCTGGGACTGCACCCTGGGCAGCTGCTGGGACCCCAGAGCCCCTGTGAGCTCGGCCAAGCCCAGCACTTTCCACTACGGCAGGAGCCGAAGGCAAAATCTCGCTTGTCTGAAAAACTCAGATAACCTTCCTCCCCGCCCCTCCCCTCCTCAGAAGGAGCTGCTCTTTAGCGTGCAGGCTGCGCCATCCTCAGACGCTTGCTGTGCACTCAGGCACAGATCTGGG
This sequence comes from Anoura caudifer, assembly GCA_004027475.1. Classification (NCBI taxonomy): domain Eukaryota; kingdom Metazoa; phylum Chordata; class Mammalia; order Chiroptera; family Phyllostomidae; genus Anoura; species Anoura caudifer. The sequence continues at coordinate 439,607 of PVKU01000080.1, forward strand.
GGGTATCGGAAAACATGAGCCAGGTAATTTAGCACGATTGTCTTGCACCTCCCTCTTTTGCTCTAATATACCCAGGAGCTTTCCCACATGGGTGCATTCTTTGAAATCCCTGTGTAGCATGTTCCATATGTGATTCCCCTTTGCACGACCCCTCGGATGTTCCCAACTTTGGTTTCCATAGCCAATCCGGCGATGATGGTTCTTCTGTGCGCACATGTGAGAATGTTTCTCTGGCACAGATACCTTGAGGTTGTAATTTTGGGTCAGAAGTACTTTGGGGTTTAAACGGCTACCCACAAAAATTGGATAATTCCTTCCTTGTCAGAGTCCTTGGGTAAGTGTCTTATTACTTCATTAATTTAGATGCTGGAAGAATTTAAAAGTCCAAGCCACTTGATTCGTTTGGTTTGAGATTAAGGCCAAAGAGGCCAAGAGATGTTGAACTTGATCCTCAACAAACAGTGGGGTGGACAGTTCCATTCCATGGTCACAGACCGCACCCTGAACCTTGGCTAGCTGCTCCTCAAACATGCACTGTAGGCCTCGAGCAAGAGAGAGAGTGGGTGCATACCCCCTCCCCAAAGGACACCGGTGCTGTCCTATCACATAATTCTGTGGGCAACATTATCAGAGAACATAACATGGATGTGGCGCCCCCTGGAGTTGTCCACACCAAATACATGGTAGGGCTTATTACCTAAATTCTTTGAGCTGTGGTTTCTTTATCCATAACATGTAGGTAGTAATATCTACCTTCTGGGGCCGTGGAGGTGATTAAATGAGATCAAGCACGCAAAGCCTTTAGCGCTGAATCTGACGCACATAGGATGTTCTCATTAAGTGGTTACAACTGTGATGGGCGTAGTTGCTCCTCTCACCGTTTCATTCCCTGGCCCAGGGCAGGCCCAGCTGCCAGGGAGCAGCGTGGCTACTCAGGGCTGGGTCCAGGGCTCTGGGGAGAGCAGACAAAGGACCCTGAAGGTTTCTCACCTGGCTGGCAGCTGCGTGTGCAGGGACAGGACAGGAATTGGGCATCTCACGCTGCTTCGTTTGGTTTCAGTTTTGCTTGCGGCTGTGTCGTCACTCTGTGGAGCCTCTGGAACTTTTTGCCTTTCGTGGGTTTCCCCTTGTGTTAAAAAAAATATTAAAATGCATATTTTATGATTGCATCGGAATGAAGAGGAACATAATCTAGGTTAGATTATATTCGCTTTATTCTCCTGATCTGGAAAGCAGTGGAAGCGTTCCCAGGGTCCTCTGACCTAGCTCAGGCCCTAAGCACTATGCCCATTGCGGCCGTCAGGCGGTCTGCCCTGCTCCTGGAGACGCTCCCAGCCGCTGGGCATGGCTGGGAGTACAGGAGGGCCGAGAACCCCACCGCAAGGAGTCATTTTATATGCAAAGGTCTTTCTTTCTTAACTAGGTCACTGCAGCCTCCTGGGCAGGGACTGTCCCTAGGGCCAAGCACTAGGGCCAGTTTGCTTATTTTAACACATTGCAACATAAATACTCTTTGTCATTAATAATTGTTATGAGGCTCCTTCTAAAGCCGAGGGAGGTTTCTCTGCAGCTTCTACAGTCATTATCAGACTTGGATAGGCCTCTCAAGGCCTCCCTCTGGCACAGCCTTGAGAAATAGGCTACAAGAGGCTCCTAGCACTGATAGTGTCCCATGTCACCAAGGCCAGAAGAATGACATGATATTGGGATGCTCGGCTCTGTGTCCTCAAATTGCAACTCACAGTCACCTTATCAGGCCCCTGAAGCTCCCTGTTTGCGCAGGGGTCTGAGCTTCCCCACCACGTGTTCCCTGCAATCACCAGCTGCCCTTTACCTGCGAGATGAATTCCCTGCTCACTCCCTTTGAGCCGGAGATGGACTGGCTAGGACACCGTGCGGGCTTTGCTGTACAGTTGCCACCTGCTGCTGTGCTTTGCTTTGCATCTCTTTAGTTGGGGAAAGCAGTATGTACCATAGGCAAGATAGTACTGTACTTGTTGGTTCCCCAGGTCACTCTGTCCACTCTGATGGTGACATTTAGGGACAGGCAAGGGGAATAGGATCCTCTGAGGGGTGTGTCATTTGCAAGTGCCTTTGGGGCCGGCCTGATTGGGAAGCTGGTGGACTGACAGCCAGGAGTCTGTGTTCATTGAGAGGGGTTCCCTCTCCCCGTGCGTTCACGTGGTATGTCAAGCTGGCACCTAGGAACTGACGGGACAGTCACGGTCAAGCTGGAGGTGGACCACAGAGGCTGCACAGCGACGTCTCCGGAGTGGATGGCACGTTGCTGTTCCTTTTGTATGCTTGCTTTAACGTGGAACTTACGAACTCACGCTTTATTTATAGTAAATTGCTTTTTTATCCGCTGTTCTTGATCACCTATTGTTGTCTCTGAATTTCTTTTGTACAATTTGAGAACTGCCAAAATGCTTGAGTCATTGCTACAAATACGGCAGCAAAATGTAAATATGGAGCTAAATTCCTAGTTGGGAGATGCAAGCTCACGTTACTTGTTAACCCAGACCCCGAGAAAATGGTCAGGATGCCGTCTGTTGTGCAGAAGAGAGGGAGGGACGTTAAAATCAGGACTAGAGCCTGGGAAGTAAGATAGGCAGGATGAAAAAAAAACCCTACAGGTAGTTTCAAAGAGGTCTCTGAGCTGCACTGGAAGCAAAGAGTCTTTTGGGACTGGCAGTGGAAGAAGGAGTGTATCAGCCTGACTATTTGAAAAGGAGGCTCCAAGTCTGATGAGACCCAGACCAAAGAAATAATGACCCAAGAACCATGGTAATAGAAACACCAGAAATGTTCCTCCACCCATTTATTTTACGGATATTGTCTGAATCTGGTGCAGAGAGGCTGAGGCAAGAATGTTTTTGACATAGAAAGAAGCACATCTGTCTTCCCGCAGGGGACGTGTCAGACTTAGGGCGATGGGGAGCCACGGAGAGTTTCAAGCAGAAGGGTGGAGAGCATGTATTATTCGGGAGCAGGGCGAGTGTCACTGAGCTGTGCTGTGTTTGAGGAGACGTGTTGTTGAAGATGTGCCTTGGGTTGGTAGAAGTGAGGAGTTTGGATCAGAAATATTGACACAAAGGACCTTGGGACATCCCAGTGGCTGCTTGTGTGTGGAGCAAGGGGGTAGATTTGGGAGTCACAGCAAAATAGAAGGTCATTAGTGAAGCATAGGAGGGGCTGAGGCACCCTTGCTAGATGATGGGGTCGGGTGGAGGAAGAGGAGCTCTTGAAGGAAACTGGGAAGAGAGTCCAAGAAACAAGGGCCAACTAGGAGAACACAGGGTCATGGAAGCCAAGGGAAAGGATGACTGAAAGAAAGAGCAGGCCGTCAGGGGTGTTGAGTGTTGGGGAGAATTCATAAAAGAAGTTGAAAATAGACATTATCTTTAGCCACCAATAAGTCTTTGGTCCCTACTTTGGAAATTTTTTTTCAGTCAACAAATATTTCCTAAACATCTGCTCACTCATGCCAGGCACTGTTCTTGGCCTGGAGCCTACACTTTAGTGGGAGAGAAACAAACAGCAAGAAAACCAAAGGCTGGACAGGGTTACTTTAGACCGTGATAGGAGGTATTAAGAAGACAGCACAGCGTGATGTGGGAGTAGGTGATTGATGGTGGGTGGGGAGGTTATTCAGATTGGGTGGATGCGCAAGGACTTTCTGAGGAAGTGACATTCGATCTGAGTTCTGAATGATAAGAAAAAAAACATTTGCATAAAGATCCAGAAGGCAGAACATTCCAAGTAGAGGGAATAGCTAGTAAAAGGGCTCTACATTAGTGTGGTTCACAAGCAGAGATAATTCTGCCCTCCAGGGGACATTTGGGAATATCTGAAGACGTTTTTGGTTGTCACAACTCAGGGGGAGGGGGGTTGGGGGGTGGCCGCTGTGGACATCTAGTGGGTAGAGGCCAGGGAAGCTGGTAAAAATCCTGTCGTGCAGGACAGCCCACACAGCAAAGAACTATCTGGCCTCAAATGCCACCGGCACCAAGAGTGATAAACCCACCTGAAACTGGGATCAAGTTGGTCCATTAAATGAGTAGAAAGGAGGTCAAGGTCTGGGAAACAGGGAGCAAGGCCTGAGTCAGAGAGGTGGGCAGGAGGCAGATGACAGAGGTTGTTTACGTCTGAATGCAAGGGGAAGTCGCTACAGGGTGGTGAGCTGGGAAGTGACTTGGTCTGGTTCACATTCTGCAATGATCCCCTGGCTGCTGTGGTGGATAGGAGTGGGAGTGGAGAGGCGACACAGCCATGCAGGTGAGGAGAAGAATGGGATGCAAGCGGGAAGGTAGGGAGAGCTGATGGGATTTTTCCGATGGATCAGGTTTGAAGGTTGAGGGAAAGTGAGAAATCAAAAACTGCTTCTGGGCCCTGGCCAGGCAGCTCAGTTGGTAAGAGCATGATCCCAATATGGCAAGGGTGCAAGTTCAATCCCCAGTCAGTGCACAAACAAGAATCAACCAATGAATGCATACATAAGTGAAACAATGAAATCAATGTTTCTCTCTCTCTACAAAAAAAAAATTACTTGGCTTAAACAGCAGAATGAGCGAAGGTACAGTTCACTATGATGAGAAGACAGGGTGAGGTTTGTATAGAAAAATCATGGTTTGCAGTCTATGCTGCTGGGATCGTCAAGGAATGGATGAGGGTTCAGCTCCCATCACACTTATCACACAGCTGTTTTAAATAGTTGCAAACCACCTAATTATATAATAGGAGATTAATTAGACAAATGAGGGAACCAGTATAAAGTGGTATTACACAATATATCTATTACTGCGGGACTATGGACCCAAAGTAACCGCACAGAAACTCCATTTCTTAAACACGACCCTTTCTCCTTTCCGCCCATCGGCTCCCTTCCTTAATCATTAAGACCTTAAGACAGTCGGTTCTGGTCAGCAGAAAACTGCCTTAGGAGCAAAGCCTCAGGTCTGTGGGCCACAGAAACAGAGTTTTGGTCAAGCTAAAGACAACATGTGGACTTCAGTTGTGTTTGTGGAAGGACCACACACTCATGAAATCAGAGCTGCCCCGTGGATGACGTCAGGACCTGATACAAGGATCAACCGCTCTCTGCCCGGGCCCCAGCCCAGCAGTACCGCCCATGACCCCAACTCCTTCAGCCCCTGTGGTAATGATTTTCCCCTGTGTAACCCGTCCCCTGGATGCCCCTGGAGAGCCAGGTCTCTGAGCACTAGCTCACCTGTGACTCTGAGCTTGGCTCCACTTCCTTAGCTACTAAACCCTTACTTTCTTGGCTGCAAACTCTTGTTTGCATTTGATTGGACTTTGATGCACACAGGCAAATGGACCTCTTTAGTCTGGTAACAACAATACATTCAGTTAAAAAAAAATTATAAAGTGGTATGTAGTATGAGTCCATTGCACTCTTTTTTTTTTTACCTTTTCTACCAAAATACCAGGGTTGGCAAAAGTAGGTTTACAGTTGTGAGTACCCAAAACACCGAGTTTATTCTTGTATTATTATTTATTAATTATTGTATTATTTACTTGTATTACAACTGTAAACCTACTTTTGCCCATGCCTGTATATATTCCATGAAGTAAAAATTTAAGTTTAGAAGTGAAAGTATAAAAATACCAGAAGAAAACATCATTAAATATTTTTATAACTGTAAGGTGGTGAAACCTTGCATTGCATGATATTAAAACCAGAAACAACAAGTAAAAGATTAATATACTTGTCTATATGTAAAGTTAAAACTGTTATGGGGGTAAACCCATAGATAAAGGAAAAAAACTGGGGAAAACTACTCACAATCAGCATAGCAGAGTTAATATTTATATTAATTAAAGAGATTTTATAAATTGATAGAGAAAAACAAATAGTCCAGCAGAAAAATGGATAAAGCCAGGATTCAGCAGGTCTGAGAAGAAATAAAGTGGCCAACCAGTACATAAGAAGTTTAGTCTTTCTGTTTATGAAAAAAAAAATGCTAATTGAAACAACAAGTTTATGTTACACCTTTTAAATTGGCAAAAATTAAAAAATTTATGATGTCCATTTTTGGAGAGGGTGAGGGAGAGTAAACTGGCAACATTTTTTAAAGATATAATTTGTACCATCAAAATGTAAATGTGATCCCGGTTTGACCAAGAACTCTACTTTTGACTATTTAGCCTGCGTGAACAGCTTAGATAAAGACATGAGCACAGGAAGCGAAAGCTGCATCATTGGTGATAACAGAAACTTTGAAATAAATGTCTCAACAAGAACCTGCCTAAACAAGTCACGGGCTGGATGCAATAAAAGGATATAAACCATTAAAAGGACACACCATCTGTATGTCCTGATTTGAAAAATTATTCAGGACATTGTTCAACAGAACAAGCGGCTGTAGGACAGTTTGCGTTATATGATCACGTTTTGTAAAAATGACGAAATGAAAGTATGTGTTGGTAGGTAGGGCTGTATATGTTTAGAGAAAGGTCTGAAAGGCTTATATAAAATTATTCAGTGTTGTCTTTTACAGGGAGTGGGATTTTTTGTTTCTTATTTATTTACTTAACAGTGACACGTGTCTCAATGTGCTTGGTGTAATATAATATATTGGCAGAGGGGTAAAAGCGGACTTAATGTAATTATGAGCGTGAAGTATATTCACTGTGTCAAAATCATCTGCTTAGAATTTCACCATTGTCTCTTCCTATCTTAATATCACAGTATCTGTAATTGGAAAAAGAATGAAATAACGTCTTATTACTTGATAAAGTGTTCGGTGAATATCCCGTCCTTTAGCTCCCACTGGTTTCCGACATGTAAACAGATGTACCAGCTTGTCACAGAGCCCCTCCTTTAATAACAGGAGCCGGTGTGCTCAGAAGTCCTTGGAAAACATGGAAGGAGCAGAACACAAAGCGGTTTTGATTTATGTAAAATATGCAAAGATAAAACAGCACAAACCGAGTGCAGAAAAGAAAGCAGCTGTGGACTCTAATATGTTGCAAACTCACTATGCAAAAAAAGACAGTTCTGGGTAAAGAACATATCCTGTATAAATAAGCTATTTGCACCTCCCATAATCCTGTTTTTGTTTGTTAGGTTTTTATGGTGAGATATCTATTTAAACCTGCTAAGTCCTTGCACAAATACCTATGTAATTTGTGCATATACATATGTGTATTTTAAATGGTGTATTATGTTTACTATGAATGTACATGTATTCAAATTAGCATTGCAATAATAACAAACTTGGAGTAGCTCAGGTGTTTTGTGTGTGTGTGCTCTGTGCATGTGACTTTCTGTGCGCACACGGATATGTTCACAGAACACAAGGCAGGATCTACAGCGGCCCACAAGCCGTGGCTGACTTGGGTGAACGGGTTCCTGGGTTTTATTTTTTTAATGTCCATTTCAGTTGCCTGAAGTGCCTGGTCTTTCTGTAGTGTGCCTATTTGCTTTTATAGTGGAAAAAAAAAAACTGTTTTGAGGAAAAATCGAAGGAACAAAATCAAAAGACGTCAGGGGTGACCTTCACCAGGGATCTTTCCAAGCTGTAATAATAGGGGCAGAAGCCAGACAGGGGGCTGTGGGAAATGATGGAGCAGCAGCAGGGAGGGGAAAGCATACTAAACAATCTCAGGTGGGGGTAAGGAACAGAGTAGGCGAAAACTGGAAGGTGATGCAGAGTAAGGGGGACGTTTATGCTTCCTCTCTCTAAGCACGTCCATCGGTCCGTCTGAGAAACATGCACGCTCACGCCGAGTTTTCCTAAAGCAGCCTTGTTTTCATCTTCCACTGTACCTTTAAACCTGCTCTAGGGACTGGCCACTTCTCTGGCTCCCCTTACAGAAAAGAAAGTTCCGAATCCCATTGGGTCACAGTCGCAGCCTCGGTTGATCTACACTGTCTGCTGCAAGAGGGTAGTCTAGGCTCAGACCCAGTTCAATGTCGTCTTCTCCCCTTTCCCCAGCTGGTCCCTTGCTGTGATGTGGGGGGGCTGGCGCGGTCCTTCTCCTCTCCCTGAGCCCCCCCCCACCCCACTCCCAAGGAAGCTTCCTCCTTGTTCCCTGCTTGTGACTGGGCTTTTCCCTCCAGGGTCAGAGCCAGGGGAGGGGTGAGAGGTGAGGCGGGCTCCGTGCTGGGATGGCTTTGCCCTTCCTGGGCATTTCCATGTCCTTGAAGGGTCACCTGGTGGGTCCTTTGAATTGCACATCTCCAGCTGGCTTGGTCACCTTGATCTACCCTCAGTTCTGTCCCCAAACCCACCCACCTACCCTAGCACTGCTCAGTACTCTTACTTACTTCTGGGGCCTTCTTTTCCCGTTACCCTCTCCCTGAGTAGTCGGCTTACATTCGGTCCCCAGCAGTGAAGTTATCTCCCTGGCCCAGCCCCCCACCCTGCCGCCACAGGCTGGCCCCAGGTTCCCAGACACAAGCAAGGTCCCAGTCCCTCCAACCTCCAGTTGCAGGGAAGCACATTCATCTCTCCAGGGGTCCCATTCAGGTTTCCTCACTGGGCTTGAGGGAGGCAGACCTCCCTTCATCCTTCGTCCTTGGGGTGTGACCCACAGCATCCCAATGGTTCTCCTTCAAAATCCTTACAGCCCTCGCTCCTTCGACCCTTTTTATCTTCCATGTATGTGAGAGGATTTCAGTCATCAGGATGGCTCTTGGTTACTGTGCTGTGAGGTTTCACATGCAACCCAGCACACCCTTTGGGATGCTGTCTTCATCGTATCTTGGTGCTGCAGTCCCAACTTCCGGTTTCACAGTTTGTTCCAGGCCCATGGTACTGAGCCAGGCTAACACAGAGGGGGAGGCCGAAGCTACGGGACAGAGGCCGACGGAGCTGGGGTCCAAACCTCAGTGGGGAATTGGTCCAGGGTGAAGAGGGGGCCTCTCCTCCCTTGTGGTAGGACGGAAGGGAGATGAGAGGAGGGGCTGGAAGTTGATGGAGCTCCCTCCCTTCCTGTGGTCTCCACTATCTTCATGAAGCGGGAGATCAGAGGTTTGCTGAAGGACAGTGAAGGGGAAACTCTTTTTTTTTTAATTTTTAGAGAGGCGGGGGAGAGGAGGGAGAAAGCGAAGGAGAGGAACATTGACATGAGAGAGAACTATCGATTGGTTGCCTCTCCTCTGCGCCCCTACTGGGGAACCAGCCCTCAACCGAGGCATGTGCCCCCACTGGCAATGGAACTACAGAGATTTGCTTTCCAGGATGATGCCCAAGTCACTGACCCACACCAGTCGGGATGAGAGGAAAAGTGATCAGCCTGACTCATTTGTATGATGGAATTCAGAGGAATTTCTAGTCCAGCTTAAAGTTGTCCCGCCCACTCCAATGGCGCAGGCTGCTGAGAGGGCTGCCGGGTTGCTCCTGCAAAGGGAGAAGTCTAGGTCAGCCTGTCCCCACCCTCAGCACAGGTCACTGTCCCTGTCAGAGAGGGAAGGCGAGAGACTGGGTACGCCAAACAAAGAAGGGCATCCCAGGACAAAGGAGGACCAGGGAAGCCCGAAGGTAGCCAGACTCCCTGGTTCGGAGAGGAAACATTTTACCTTTGCAAACAGCCTTGGAGTTCAGGTTTGAACGTCCCTGAGTCCCAAAAGCCTGACCGCAGACCTACCCAGCACCCCGTGGAATCCCGCAGCTCGGAAGAGGAAGGTGAGATGAAAGACACGTCCAAGTGGCCTGCAATTACTGACGGGCCCCAGGGACGGGTGGGAGGCAAGGCTGGAGTCCTCCAAGCGTCGTCAGCCTCAGAACCCGCAGTCCCAGAACGTGTGATTCGTCCAGACCTTGTCAAACGCTCTCAAGTCTGTTTCAGAGAATTCCTCGCGTAGCCACGTTCGCCAAGGACACTTTGACATCTCAAACCCTGCTCTCTCCGTTGAGCATGAAGGGTGATTGGGACTTTGTTATTAAGTCGGTATCACGGATAACCAAGCACTGAACACCTCCTTTAACGGTAGGAGATCAAATGACAAGAACTGAAACTAGTATTTTGGTGGTAACCCACCCAAAGGCAGGGGAAGAGGGCTGAGAAATAGAAAGTGAAGCATTAGAAATTACCTCCCAACTAAATGGCTACTCACAGCCAGTGGGGAATTAATGGAAATGAATGAGCTACAGTTGTAAGCAGGGCCCCCTTCTCAGCATTGGCTAAAATAAATCACGGGCAAACTCTACCAAGCCTAAGTGACAGGCTAGTCTCCTGAACATTGGGCCTGAAAAATGGCGCTGAGAACGGGCACTTTACATGGTTCCCACATCTTTCAGTGAATTTTATGGGGCCATGTCAGACGAGTTATTGGGCCACTGAGAGGCCATTTTGAGTGGAAATTAATTTCTAAAGTGGAACTGTGCTTTTTCTTCAGAATTCCCAGTCCTTGACTTGTGTTAGAGGGACGACGTGGGGTGGGGGAGGGGGCGGTGTGTGGCAGTCGGGGTGGGGGTGGCTCCCCCACATTGTGATGCTGAAGGTGCCTGCCTGATCCTCATGCGGTTTTCTCTAAAGGGATAACAATCTTTAGTCTGAACAAAGTGAAATGTGTTCTAGTGGTTTTTGAAAGTGTTACCACCCACAGGGCAACACCTTACAGGGAATGAAAAAAATAAAGGAAAGAACGCAGATTTCTTCAATTAGGCTCAAAGCTTTTTGATTGCAATCCAGTTAAAGTCTCCAGTGCTAATTATTGCTTGGATTTATTCAGCTAGGAAGCTTCTGAAGTTGGCTGGCTTGAGTGTGAGACAGTCCGGTTTTAATGTTGCAAAACCTCCTAAGTAACCACAAAGGCAACTGTTTATCTCAATCTGCACTTGAAACACCTGCTTACTGATACTTGATTATGTGTTTGGAGGCCCGTGATTGAGAGTCTAACACCTGGCTGATTAGGCTGATGTTTGCCCGTGTTTTGAAATGCAATTTTACTGTTTAGCGTGCTGTTCCAGGCTGCAACGTATTAAGTGGATGGGGGGCCTCAAAACGTTTGTTGTTAAAAAAAATTATAGAATAATAGCTTGTTTTCATTAGAGAGAAAATGAACTGGAAAATTTTGACACCATATGGAATGCAGCATTGTTCTTTAAGACAGGGGTGCTTCAAAATGTGCTACAAGGAAAACCTCCGCTGAATTCCAACCCTGGACCTACTGAACCCGCTTCTCTGGCTGTGGGGCCCACGTGCTGACCTCTGGAGCTCTGCGATTCCCAGAGAGCTGCAAAATGCTACTTTAAGGGAAAGCTACTTCCACTGGATTCTGCAGTAGAAAGGGTAGCTCTCTGGGTTGACACTTCTGGCTCATATCTGTGAGACACGTGTGAACCCTGAATTAGAGGTTTGGGCTAGTCCTTGGGAGAGCTCCGAGTATGCATGTGAACTCTCACATCTGAGAGGTGAGTGACATGCGCTCCCAAGACTGTGACAGGTGCCCACGTTGCTCCATTCGTTTTACAAATGGAAAAAATCAACACCCAGAGAAGTGAGAGGGTGGATTGAAGGTCATGTGATACCAAGCTGAGGCTAGAACCAGGTTTTGTAATTTCTACTCATTACTCTGCTGCTCTTGTCACCGAAGTGAGGACTCTTGAGGAGGCCAGCGCCCTCCAGAAGCTGTCCCTCCCTGTCCTTCCCCCTGCTCATGCTCAGGGGGCTGGCTTGCGTGGGCTGCAGCCACTGCCCTGCCTGTTGGCTTCTCCAGGGGCTTGGCCAGCAGGACGTACCAGCTGGAGAAAGGGAGGCGGAGCCCATCGGGCTGGGCGGTGGTGGGCTCCCTGGGGGCGCCGTATTGGTTCGGAGAGTGGAATAACATGACCAAACCGCCTGGTTTGCCGGGATTGAAGGCTTTCCCCGGACACGGGACTTCCAGGGCTAAACCCCAGACAGTTCCAGGCAAGCTGAAGTGAGGGGCTCCTTTAAAACTCGACCAGAGGAAAACGCCAGAGGCTCAGGACCATGGTTGGTAAGTCACGGAAGTGTAGTTGCTGTTGCCCTTTAAAAACAGCCACTCACTCGGTCATTTAATTCATTTTAAAAGGAGACACTACGGACACAAAATTAAAACCTTTGAGGGGGCATGTTGCCAAGTCCTTCTCCACTCTTGGCCTCTGCCTGTTGTTTTCCGCGAAGGCAGGCTCTGACCAGCTTCTATGTGCGTTCTTCCGGGGCCGTCTGATGCACGTTGAGGTGTCTACTACTTAGTTAAGATATCCAACTGGCAACGTGCTAGGCACAGTGGTTTTCAACCTTTTTTTGCTTAGTGGTGTATCTTTGAGACTGTTCAACAACCAGTAATAAAGAGCTGCTCTGTTCTTTTTAGTTGTATAGCATAGTGTAGGTTGTATGGTGGTCCTTTGCCTGGATTTATTGTCATTTGTAAATTTAGGTAGCCCCCTACTAATAGGTTTTGGCCTTGCTCATAATTCGGTGCCATTATTAATGCACACGATGCTGCAATGAAACTCCTTGAGCATTTAGGCCAAAGAGGAGGTCTATTTAAAATGGTGAAAGTCAATGTCACGTTGGCTGGGCCAGTGCACTCCCACCAACAGTACAGACCAGAGGCTGGTTCCCTGCCACCCTGCTGGGCGGACCCTTCAGTTCGGCTCCGGTCAAGGGCAGGTTGAGCAAGTCCTAATTTTTTGCTAGTAAATCAGATCCTCCCCCACTTTACTCCCTAACTGGTCTCTCCCCAGTTACAGAGGAGAAACTATTCTCTAGCCAGAGCCATTTCCTGCCTTTTGAGCCACTTTTTTTTTTTTTGCTGAGTCAGCTCATTAGCTTTAATTGTCTTCAAAGCCATCCCCAGCTGTGTCATTCTTTCTGGCCCCGCAGAGTTCCGGGAAATGCTGTCAAAGCCAAGGGTGTGTCTGGAGGGATAGAGAGAAGTCTGCACAACCAATAGCCAAAGTTGGCAACTGGAGAATTAATCAGCTTTTTTAAAACTTTTTTTTTATTTGGTCTGAAAATAGGTCAGATCCATAGAGTCAGCGAGGAGCTGGAGAGCTTCATGCCGGGGCAGCCATACCAGAGTCCAGGCTTCCCCCTTCCCAAATCCAGAAATCCATGGGAATGCACATCCTTGTAGGTAGTTCCGTGTCCCGATCCAGGTACCCACCGTCGCCACCTCACAGCTCCAGGTGTTTTGTACGTGTAGAGAAGCAGACACGACCCCTCCAGTTTTCCTCCAGCCGCTCGTATATCATTTGAGAGCTGACTGTTCAGCTTTTAGAAGTTTTGGGAACCCACTGTTAAATGTAGCCATTATTAAAAATCATGTAAGTTTACACAGAAATGTGTTTATTAAAAACAAAGGTTATAAGTACTCAAAACATGTCACTGCCCAATTACACGTTGTATTTATGCATCTGAGCTTTTTGTATCAGTCACATCTATATGGTGGAAACGCTATATAATGAGGTTCTATTGTGCCTCTATTCTTCACTCAGTGGTTGGTGCTCTGTGGTAGCTTAAAATTGGCCACAATGGGAGTATTTACACCAAGGAAATTGGCCAAAGCTATGAATCAGTGCTTGATTTATTGTTTTGTTGTCTAGAGTTCAGAAAGTAAAGGGAAAAAATATTGATGCAGATTCAACTTAAAAGTCTCTCATGACTAGAGCAGATGGTGAAAGAAGACTTAGTTCAATGAACATAATTTACACAAAGAGTGAGCTTACCAGTAGATCTCACCATATTTTATGACAATAAATGTGTTGGGAAAAGAGCAGAGAGCGATGCAAGTCCCTATGTCGAATCACAGTTGAATCACAATCATAGTTTGACTACAGATACCAGGGTTTAAAAATTAAAAATGAAATTGCCTCATGACCCAGCAATTCCACATCTGGGAATACATCTGAAGAAACCCAGAATACTGATTTGAGAGAATATATGCAACCCCATGTTCACTGCAGCATTGCTTGCAATAGCCAGGATATGGCAGCAACCCAGGTGCCCATGAGTAGATGAGTGGGTAAAAAAGCTGTGGTACGTATGCACAGTGGAATACTACTCGGCCGTAAAAAAGATCAAAATCTTAACTTTTGCAGCAGTATGGATGGACCTGGAGGGTATTACGCTAAGTGAAGTAAGTCAGACAGAGAGAGACAAATGCCATGTGATTTCACTTATGTGTGGAATTTAAAGAACAAAACAAACAAGCTAACAAAACAGAAGCAGACTCATAGATACAGAGAACAGACTGCTGGCTGACAGAGGGGAGGGGTGTTGGGGGTGCTGGGTGAAGAAGATTAAGGGGTTAAGAAGCACAAATTGGGAATTACAGAATAGTCACGGGGATGTAAAGTAGAGCACAGGGAATACAGTCAATAATATGGTAATAACTAGGTAGGGGGCCAGGTGGGCACTTAAAATACCGGGGGGCGGAACACTTTGTAAAGTACAAGATTGTCTAACCACTATAATGTACTCCTGAAACTAACACAATACTACCTATGAACTGTGATGGAAAAGAAGTGCCCCCACCCCAAAAACAACAACAACAAAGGCTTCCTGGGTTAAAAAGCAACCATATGGGGTCTGCAACAAAGACTGTACTGTATCACTGTCTATAAATTACATATTACAAAGATATATTCTTTATGCCGTAAAACTTACAGCAGCCTTAGGCATGGACGTGCATGCGATCACTTTTTTTGAGAGCTCGTTAGGCACTGAGCTGCACGGCACCAGCTCCAGCTGCAGAATTCTGTGAGGGGACGTGGCTCCAATGCTGTTACATCAGAGGAAACGATGGTACTTTCATCGGTGCATCCTCTGCGCAGTGGGGAGAAGGGATGCTGAAGACACCGCGTGCCTCCTCGCTTACGGGGCAGAGCTGGGCGCGGGGAGCGTGTCTGCTGCAACCTGCGTGTCACGGGTGACTAAGACAGGGATCAGGGCCAGCACTGAGGAGCTGGCCCTTTGGGCCCAGGCACTTTCTGCTAAACCTTTTCTCTGGTCGAAGGCCAGAAGTTCTGGGCGTTCTCTTAATGCAGGGGTTGGCAACCCTTGCGAATTAGCAAGCCAAATCCTCATTTATTCGCTCCAAGGTAGCAGGTGCCAGGAATACATTCTAACTTTTGAAAGTTCTCTCTGTTAATCCAGGTTCTGGCCGAAGTCGCTGTATAGAAGAGTCCTTTTATTGAGACAAAGACACTGAAACACAAAACCAAAAATGTGCAATTTCTTTCAACTTTGACATGAACTGAATTATTTGTTGTTTTTGTCCCTCAGCTGTGGGAGATGGTCATCTTATCCTTTGTGACTCGAGCACTAGGCCATGTGTCTTGCATCAATGCCCCAAGCCAATGCTTCAGGGCCTCTGGGCCGCTGCGGTGGCATCTGAGGGCCGGGGCAGTGGGCTGGTGCTGGCGTGTTCCTGAGTGCCTATCACGGAACGGGGGGAGCGATAGGTCTTTCACTTTGGGCGTCATCTAGAATTTATCAAGGCAAACTAGAGATCCAGCCTCTGCTTACGTAAATGCTGAAGAGATTTATTGGTGGGGATTAGGTAGGTCAAGGCACCCTAAGGAAGGAGCCAGGTTTGGAGAGAGGCTAGGCATCTGCTAGGACCACAGCCCAGTCACGTTCCGAACAACAGCCCGGCAAAGCCCCTGCCACGGCCTTGCCCTCACTGAGCTCTGTGCGCCTCTGCCTCTTCCCTGTGTGAGCTGTGCTGAGACCTGACTCAAAGTCTAGCACGTAGGGGCCCAGGCCTCTAGGTTTTGCTGAGCCATGAGGGAGGGTTGAGAGGAGAGGGAACTACCTGGCTTTTTCCAAGATCTCTACTGGGAAGAAGGGTCTGCTTCCCACAGAGAAGTATGGAGGGGTGGTGCTGCACACAGAGGAAGGGGATTCGGGGCTGGGGGCCCCCCAAATGAAAACCTCATGCCCATGACGCTCAGCCACAGGCTCTGCAGGCTTGTATGATCTCACGTGTCCGCTGGGATGCACCCAGGCACATGAGAACTTTCTGGTCACCATGGGACCACTCGCACTGTGCCTTCTCTTCCCTAAGCAGGACCCTCAGACCCCCTTCTCCCCCTCCGCAGGCTCAGGGGTGAGTCTGAAAGAGATGCTGGTTCGGTCTCGTTCCTGTTGCCCTCTTCCTTGCCTATCCTCAGGCTGGTACCCGGGCTCCTCCGGGGGGATTTGGGTCCTAGTGCTTCTCCAGCTCGTCTCTCAGATCTGCCCTGCTCAGCCC
Organism: Anoura caudifer; assembly: GCA_004027475.1. Taxonomy (NCBI): domain Eukaryota; kingdom Metazoa; phylum Chordata; class Mammalia; order Chiroptera; family Phyllostomidae; genus Anoura; species Anoura caudifer. The sequence goes on from PVKU01000080.1 coordinate 455,802, forward strand.
GGAGTGGGTGTGCAGTCCCAGGAAGCAGAACGGTGTAAGAGACCAGGGGCTGGGTCCTCACACCCTCATGCTTCCTGGGCTTGGGGGTAGAGGGGTCCTCATGCCGCAGCCTGAGTCCTCTCTGAACTATAGCCCACATTGTCTTGTGTGTCACAACGGGGCATTCATTTGTCTTGGGATTTTATTTTGAAAAATGCCCAGTCCTTACTTTTGGGTAGGTAACTATCAAAATAACACATCACGTTTGTTTGGTGCTGCAGAGTTTCCAAACATTTCCCTCACGATGAACGAATCTCACCATTACTCACCCTCTGAGATAGCCATCACTACTCCATCATGGAGTGGAGACACTGGGGCCCAAAGGGCCCGAGGTCACACCACTGCTAAGGCTAGGCTTGGCCCTTGTCCTCCTGACACCTGCCTCGGTGCTCCGCGGACTGCGCCTGTGTTGTCAGGCCTCTCATGACGATGACACGTGCAGCTATGAAGAAGTCAGTCACCCAGGAGCCAGCCCCTGGCTGGACAGCTGTGTCTCCTGTGGCATTCGCAGTCCCCTGCCTGCCCTCTGTCCTGAGTCTGGGGCCGGACCCTGGGAGCCTGGTTCCCCTGAAGGTGGTGAGAAGTTCTCAGCAAGAACAGAGCCGTGGATTGGTTTCCAGACCCGCTCTGGGCCTGCAGCTCCCACTCCCTCTCCTTCCCTGCTTGTCACGGAATGTCTCAGGGCCAAGGCCAACGCAGCTGGTGAAGTGGTCACCATCCCCTACAAGGAGGCCGATGGGTGGCGTTCGCAACAGCCCAGCCCTGCGGTTTGGAAGACAAATGACTTCTGTTGCGGACAAATGGGAGTGTCAAGTTATTCCAGGCTGATGAGATTACAGCTCAGAAGATCACGAGGAATCAGTTCCTCCAGAAGAGGAAAAAAACAGCTGGCACCGGAGCCGTGCAGAGCCTCCTGCTCAAGGCAACGTGGGGTCACAGGCTGAAAGGTGCCAGGTGACGGTGTGATCAGGGTGAGAGCACCTGGCGTGTGCCACAAGCCCAGAATATAGTGAGTGACGAGCCCAGGGAACATCAGGAAGGTTTGCAAACGGAAGCATGACTTCAAGGATCCAGACGCCCCAGCTCCTGGTCCCTTCTTTCTGTCTAGACACAGCGAAGGAGGGACGAGGGTTGAATAGAAATGTGGAGGAGGTAGGACCATCAGGGGAAAGATAGAAAGAGGGAGGTAGGGGGAGGCTGGTCAGGACGGGGAGGCACTTTTCTTGATCACAAAACGTATCGGGGAGCCCTGAATCTGAGAAATCAAGATAAATGGTATTTCAAGGCAGTATTTACAAAGGCTAAAATTAATGCACAAATCATCTGTGATGAGCAAGATGACGCTGCACAGGAAGACTGGATCAGTGGCCAGGCCGCCAGGAGCCATACTGGACCCTCAGGCCGAGGGAAAAACTAGTAACGCCAATGCTGTCTTTATTTAAATGTTGGCATTTTGCTCAGCATGATTTTTTTTTGTGTGTTTTTTTTTCAAAAAAATTTTTTGTGGTAAAGCCTATGTAATACAAAAGTTAGCATTTTAGCCACTTTTTCAAGTGCATAGTTCAGTGGCATGAGGCGCATTCACGCCATTGTATACAACCGTCATCGCTATCCACCTGCAGAATCCTTCTCGTTTTCCCAAGCTAAAACTCTGTACTCATTAAACACCAACCCCATCTCCCCTCCCCCCAGCCTCTGGCGACCACCACTCTACTTTCTGTCTTTTGACAGCTATAGGTACCTCATATCGGTAGATCATACAGTATTTGTCTTTTGTGACAGCTTTTCTCAGCGCAGTGTCCTCAAGGTTCAAGGTTCATCCCTGTTGTAGCATGTGTCAGAATTTCTTTCCTTTTTAAGGCTGAATAACACCATATTTCACTTGCCCTTCGTTCGTCTGTGGGCCTGTGTGTGGTTTCTGTCTCTCGGCTATTGTGAATTGCGCTTTGATGAATATGGGGGTACCGATAATTGCTCCGGTCTGCTTCAATTTGTTTGGGGCATACCCAGAAGTGGAATTGCTGGATTGTATGTTTAATTCTTTGAGGTACTGACTTTGGCATTAATTCCAACTTTTAAAATATTGCATTAGAATATTACTTATCTTGATGACTAGCATTGTCAGGATTTGCTTCAGCCCAGCCCCAGCCCTGGAACACGGTTCACGAAGCCCAGTGGTTCCTCCACGGCACTCCGCTGAGTCACGGAAGGACCCCTGGGCTGGCCTGTTCTTCAGTGCTTTGTCCTTATTTGGGAATATGATGCTTTGGGTTGTTTTTCTAGTTGTGAGACCAAGTAACAGCAACCGGCTGCCTTGTGACACTGGCACAGACCTGTGACAGAGCCGCCAGGGTGAGGGCGTGGTCTGTGACAAAGAGATGCTGTTCTGATGGATGGGATGCAAATTGTTCCCAGCAGGAATCTCACCTGCTGGCACCCTTGATCCTAAGTTTCCTTCAGCACCCTTAATTCTGCAGGGTTTTCTTACGTTCTCAAGTGCGATTTTCTTCCATAAAACCTACAAGATTTTGATCACTTTGTCCACTATTCATTTATTTCTTTGTTGGGCTTTGTTTTTGTTATTGGCGGGAAGAAGAGCGGCCCCAGCCCTGGAGTAGAAGATGACCTTCGTTCTGACACCAACGACACCCTTGGACCACCCGAGCGCCGTCTGGAGTCGCGGAAACGAGCGCCTCTGAGAAACGCAGTGGTTCTTCTCCCTTCGTCGTTCTTGAGAGGAGGTGGAAGGTCTCACTGGTGCCTGTGTGGGTCCCCGAGCACCTCCCGAGGGTGGGGAGGCCTTTGAAGAATGACACATATGGGACACCCCCCGACAGGTGCTGACCGTGCACTTCTTGGGACCACTCCCCAAAGGGTGGTTCGCTCCTTGGCTTTTGAGGTCGAATATGGGATTCCCAGGTGGTGATTTCCATCCCTGATTCAGAAGGTCTCATCGCCTTCGCGAAGGAGCTCTGGGCCCCCTGAAGGCTGGTGAATGGCTGCCTTCGCTCCTACGCTCATCCTAGGACATGGGAGTGGTCTGTTCACCCCTCATCTCCCACCCAGGGGCTTTCTGTTCTCTCACTTCGTTGGAAACTGGCTGGGGACTCGATCTGGGAGCAGGGAATGGCATTTGCCATCGACTCGAGGGTAGTGGACAAGCCACTTCATAACTCTGTACCTCAGTTTCTCCGGTGGCTCAACAGTGACATCTGACTTCTCCTTGCCCTTTGTCTGTTGGGAAAAGTTCCTTTGATCTGAGGAGAGCGGATGTTGATTGACTGTAAGAGCGTACGGCGGGCCTGGCGATGTGCATTATTTCTATGGATAATTATGGAGCCCCACTGCGTGCCTGACACCATTCTAGGCACAAAAGGTATAGGACTGCTAACACATGGTTAGGGTACCATTGGGGACAGACAAGTAAAAGGATTTGAAGAAACTATATGTTTAGTGCGGTGCCTAGTATTAAGGCAAAGGGCAGTCCCCATTTCTATCTTCCTCTTCCTCTTCCTCCCTGTCCCTCCCTTCTTCCCCCCTTTCCTTCCCCCTTTGTCACCACCTTGCACTGGGCCAGGCCTTGGGAATACAAAGATGAAGAAGTTACATTCCCTTCCCTTAATTTGCTACTAACCTAGAGGGAGAGAGACATGGTAACTCGATTTATATGTATATGAGTTACAAGCCATCACGCCCATCCGCCCCCTGAGCTCCTCCTTGCAATGACCCCTCTATGGATTCAGAAACAAGGCTCAGAACAGTCACTGGGTTTCCTTCAGACGTGCAACTAGTAAAAGGAAAGCCGAGCTTCAAGCCCAGGGCATTCTGATGCCAAAGCCTGAGCTGTCCTGTCTTGTGAGGTGAATTTTCACTCATGGGATGCCTGAGAAATGCCCAGAACAGGCAGAGCAGAGAGCATGGGGGGATGTTACAAGAATATCTGCATTTATTTTCTGCGGCAATGGTTATGTATAAAGAAAGAGAGAGGAAACAGCCACCATCTTCTGAGAATCAGTAGCCGAGAAAGTCAAAGACCCCAGAAAGTTCGTGTCCCCCTCCGAGGTCATATGTTGGAGCACAACCCCCCGGCATGGCTGTGTGGGGAGATGGGGCCTCTAGGGAAGTTGGTTACAGGAGGTTATAAGAGCGGGGCCCCTGTAGGAAGAGACACCAGATCTCTCTCTCATTTCTCTCTGTGTCAGTGTGTCTGTCTGTCTGTGTGCATGCAGGAAAGGCCATGTGAGGACACAGTGAGACGGTGGCTGTCTACAAGTTAGGAAGGCAGCCCTCACCGGAAACACCTCGGCAGCCCAGCAGGCTAGCACACCTTCCTTCAGAGCGAGAGGCGTTTGCGGGCCCTGCCTGCTTCGGGGCTCTGTGGTCTGCGTCCTCTGTCTTCAGTCCCGCACCCTTGGCTTCGCAACTGCTGCACAGAAATATTTATCTTAGTTTTATGTCCAACTATGAGTTTCGGTGTTTGGTTTTTTTTTTTTTTACATATTTTATCTACTGTGAGGTGCCCTAGTGAGTACATCAAAGTTCTAGTGAGAAAGAATCACAGGAGACAGATGTGTCGTTTAATTTTGCTCCCTTTTATCCTTGTGGCCACAGTGTTTGGGATCAACTGGTTACCGTCTATAGTTACTAATTATACTGAGGTTTGCTATGAACCGGTATTTTCCAGATCGTCCTGGGGGAGAGCAGGCAACCTTCCCTTCCCCTTTCTCCAACCCCGTGTCCGCCATCACCGCATCTCTCCAACCAGAGCTGTCCACGGTTCCCTCCCCACACCGCCACCAACCCCGCGCTTCAGTCTCCCCGGCACACATGGCAAAGGTGCATCCTTTTCTGCCCCTAAGTGAGATGTCAGCGGGAAACGAAGCTACAGTGACGTCTTGTTTGGGAATGCGTGTACGTGTGTGTTTACTTAGCGTCGCTGCTTTTGAGGTGTGAGCGGCAGTTATTCCTCCCGCCCCCATCAGGGAGACAGGCCAGGACACGATGCGTACCTGTCACTCCCTCCCTCGGCCCTCCAACCCCACCGGTGGCTTCTTAGCTTGCAGATGCCACTGGAACTTATAGGCTCTGTAGACAGTTGTGATTCGGCCTCCGAGCCCTAAGCCATGACTGCGGCCTTTTCTTAGCATTAACCTCTTTGTCTCTCAGTGTCACGGGGTCATATGGTCATATCTGTGGTTTGACCTTCGGACACCTGAGGATCAAACGGAACAAAAGCCTTCAGATGCAGTTCTCTGCAGGTCCAGGAAGGTGGAAACAGGAGGGACTTTGGCATCGCTCAAATCTCATCCGTCCATCCATTACCACGTGGCCTTGGGCAAGGACGGTGAGCTTAATGTCCGTGAGTTCACCTGTAAAGGGGGGATATAATGCAGACTCCCAAGGTTAGTGTGAATGTGAGATAAACGGGAAGCCCCCACCCTGTGCCTGGAAGTGCTCAAAATATATCAGTCCCCCTCCCTTCCTCCCCGATCCTTGGAGAGCAGGCTGCCAGCTCTGGGCAGTCACGCCAGCCCACTGCTCCCGTCCCCTAGTCTTCTAGGCGTCAATCCAGCGGTTTGATGCTGTGGCCTGATATGACAGCTGCTACTTTGGCTTCTTAGGCAGTTTGTCTGGCTTGTCCCCCACCCCCGCCACTATTAATTCCTTGGCTAAAGGGGCCAGACAGTTGTTTATGACTTCACCGGTTGGGAAAAAAGTGGAGAGCATTTTTAAAAAGGTTTAAAGGGATGGCAGGCCCGGCCATGCCCCTGGCTCTCTCACAGAGCCCCACGCCAGCGCTAACGCGGCCTTGCACCAGGTCTGGCCTCTGCCTGCAGGCTGCAGGCTCTGTAGCGGGCTACACAGTAGGGGAAAGAAAGGCTTAAAGGGGAAATGGGGACTAGAACCCACCAGAAAAGGGTGTAAAACTCGAAATTGCTGAACATAGCCATGGGACAGTCCCTTCTCTGTGTGAGAAGGCCGACGGAGTGAGTGAATTTCCGTTCTCAGACAGTTCACCAGAAGGAAAGGGGGAAAGTGTAGGTTGGCTGTTTTGGGCTATTCTAAACCCTGGAAAATCAATAGAGAAGTTGGACTCTGTCCTTGACACAAAGCCACCCCCTCTTTTTGGGGTGTCCCCCCCTTCATTCTGTTCTCTGCGGTAGCCCAGTAGGCCTGCCTTCCTCAGTCCTCACAAACTTTACCTCTTCTTCCCTCAAAACGAGTATCGTGGTGGTGCCCGATTGTCAGGCTTCCCATGATGAGCGGGATCTGAGAGCTCAGCTCAGAACGACTTTCTCTTTATAGAAAAGATTTGTAAATTCCTCCAAAGGTATTTGCATTTCAGAAGAATTGCTTCTTCTTTTTTTAAAAAATCCTCAACTGAGGATATGTTTATTGATTTGAGAGAGAGAGAGAAAATATCGATGTTAGAGAGAAACATCAATCAGCTGCCTCCTATACATGCCCCAACCGGGGATCGAACCTACGCCCTGCATATGTGCCCTGACTGGGAACAGAGCCCGTGATCTTTTGTTGTACAGGATGACACTCCCACCAACTGAGCCATCTGGCCAGGGCAAGAATTGCTTCTTAGTGAAATGATATATTCAGTTGGGCTGCTCTCCACTAATTGTAAAAGGAATCGATGGGATGAGGTGATGGCCTTAAGAAGCTGCACTTGTATGACCACAGTGTGAAGCGTGGAAGAGGGACACCTTCCAGCCCGACTGCACAGGCGTCACCCTGCCCTGGAGTTTCTGCGTGCCGTCTTGGACTCCGTGCTTGAAGAGACGCCCGGAGCTCATGGGATCCGTGTGGATCAGTGAAGGGTTAAGAGCAGATTCAGCAGGCCTGAAGAAACTGCCTGGCATTCTCAGGACAACGTCTTTAAGGAATGAAGCAAGCAGACCTGCTCAGTATCATGTTGCCGAAAAGTGCACGTCACTGGGTGAAATGGACCAGGAGATGGTTTTGGTTTTGCCCCGTGTGACGGTGGCTGTTCCTTGAATCAGAACTGCCCAAAGAAACAAAGGGCTGTCAGAAGGGCAGCTGTCAGCCCTGCCCCAGGGGACTTCCAATCCAGGGGGCTGGCCTGACCCACTCCCCTTCCTGCCTCCTCCAGCCCAAGTCATCAGAGCTTGCAGGAGTGACGCCCGCAGATCAGCCTGTGGATGGAGTAAGTGTTGGGCGGGGAGGAAGTTTCCTTGCCAGCGCTTTCTGTCAGAGCCCCCGGGCAAGCGAGGGCTGAGCCCTGGACCGGGCTGCTGTGTGACCTGGATGAGAGGGAAGAAGGGGCCGATGGGGGCAAGGCCTTCAGTTCTCATAACTACCCTGCCACGGGAAATGAACAGTTCGTGGGATTCCTGTGGTGGAAACTTTCAGCAGGCTCCTGAATGCTGATGAGTCTGAATCATTTTTTATTTAATCTCCGTGGACTGAGGCCCCAGCGCAATAAGGAGGCATTGTGCCAAATCCAGATATGCCATTTAAGCGATGGAATAAATTTAAATTCTTGGAGGATCAAATTATATTTGCTTTGACCCCAGACAATCCCTCTCTCCCAAAGAAAACTAATCTGGAAGATGTACATGAGACACTCAAGGTTCTTTGGATCTTAGGCAAGCCTGACTCAATTTTTGGTATGGTAGAGTCTGAGAATTAAATTTTCTGTGAGCTAGCAAGAAAGGAGAGAAAGCAGTAGTTGATATGCCCCTGGGAGGCTTTCCCAGTCCGGAAACGGAAGGACCAGCGCTGTTTGATGGGCAATATCTCAAAAGCTCTTTATATCCAATTGTGTTCTTTTCCTATTTCTCTTAACAGAATTCCTCCTCTGAAGGACCTAAATTGGCATTTAATAAACCATTATTTCCCAGAATGCTGCACAAAGCTTTCTGAAGTGCTTATGACTCAAACCAAGCAATACAACAGTCACTCACATATAATCAAATATATGGATGTTAAATCACAATTGAAAATCCCCACTCGACTCCTCTGCTGTCCCTGAGTCCTGGAAACAATATTGGCAATACTGAGAATGAAGTATCTTTTCTGACTAACAAAAATCTTTCCCAGTGAAACTTTTTTATAGTGATTTACGGATGGAAATTGAGAACTCAACAAATAGTAATAGAAAAGGCTAAAACAGCAGATGCATGAAACTACTATTCATTATAATAAAAATTCTGAGCAATCCAGGAAGAGTAAAGAATTTCTTCAGCTTAAGATAAACCTACACATCTACCAAAAACTTAGAGGGGACATCGTACTTAATGGTGAAAGAGGGAATGCTTTCTCCTGAAGACAGGGAACCGGGCAAGGATATCTGCCCTCACCACTTTTATTCTGAGATCACGGAGATAGCATCCTTGGGTTTTGGTGAGAACTCCTTTTTTTATGGCTGCTAGATGGCTGCCTTCTCACTATTTGTCACGTGACTACTTCTTTGTGCATGCAGAGAGAGAGAGAGAGAGCTAGAGAGAGCTCCACAGTCTCTTCTCATAAGGGCACTAACCCATCAGCAGACCAGGGCCCCATCCTGATGACCTCATGTAACCTAATCACCTCCCAAAGGCCCCCTCTTTAAATGCCATCACTTTGGGGTTTGGGACTCCAACATATGGACTTTGGGGGGGCACAAACATCTAGTTTCTAGCATTTACATTCAGTAATGCTTTTTTAATATATACTTAGTACTTAGAATCGATTAAACAAAACTTTAAAAGACTATGTATAAGACATCTTATTCCATCTAAAGATATTGTTTGATGCACAAATAGATTTCGAATAACCCCTTGGACCCAGGTCAAGGCCAGACCGTGGGAGGTACTACTCTGTCTACCAGTTATTGTGTGTTTACTTAGCCTGGGTGCACTGAGTATTAGGCTCTGGGGATTCTAAGGTGACTAGGCCATGGTTTACGGAGTTTGTATCCGGTGCAGGGAGTCCCTGGAAGGCAGGAATTGTGTCTGGTTTAGCCCTGTGCCTGGACAGAGCCTGGGACAGTGCCTCGCACAGACTTGCTGCCCTGTAGACGTTTATTGAATGAATAAATCTAACATGTGGCAGTTCGTACTGTTTGAGCAAGATCAACCTCTCCTGACTTCCTCTCTGATGAGTCAAATAATGCAGAAAAATTGGAAATAAGGCTCAAAATCCAGGCTGAGGCAAACATGTAAACAGGAAGAATGCATCTCTAACTTCCACCCTCCTTTACACAGTCCTATTCTGCAGAACTTTAATTTATTTAAGGCAATAAGGTAAGAATCAGCAAGTTGCTTTGTTTTGTAAAGATCCAGATAGTAAATATTTTAGGCTTTCTGGGAAATTGGCTCTCTTTTGAAACTACTCAACTCTGCTGTTGTGCCGAAGCGGCCACTGATACTAAGTATATAAATGAGCATGGCTGTGTCCCGATAAAACTTTATTTGTAAGAACAAGCACTGGGTTGCATTTGGCCTGCAAGCCACAGCTTGCTGATTCCTGCTCCAGAGTTGGAATCCATTAGCCCAGGGTTCCTTGAAGGTATGGAAACTATACTGTAACCCTTAAGTAATGGGACTGATCACTGAAGGCCATCTGGTTTCTGAAGAAACTTCTTGAGACATATGTGAAATCATACCCAAAAGTACATGATCCAGAGGGTGGAGACCCATGCTGGGGCCGACCACGGTGACACTCAGGGCATATCTATGGTACCGGCTCTCACAGCTTGTGTAGTGCTGTTTGAGAGGTGTGTGCAGGGTAAGCCGTGTGTCAGTGGGGTGCTGTGGATGCAGCCGGATTGAATTTGGTGGCAGAGCAAATGGGAGGGGACACCAGAGTGGGAGGCAGGTGTAGACCACGTCTCGGCAGTCCCCAAGGCTCCCTCCCATCTTAGAGATATGTTAGAAGCACTTGTGGGACTCAGCATATAATTGCTCTTATTGCTAAGATTTATTAAAGTAATGTAATAAAGGTACACATTGAATCAGAAGGGGAAAAGACATAGGCGGAGTCTGGAGGAATCCCTACGCAAGCTTCCTCATGCTCTCTCCCTCCCATGAAGGGTCATAAAATTCTTGCTCTTCTCCCATCTGTGAGATGCAGGGCATGTGTGTGATATTTCTGCCTAGGGAATTCCATTACGGACTCAGTGCCCCAGGCTGCTCCTGAGGCCTGAAGGCACCTGCTGCCTAGCATGCACCAAAATGCCAGGCTTCTTGGTTCTTGTTTACTGGGGTTCCTGCAGGTTTGAAACAAATCCCAGGTCTCTGGGCCTGCAGCCCACTCGCCACAGCACATTTGCACAGGCTGCCAGGACATGACTTCTCGGCTCCCATTTTTCTGTTGTTGCTGCTTGTGTGAAAAAAAATCTAAACTGCCTGTCTACTGCTTGTTTTATTGAGAAAGTCAAGGTTATTATACTCACTTAAGTTTGTGTACTTATATCGATCCACCTCTTCCTCCTTCTCTCTTGACTCAGAGAATAAAGGATCCCTCTTTCTGCTGAAGGTCAATGCCACCACCTGTGTCCTTGACCCCTTCTTCTGGCCCTCCCCTCCCATCTCTAGGATCTTGCTCCCTCACTTGCCGACCATCTCCAGTATTCAACTTGCTCCTCTTTACTGGCTTTTAAACCTGAGCACATAAACATATTGTATTTAACTCTTTCCTATCATTAAAAAATACCCAAGGCAAATTTTCCTGGGTCCTCTTTAGCTGCTATTCTTTCTCTTTCCATTCTCATTCAAACTCTTGAAAGTGTAATTTTTTAATAATCTCCTCACCTACAATTCAATCTTTGTTGCAATGCAATTTGACTTCCACCTCCAGAGTTCTATTGAATGTTAGGAGTCCATGAGCACCTAATTGCCAAATCCAATAGGCACTTTCTCTTCATTATCTTCTTTGACCTCTCTGCTAAATCTAATACCATCAATCACTCCTGCTTCCTGGGAGCTTTATATTCCCTTGGCTTCCCAGACACATAGGAGAATGTCATGGTTCTCTATTTGGCTGGTTCACTGGAGGCTCCATTTTCTTCACCCACCATCTAGTTGTTGGTATACCCCAAGGTTTTTTCTGTTGTGAATTCATACATACGAGTTCTGTGTGGAAGAAGTCCAGCCATTGTTAATATAACAAGAATGGTTTACCCAACATCAACATAACCTGGCAGCCAAGGAGAGTGGACTGGAATGCGCATGTGCGAACAATGATGACTTCACTGTACTAGTCAGTGGGGGTGGTAGACACCTTTGAGTGAGCATGTGTACTGTGTGGCCATCACATTCAAAATGCCTGAGCGAGAAGAGCAAAGAATCTGCATCGCATTTTGAGTTAAATTTGAACCTTCCTCCATGGAAACTATTCAGATGACTCAGAAGGCTTTTGGGGACGATGCAATGAGTGCAGCACAAATGAAATTGTGGACCCACTTCAAAGATGGTCAGGAATCTGTTGAAAGTGATCCACATTCTGGAAGGCCTGCAACAAGCAGAACACATAAGAATGTTGAACATGTACGGGCTGCAATCAGCAAAGATCGGTGGCCAAGGTGATTCAGCCCCTGTACAGCCCCCAGATTTGGCACTCTGGGACTTCTGGCTTTTCCAAAAATTAAAATCACCTTTGAAAGGGAAGAGATTTCAGACCATTGATGAGATTTTGGAAAATATGATGGGGCTGCTGACGGTGATTCCAACAAAGGATTTTACGGTGTTTTGAACAGTAGAAGAGATGCTGGGAGAACTGTGTGAAGTCCCAAGGTGCCTACTTTGGAGGGGACTGAGGTGTTACTGTCCTGTGTTACACTGTTTCTTGTATCTTCTTCAATAAATGTCTCTCTTTTTCCTAGTAAATGGCTGGATACTGATGGACAGACCTCATATTCCCTCTAAGCACTCTGACCACTCTCTGGGTTCCAGTAATTCCCCAATTCATATCCTCAGCTCAGACATCTCTCCGGAGCTCCAGACCTGTATGTTCATCTCCATCGGGATGTTCCAGGAGAACTTCAGATTCATCATGTTCATGACTGGAATCACCGCATTCCTGCTTCTGGGGTTCCCTGTCTCATTTAGGGGCACTGCCACTCACTAGATGCACAGGATAGAAGTCACCAAGGCTTCCTAAACTTTTTCCCTTCACTCACATATTCCATCTCTCTTCAATCTCCAGCTCTTATTGATTCTATTCCTAAATATTCCTCAACCTATTATCTCTCCTCCTCTATTACCAATACCTCATTCAGGCTTTCTCTTTTCTTGCCTGGATAACTTCAAAAGTTTTCTAATAAGTCTCCTTGGCATCCATCTGACCTCCAACAAATCCATTCACTGAACAGATACTTACAGAACACTGTTCTAGGGGTTGGGGATACAGTGGTGAACTGAAGAGACACAGCTTCTACTGTCACGGAGCTTACCCTACGGTAATGTGTGAGAGTGTGTGTGATGTGTAAGTGACTAAGTAATTAAACCTACATCAAATAGGTAATTCCAGCCCTGGCTGGTGTGGCTCAGTGGATTGAGCATCAGCTTGTAAACCTAAAGGTCATGAATTCAATTCCCTGTCAGGGCACATGCCTGGGCTGCAGGCCAGGTCCCCAGATGAGGGCGTGCCAAAAGCAACCAGTTGATGTGTCTCTCATACACTGATGTTTCTTTCCTCTTTTTCTCCCCTCCCTCCCTTCTCTCTAAAAATGAAATCTGAAAAAAATTAAATGAGATAATATCAGGTACCATAAGTGCTCCAAAGACAAGATACTAGGCCAGAAGCTGACTTAAGGGTGGATTAAACTTGGATACTCAGAGTAGGACTGTCTGAGCAGGTGCCACCTGAGCCAGGACCTGATGATGAAAAAGAGCCCGCCTCAGGCAGATCTGAGGGAAGAACATTCTGGGCAGAGTGAGTAGAAAGCAGAAGGGCTCTGAGGCAGCCCCATGTTTGGCGTGGTTGCCTGGAGCGTGTCAGATGAAGGGAAGAATAGGCCGGATGGGGCCAGATTGCGTTGGGCCTTATAGGCTGTGGAATGAGATTGGGAATTTAAAACACAACAAGGAGCCTTTGGAGGACTTTCTTCAGGAGAGGGACATGATCTGATTTACCTTCCAAGCAGATGACTTAGCTGCTGCGTGCAAAACCGGTTGCTGGAGTGTAGTTGGAGGTGGTTAGGAGGTGCGTGAATGATTCCAGGTAAGAAATGGTGGCAGCTGGCCCGAGGGGATAGCAGTGGAAATGGAAAGTGGATGGAATTGTGGTATCATTTGATGCAGAATCAATAGGACTTGAAAGGAAAGAATCAAGGATGTCTCCTGTAGCCTCCATCACTGGCTCCAGAGTGGTTTTCTAAACACAACTCTGGCCATATTTCTCCCATGATTCACTGGTATCCCTTGGTGGTTCCTCCCTGCTTGTCAAATGAGTTCTAAACACTGTCGCCAGACGTACAAGGCCACCCCTGGTGAGTTCCTGCTTTTCTCTCCAGAAGACTTCCTTGGCACCCCTCCCTCCCTAGCCGTTCCTTGTCTCTTCTCTGGACACGTGGCGTCTCTGTCATAGTACTAACGTGTTGAAATTCTCTGCGTGTTTGTGTTGATGAGCTCCTAAGGGATGAAGCCTTTGTCTTGTTGATCATTTTATTTCCATGGTCCAGCTCCTTGCTACTTGAAGTGTGGTTCTCAGACCAGCAGCATAGGCATCACCTGGGAGCTTGTTTGAGTCCGGTTTTCAGCAGTGAGATCTCCAGGGGACCCACCTTGCAGTGTAAGAAGCTGGCTTGCTTTCTGGATGCAGTAGGCACTCGCTGAATGTTGAGCTGAGTAGAACCAACGATCCAGTCTCGACTCCTTCGGAGCACAACACCAATTTCCTTTTGCTGAAATAGACCCAAGTCATGAAATGAGCTTCTCTGAGGTGGGTTAAACCCTACTAGATGCTGTGGATACTTTGAAAGTGTCTGTCACCACGTGGCTGGTGACATTAGTTTAAAGTAACACAGGACCGGTGGTTACATTTACTTCAAGCATAAAAACTAGAGCATCACTCATTTCAGATGGAATTGACTCAAATGTACTTTTCTTATTGAATATTCTGTAACATTTTATAAAGTCGCCCTATATCCTAACACCCAACTTTTTCCTTTGAATAGTCAATACTCTATTTAATTAAGTGTTGAGAACAAGTTTCTAAGTACCAGAGGCAGATACTCTGTTCATATTTGAACTATTAGTAAGCAATGCACAAGTGCTAATTAGCTCATTAACACTTCACTGTTATTCTTTGAAATGCTCTCAATGATTTCTCAGCCTAAGTACATGCATAAGGTCCAAAGTTCCTAGTTTTGCCTCGTTGTTCTTATAAACTTGGACAAGTTGTTGTATCTTCTCTGTCACAAATCACAAAATGGGACCGAAAGTCATTCCCTACCCAGCTCTCTGGGCCCTCAGGGGATGAAGACTTAGGGGTCTCACCAGTGGGAATTCTGGTGTGCTTCCCGGGTCCCCACCCTGGGTCACTCAGGCACCAGTAGCCAACGCCAGACCACCGAGGACAACTGCCAGGTCCCCTTGGAGTAGAAGACGGGGCAGGATCTTACGCCTCAGGGAATTCAGTATTGCTTGAACTCAGAGGTATCTCTGATATTAACTCTTACGACTCCAACAACCTTAACTAGCCCCACAGTGCACTGAATGTGTGTGTCCTCCAAAATTCATATGTTGATATCCTAACCCCCAATGCGATTGAATTCGGAGGTGGAACCTTTGGAGATGATTAGGTCACGAGTGTGGAACCCTCCTGAATGTGATTAGTGACCTCAGGGAGCTCTCTTGTCCCCTTCCTGCAATGTGAGGACACTTGGGAGGCCAGCCATCTACAACCTGGGAGAGGGTCCTCACCGGAACCCGACCACGCTGGCACCTTGATCGTGAACTTCCACCCTCCAGAACTGTAGGAAATAAATGTCTGTTGTTTATATGCCAACCCACCCTTGATGCTTTGTAATAGTGGCCCGACCATCTTTTGCTGTTATAGTTTTTGTAGAGTCTGTGTGGGACGTGGCAAAGAGCATCGCCCCGGAAGAGATCTGGGTCTTGTCCTCCTTGTCTGTCACTGGCAGTGTGACATTCTTGTCACCTCTTTTGGCCACAGCATTCTCACTGGATGTCCTCTAGCACCCCTTCTAATCCCAGCATTTTAGGACTCTCTCTCTCTCTATCTTTGCTCCTCTTTTCTAGGGATAATTAAAAAGCAAAATGCTCAAGCTCTGACCCTTTCTGAATGTCTACAAAATCCCCGGGATTTAATAACAAGCAGGGGCTTACTGATTTGTAGTATTTCTTGATTCCTGTGCTGTAAATAATCTCACCATGGCTGGTTTCCAGCTATCAAGATTGGCATTTAACCAGCAGCTCTCAGGAGCTGCTACAGCTTCAGCACACCACTGGGAACAAGCCTCCTTGTCCATCCTAAGAGAAGCAGGGCTCACACGGTGAGGGGCAGAGATGCTCGCTCATGTTTTGGCTCTGTGCCTGCCTGTTGGGAAAGGTCAGCGTGGGCATCAGAAAACTGGAGAAGATGGGCATTGCAATGTGCGGTCAAACACTGAGACCGGGGATGACGGCTATTTGTCAGGATGTCTGCTAACTCTCTCCGGGCCTTCTGCCAGAAAGGCGTCATTCCCGTATGCTTGTAGAGTGTCATTGTAGAAGGGCGCACAATGACACGCAGAAATTAGATTGCCAATAAGAATCGCTCCAAGTAGGGAGACAGTCTTTTCCCGTGTGCCAGGTGGAAGACAGTTTGAGAGTGGGGTGAGGTTCAAGATTATGTTCAGTAGAGTCTCTTTTATTTCGTTTGATGCTCATTAACTAAAGTCAACTTTCTATTCTGGGCTGGCACCTCTGTCCTACCAGTATGCCTTCATCTCTTGTAGTTTCTAGGAGCTAGTACTCTGATTTTCTCTGCTTCTGTTAAAAAATTTAATTCCCAGGATATGCTCAGAGAGGGACTCGTGTTTTAGTCTTCTTTAATTGAAAGCATTATGGAAGGTCATAGGTCCAATTCTGCAGCAGCCAGTGAGTTATGATGGGAACGGTCTTATCCCCTGGCCATGGGCTGTGTGCTAACTGCAAGAATCTGAAGTAAAAATGGTGTTCTCTATATATTCTGTCTCGTAAGGGGGACACCAGAGTCAGCTAGGGCCCATTCCTGATTGAAATTGAGATACCAGTAGACCCAGGGTTTAGCAGACCTGCGATATCCAGATAGAGTTCAATTAGCAGATGCCAAGCACTGAAGCCTGGGCAGGAAGTCTGGTATAATGTAGAGCCCTGCAGTTCTTTGTTCCCTTCCCAGGACAGCATGGAGCAGCCACTAGGGTCTGTCCCCTGGAAACTATGCAGGTGACTCATGGCTCTGTGTGTAGGTTGACTGGGAGGCAAGGGACAAGGACACTTACCCAAAGGTGAATAATCCTTGACATAACCTCAACCATCCATCTTCTTTGTGAATGGTCCTGGGCTCATGGGCAAGACTAGATGAGCCCCTCAGTGAGCCCTGTCTTCTTAATGGGCAGACACAAATGGACAGACACACAAACCCCTCAAATAAGAGCACCTGGTCCATCTTTTTTGGAGTATGGATAAGGACTCCAGGAATAATCTGTGCAGGGAGGATTTGCCTGAAAGATGGAGAAAAAAATTAGCTAGTGTGTGAGGATGTGCTTTAGCAAGAAGGGGGGTCTACAAAACGGTGCCTCTTCTAGGATTATGGTCACTGCAAATATTTATGCCAATGGATAAAATCTGGAAGCAGATAGAGAGAAATGAAATTTAAGGTACGCTGGTAGGATTATGAGTGGACATTTTACAAACTTTCCTGATTTATTAATGCTGTTTGAATATATTTAAAACTTTTGTGGAAAAGATTTTCAATCTTCACAGAGAACAAAATGAGCTAGAATTTCCCTGGAGAAATTGAAATCAGATCTAAGGAAGTGTGTCCTTGTGGGATAACTTTATCCTGGGAAGTGCTTATAGCAGAGCTGAGAAGCCACCTTGAAGAATGGGATCCCTGCCCCCACTTCACTATGTGGAGAGCTTTGGCCTTGGCCTCTGGGGGTGGGGGAGGGGCGGGCAAACCAGATGGCTGCTGGTGAATTCTCCCATGTGGAGGTAGTGGTTCCGATGCACAGAATTAACTGACACACGAATGTGACCTGGTGACTTGATGGCAGAGCTGTGAACAGGCAAGTTTATAAAGTACGGAAAGACCACCTTTGAGGACTACTATGTCAAGGTGCGTGTCCCCCATCCTGGAATTGCTCTAGGCCCTACCAGCAGCCTCAGTGGTTAGAAAGCAGATTGCTCAGTCCTGCCCCTGGGTTAGCCGGTCATGAGCACTTTGCAGAGACTCTTGCAGTCATAAACATCTTAAATAACCTAAAGGAACACTTTTCTCTGACTGCAGAGAAAGACATTTGAAGCAGCTTTCTAGAGTGGGAAAGAGTTTCCTTCCTTCCTTCCTTCCTTCCTTCCTTCCTTCCTTCCTTCCTTCCTTCCCTCCTTCCTCCTCACCCAAGGGCATTTTTAAAATTATTTTTAAAGAGGGAAAAATGGAGAGAGAATGAGAAAGAAGGAGAGACAGAGAAACACCTATTGGCCGCCTCCTCGTATGTGCCCCGACTGGAGATTGAACCTGAAACCTGGGTAGGTTCCCTTACTGGGAATTGAGCCCATGACCTTTTGGTCTACATGATGATGCGGCAACCAACTGAGCCACCTGGCCAGGGTGGAAAGAATTTTCTTGCCACTATGGGGGGAACCACCTCTTTACACCCCACCCAGGCCATTCTTCTGCTCCACGTTCACCCCAACAAAGTACCTGGCATATCACAGGCCCTCATGAAACATTAGTTCCCTTTAAAATGTTGAGTCTCCCTGGCTGGTGTGGCTTGGTGGATTGAGTGTTGGCCCAAAGGGTGGCTGGTTCAATTCCCAGTCTAGGGCGTATGCCTGGGTTGTGGGCTGGGTCCCTGGTAGGGAGTGCGTAAGAGGAAGCCACACATTGATGTTTCTCTTTCTCTCTTTCTCCCTCCCTTCCCCTCTCTGCTGATTTAAATAAAAAATAAAAAAATATTAAAAATAAATTACTTAATTAAAAAAAATAAAATGTTAGGAGTCAACAGAGATAAAATACACGTTCTGGGCCCCTGCACTGTTTCCTGCACCCAGGCGTGACTCATTCTCACTGTTGACCGACACACAGAAGGTGTCAACAGCCCTCACTGGCTCTGAAAGTCACACTTCTTTTGGTGACTGGCACCTCTTGCCATGACACATGGGTTCAGCCACAGATATTAGCAAGGATTATTTCAAAACAACTGTGGGGGCCTCCTCCCCCAGAGCCACCATGAAATCCCACAAATGCCTCTGTTCCTGGCCCCCGGTCTCTGCCAGGGCTCAGTGTTGGCTCTGAGTGCTTGGCACAGCCTTGGGACCAGATGGCTGTTGTAGCTGTCGGGGCCAGAGCTCACCACCCTTGCTGGCTGATGGGTGAGGCAGCAATGCTGCTCAGCCCAGCCCTGGGGCCCAGAGTGAGGAAGCTGGCGAGCAGGAGGGCGTGGGAGGCTGTCCCCAGAGCCGAAGCTCAGCTGGATCTTCTTATTGGGTTGGAAAGGAAGAGAATCCGTTGGAACAGAATACCCAAGGACAGCCCGACGGGTCGACGAGCCCAGATTGATGTAAGACCCCAAACAGGCAGCTACATCTTTCTGGGGCGGTGGTTAAGAGCACCGGCTTTGATGACACCAAATGGAGTCCAATTTAGTACTTGACCTGGTCATTTCCTAGACACGTGACCTTGGGCAAGCTGCTTAACCTTCCTCTCTCAACCTGGCTCCTTCTGTGTAAAAGGCGATGATAATAATGATGATAAACAACTTCACTAAGTGAATGAGGGAATAAAGTGACATAATATCCAAGCATGCAGCCCAGTGTACAGAACACTGTAGCAAGTTCTCGGTCAAGGTTATCTGTTCCCATCAGAAGCAGGGACCAAGCTCTTTATTTCTATGTCAATACTTGTTTGCTCCATATACCGACTCATTCTTCTCACTCAATTGTGTTCACCTTCTCCTTCAATTTAAAGTGCCCATCTTCCCAAAAGTGGGTGCTCAGCAAACCTTGTAAAATGCAGAGTCAGTGTCCTCTCCAGCCCCAGGGTGGCCCAGCCGTTCATGGACATACATCTGTCTGCATGGCAAACACAGGCTCACTCTCAGGGTGCAGGCAGCAGTGAAAATTCATTCACTCAGCGAAGAGTGACAGAGCGCCTACTGCATCCCAGGCTCTGTTCTAGTTCCAGGGACACAGCGGTGAGGAGAACAGACGCAAATCTCTGCCTTCCTGGAATGCCCGCATTCTAACGCAAAAAGAGATCGCCAACAAATGAAGTGCGGAAAATCTAGAGTACACTCAGCAGTGACAAAGGCTAGGGCGAATACGTAAAGCAGGGGAGGGGAACAGGAGCGTCCTGGGGGGCATTTGACGGTGCAGGTGGGGGGATGTATTAGGTTGCTCGGCTGCCATAGCAAAGCACCACGGACTGGGGGCTTAAACAACAGACATTTATTTTCTCACCGTTTTGGAGGCTGCAAGGCTGAGAGCAGGTTGGCAGGGTGGTTTCTCCTGAGGCCTCTCTCCTTGCTCAGAGATGGGCACCTTCTCCCTGTGTCTTCACGTGGTCTTTCCCCGGTATGTGTCTATGTTCTAATCTCCTCCTCTTGTAAGGACCCCAGTCCTGTTGGGTTCGGGCCTACACGAATGACCTCATTTAACCTTATTACCTCTTCAATGACCCTGTTTCCAAATATAGTCACACACTCTGAGCTACTAGGGGTTAGGGCTTCAACATAGAAATTTCTTGAGGGGACACAATTCAGCCCATAACACATGGCAAGGTATCATATTGATATGTCACTTTTGAATAAAGCCTTGAAGGAGGTGAGGAAACCAGCATGTGACTGTCTGGGAGAAGTGTTCTAGGTAGAGGGAACAGCAAGTGCAAAGGCCCTGAGGTGAGAAGCTGCCTGGCTTATTTTATGAACAGTAAGGAAGCCAATGTGGCTGGAGCCAAGTGCAAAGGACAACAAGGGTAGGAAACCAAGTCAGAGGAATCAGGGCAGACTGTGTGGGACTTGCAGGCCCTTGGGAGGAGTTTGTCTTCTCCAAGGGGGATGGAAGGCAGAAGAGCGACATGGTCTAACTTACAGCACCTCTCTGCTGCATCGACAGAGATGGAGTGGGGTCGGGGCAGAAGCAGAGGCTGCTGCCGTAACCAGAAGTGGGGGGTCGTCGGACGTGCCCAGGCTCTGGGTGGGTTTTGGAGGAGGAACTGACAAGATTTGCTGCTGGGTCAGGTCGGGGAGGGAGTGTGAGAGAAAAAGTCAAAGCTAAGTGCAAGGTTTGGGGCCTGAGCAAGCGGGACTGGTCATCTATTGAGATGGGAAGCCCGGAGGAGAGTTCTTTGGGGGAAAATGAGGAGCCCACTTGGGCCGTGTGAGGGTCGAGATGCCTATGACATTCCAAATGGAGATACGGAGCCAAGATGTGGTGTGCGAGCCTGGCTGTAGGTGGGAGGTTCTGGGATGGACACAGAGCTTGGGAGCCACCTGCACACGCATTTTATTTGAACCACGAGAACGGATGATGTGACAAGGGAGAGAAGGTAAATGCAAAAGGAGAGACTATCTGAGGGCAAGGCCCAGGGTTCCCCAACATTTATAGGGAACAAGCCAGATGAAGGAGGGCTCTAGGAGTCACGCTCCTCTGGGACCTCCAAGTTATAACCTTAGCTGAGGTGGCTATTCATAGCCAGACCGGGAGGAATTTCTTTGGTTTCTTGTTGGCTTAGTGGAACCGCAGCTTCCAGAACCTGTCCTTGGTCTCTTGGCTACCGGACTTGCTCGCACCTGTCTCGTGGCTGGAGTGGGTCGTGGAAGGCAGGCGGTGTCGTTCACACAGCCTCGGAGTCTGAGACCTGGCTTACTTAGCCAGAGAGTGTGCTGAGCACTCCGAGCACACGTACTTGTGAAGCTGCCTGTCTTAGTTGGGAACGAGCAAGCCTTCATGTCTCTCCCCAGCCTCGGTGGTTGTGTAACACACAGGAAAGCCACAAGTGTTGCTAGAGGCCTGGAGAGGACCGCGGAGCTTCCACTTGCTTGAGCCCAGCCCTGCAGGGACAGGGCCTGTAGAAGCCACTGTGAAGTGGCAAGTTGACATGATTAAATAAACTTGGAGATGCAGGAAGAGGGTTGGTTGAAGCAAGTCCCAGTGTTGGCCCACAAGAGGAAACCTGCCCTTTGGCAGGAAGGGCCTTTGGTTTCAGAGCTTTGACGAATAGACAGATAGGCTTTTAAAAATCAAACCAAGGTTTGGTGTTCTTGTCTGATTTTATCTGATGAGTTTACTGGTCCCTAAAAGTATTTAGTACTTTTCTATGCATGGGCACAGGTCACCTTGTCACTCCTAAGACTTTTTACAAAGATTTTATTTATTTATTTTTAGAGAGAGGGGAAGGGAGGGAGAAAGAGAGGGAGAGAAACATTGGTATACGAGAGAAACATCAATTGGCTGCCTCTCTAGCGCCCCCAACCTGGGACCTGGGCCACAACCCAGGCATGTGCCCTGACCAGGAACTGAACCAGCGACCTTTCAGTTTGCAAGATGACACCAATCTACTGAGCCACTGAGCCACACTGGTCAGAGCAACCGTTCCTAGGACTTGTTTGTGAGTGGGAGGTGGCCTCCGTGTTCTTTCTGTGCAGAGTTTCCGAGAGGAGCTGGTGGGATGGTCAGCAGCATGGGGTGCAGTTGGTGCACTGAGGCCACATTATACAATGTTGAGTCATAGATATAATTAGTTCTTTCAAATCTCTTTCAGTCTTCTTGATTACATCAAAAAACACGCCAGGGTGCTGGCCTTTACCGCCTCTCTTATGGTTTCTCATGCAGAGAGAAACTCCAGGCTCAGAGTCTTGGGAAGCCAGCAGGAGCCAGTCAGAACTTGAAATCATTGCTTTTCTTATATTTATTTTATTTTCATGTTTACTTTTTATTCATCACAAGTGATAGCCAGTTTCTCATAATGAATTCCCTAAATAATTTAAGTTTACAAAATGACTCAATTTAAGAAACACATTAATAAAAAATAGTACAAGCCATTTGTGGTTATGGGAAAAAAGTCGTGAGAGCTGTATGTGAATGACTGAATTTTGGCAGAAATACTGCGAAGTGCAATCTCGCATCTGGGGACGTGGAATGTAAGTGTCTTTAATAACCGGAGGCCTAGGTTAGAAGTCATTGTTCCCAAGAAATTCTGAGGATATTATATTCTACTTTCCAGAGTTGCCGAGGAGAAGTCAGAAGTCACCCTGATGTCCCCGGCCAGGTGGCTTAGTTGGTGAGAGCATTGTCCTGGACACCAAAAAAGCTGCAGGTTCGATTCCTGGTCAGGGCACATACCTAGGTTGTTGGTTCGATCCCCAATCTGGGCACAGGCTGGAGGCAACCGATTGGAGTTTCTCTCTCACATCAATGTTGGTCTCTCTCCCTTCCTCTTCCTTTAAAACTGATAAACATATCCTCAAGTGGGGATTAAAGGAAAAAAAAAATCACCCTGACTCCAGACCGTTTTAAAGCGATCTTGTTTTCTTCTTTCTGGAAGCTTGCAGGACCTTCCGTTCGTCCTCAGTCTTCTGCAGTTCCACGCCGGAGCGCCAGTGACTCGTCAGGATTCATCCTCCGTGCTGAGTGCATGGCGGGCCCTTGTTCCCCTGCGTCGGCTCCAGGAAGTTGTCTTTACTTTTTTCTATTATTATTATTATTATTATTATTATTATTATTATTATTATTAATCTTTAGAGGGGAAGGGAAGGAGAGAAGGAGAGAAACATCAATGTATGGTTGCCTCTCGTGCGTCCCCTGCTGGGAACTGGCCTGCAGCCCAGGCATGTGCCCTGACTGGGAATCAAACCGCGATCCTTTGGTTCGAGGGCCCACGCTCAACTTTTTTCTTTTTTTAAAAAACTGAGATATATTTGACATTCAGCATTGAGTAAGTTTCAGGTGTACAACGTATGGATTTGATGCACAACCTATTGCCGTGCGGTTGCCATCGCAATGTCAGCTAACGCCTCTGCAGTGCCAGAGGCACTGAATTATCATTCCTTCCAGTGCGGAGAGCACTTCAGACCTGGTCTCTTGGCAAGTTTAATGACCATAACGCAGTGTCATCTGTCATCACTGCACTGTGGACTCAGGTCTCCGGGACCCATTTATAATGCCTGCTGGTTGAAAACAGCTACCCGTAAACATTACCTCTCCCATCCCTCCTCCCCTCAGACCCTGGAAGCCACCGTTTTACTCTGCTTTTACACTTTCAGCATTTCTAAAATTCCCCACACGTAGGAGATATCACACAGTATTTGTGTCTGTCTGTCTACGTCACTCAGCATAGTGTTCTCAAGGCTCACCCATGCTGTTGCAAATGGCACAATTTCCTCTTTCTCTGAATAATATTCCATTTGGCTGAATAATATTCCATTTCATGTATATATACGGAAGATGTGATATTTACATCTTCTTTACCCATTTTCCGTTGATGGACATTCAGGTTGTTTCCATATCTTGGCTATCGTGAGTAACGCTGCGATAGATAAACAGAGGGTAGGTACCTCTCTTTGGTAACTGTTTTCATTTGCTTTGGACGCAGACCCAGAAGTGGCACTGCTGGGTCGTGCGGTTGTTCTTCCTAAAATTCTTTTGAGGAACCTGCATACCGTTTTCCATGGTAGCCGGGCCAGTTTACAATCTCATCCATAGTGTGCAAGGGTCGGGGACCTTTTTGTGAATATAATAATAGTAATTTATTTTCTATTATGTTATTAATTTGTTATTTTATTAGTCTGTTATTATTTTCTGTTTTCTCTCTTTACTATTGAGCTTATATTTGTTCAGATGCTAAACTTCTTCAGGTTTTCTATTTTTCTTCTGTTTTCCCTCCTATTTTTCACCTGCCTTCCTGATTTCTGGGTTGATTTCCTTACCCTTTAGCATGTTTGCTTACTGGGCTCTTTATTTCTGCTCTCATACATTTACTTTCAAAGAACTACTTTTTTGTTCTTTGAAAGTTTCACTTTTAGAGCATACTTTTCTTATTTTACAGATGCAGCATCTTTTTCTCTTTCTTAGGATATTCATTATCTTCTGTTTCCTTCTCTCTGAACAGTCTTTGTTTCCTCCAAGTTGATTTTCTTTCTGTTGTGTTCTGTCTTTCATTATAAAGGTCTGGTGATCCTTGACTATGAGGAACTATAACATGATGGGAATACCCCACGGTGCAAAGAGGGGACTCAGATACTGGTGTGACAATGGTCACAGCAGCATGACTCACCATAGCCAACAGATGGAAACAACCCAAGGGTCTGTCAACACATGAACGGATAAACAAAATGTGGCATTTGAAGGCAATGGCATAGTATTTAGTCATTAAAGAAGTCAAATTTTGATACCTGCTACAATTAGATGCATCTTGAAAATAGTATACTAAGTGAAATAAGCCAGACCCCAAAGCACAAATATGGTATGATTCTACTTCTATGGAGCATTTAGAAGGGGCCAATTCGTAGAGACAGAAAGGAGACTAGAAGTTACCAGGAACTGGGGGCGGGGGAGGTGAGGAGGGAGTGTGAGTTATTGCTTCATCAGGACAGAGTTTCACTCTGGGGTGAAGAAAAGTAGAAATAATGGTGGTGATTGTACAAGCTTGTACACGTACTTCATGCCGCTGACCTATAAACTTAAAAGTGGTTAAAATGGCATATTTTGTGTGATGTATATTTTACCACAATGGGGAGAATCGGGGGAGGCAATGGGAACCCCTGAGCACACTGGTAGGGTGTACTAACTGTGAGGGTCCCTGTAAGGAGTTACGGGGGAGCCTGGATTTCAGAACCTTTAGACCAAGGTTCCCCAGTGAAGCCTCTTTCAAGGTGTTTGCTGAAGCAAACGCCCTGACAGCCAGTTCTGAGAGTGAGGGAAGAAATCTGGGACGAGAGTGTATCAACAGTCAGTGTGAGTTTCGGAGCTGGCTGCTGTCGGTACCCTCACAGCCTTCAGCCAGTGCCTGGTGTTCCCTGGACGCCCAGCTTGCTGTCTCCAGACAATGCCGGTCCAGGCTGCCCGGAGGGGAGGCGGGGGAGGGGTGGGCGCCTGCCTGTGCAGAGGGAAAGGCGCCTGGGGTCTGAGGGCCTCCAGTACCCGTTTCCAGCCAGTGCTCCTCCGTTCAGACCTTTCTCCGCCCTCGCTCGCAGAGCCTCCTGATTTCTGTAATGTTCAGATCCCTTGCAAATCCTGAAGTAAAAAGGGAGGCTGCTTCTTGGTCTTCCTTCCCCACTGCAGCTTAGGGATTTAACTTTGTGGATTTTTATCTGTTTTCTTTTGAAAGATCAGTTTGCTGTTTTAATGAGACTTACCAAGGCATCTTTGGTAACATCCTTCGTGAACATCTACTGTGTGTCAGTGCTCCATCCCTACCCAAGAGCTATTTTCTATTTCCTATAGCTCATTGATACCTTAAACAAAGTAAATATGGAAAAAAACTTTTATAAGATGCACAGCAATACAAATGCTTAGAACCACAAGACTGAAAGATGGCCCGTTGGTGGGGGGCGGGGGGTGGGGGTGGCGTTGATCACCATGTTATGGTAGTCGGTCCAAACCGGAGACTGTCTCGGCTGCCCAGCCTGTCAGGTGCTAATCCCTGCAATAATCAGCCTCGCAGCTCTCAGAGCCTCAGAACCGTCTGGCAGGAAGGGTGTCCACTGGGCTGCTCACGTGGGAGCAGAGTCCTCTCCTTCTCTTTTGTGGACACAGACAGCTGACAGTCTTAAAAGTAAAGCCACCTGGCCTGCCTTTTGACGGGACACGTGGACATAGGCCAACCCCCATCTCCCTGATTGCAGATAACTGTGTCCCATATCGGTCTCCATGAAACCAGCTTTCAAAATGTGCCTTTCACTTTGAAACGTGCCAACCCCTGGCCCCCTCTTTCTTCCTGTCGGTGGAGAAATTGTGCAATCACTTCCTTCTGCACCCTTCCCACCAACCCCCAAGGAAAATGTGGTTGATGATATATTTCTTTATTCCACCATGATGGCAGGCAATGTAATATGCAGGGACATTTTTAAAATAATCTTTTTATTTTGAAAGAATTTTGGACTTGGAGAAAAGCTGCAAAAACAGCCAAGAGCAGTTCAGGATACCCTTCACCCAAAAGCCCTCATGTTAACACCTATAAAACGTAGTGAGATGATCAAGACCAAGAAAATAACATTGATAACAATGCCAATAGCCAACTATGGACTGTATTCAGATTTCACCCATTTCACCATTAACGTCCTTTCTCTGTGACAGGAGTCAATGCTAAACCCCTAGCTGTCCTGTACCCCAGCATCCTTTAATCTATGACAGCTCCCAGCCTTTCTTTGTCTTTTATGACCTTCACACTTTTGAAGAGTACTGGTCCATTTTATGGACAATTTGGAATGGTCTAATGTTTTTTCATGATTAGATTGTGGTTATGTATTTTTGGCAAGTGCTAAACTGTGTCCCCTGCTCCCAATTTATATATCGGAGTCCTAAAACCCCAAGGTGACTATTGGAAGAACTTTTAGGAGGTAATAAAGTTCAAACAAGGGTGGGACCGTAATCTGAGAGCAGGAGGTACATGGCGGCAATAGGTTGTATTACTGGTGCTTTGAGGTTTTTCCCCCACTGTGAAGTTGTACCATGTTTTCTTGTATAATTAATAAATATTTGGGGGCAGATGCTTTTACATTATTTGAATATTCTGTTTTTCCTCCAACTTTGCCCACTAGTTTTAGCATCCTTGGTAAGTTTTTGCCCACAGTACTCATTACGATGAGGCTGATTTTGTCTTTCCTTCTTTCCCTCTACATTTATTAATTGGAGTTCTTGATAATTTACCTTTTTGTTCAATTATTTTTAAATCTCAGAATAGACTCATGTATGTTTATTTTATTCTAGGATCACAATGAAGTATTGTTGGTTATTTTATTGCTCAATTGTTCCAGCTTTGGCCCTTGGGAACTCTTTTAGGTTGGCTTCATTGCTCTTTCATCCTTTTTGAGCATTTCCTTGCTTTCTGGTACCCAAAAATGCTCCAGAATTACCCTATGTTCTCTTTGCCCAGACCTGGATTCAACGACTTCAAGGAGCCCTGGTTCCTTTGGTTGGAGAGGGGTATTTTCAAAGCAAGATCTGAGTGCTGGGCATGCGCATCGCTACTGGGGTGCCTGTGGTAAAGGGACATTTTTTCTTTCTAAAAATATTTGCTTTGCTTGCATCTGCCACGGTGCCTGAAATTCTGAGTCTTCTAGGAAGCTGTGTGATCGGAAAGAAGGTGTCCCGCTACACTCTGGCCACCTCTGCGATGGACTATTACGCCTGAAGGTTTTTCGGTCCCCAGTTAAAATGCAGACATCCCTGGACTGTAGGATGATGTGATGCAGCTTCAGGGGAAAGCAGGTTCCTTGTGAAGGAGGCCCCGGAGCAGCCCGTGCCTGAGGACAGCCAGGGCATCGTGACAGGGAGGGGCATGGAAGTGGAAGTGGCTGTGAGAGCTTACTCACGAGCTTCCCTAAAGCCTAATCAACCCTCATCCCACCTGTTCACATCCCTAAAACAGAGAGCAATCCTTCTTCACTCTCTGTTATGAGTATATAACAAGTATTTTGAGTGTTTAGGGTCAGAAAGTTGCTGAGAACTGGCAAAAACATCTAGGAAATAACTCATCTTCATAACTTACTCCAAGCCACCATAGACCTAGATATCCACTTTCTAAAATGTGTTCCTGCTGTGGCCAGGTGGCTCAGTTGGTTGGAACATCATCTTGTACACCAAGGTGGTTGTGGGTTTGATTCCCTGTCAGGGCACTAGGTTGCGGGTTCCACCCCTGGTCTGGGGATGGAACGTGCAGGAAGCAACTGATCAATGTTCTCACATTGAGATTCCTCTCACTGTCTCTCTCTCCCTCTCCCTCTAGAAAATCAATGGAAACATCCTTAGGTGGAGATTTTAAAAATAATAAAATAAAATGTGTTCCTTTGCAAAATTCTGTCCCTTATTTGCCCTATTCATATAATTCCAGTCCTTTAATTGACCTCAGCTCCTTCCTTCTCTCTCTCTCGTGCATGTGCTCAACTGTAAACTCTTCTGATAACCTAGGCTTCCTTTCTTCTTTTTAAAAAAGTATTTTTATTGTTATTTAGTTACAATTGTCCTGCACTTTCTTTTTAATGTTTGCATGGTATATTTTTCTCCATCTGTTTACTTTTACTACATGTGTATTCACAGTTAAAGTGAGTTTCTTACAGACGATACTTGTCTACAAGACAACTATAGTTGGGTCATATTTTTTGTTCCATTCTGACAATCTCTGCCTTTGAATTAATGCAGACCGTTAATGTTCAAAGTGATTATTGATATAGATGAATGAATACCTACCATATGCATTACTGTTTTCCATTTGTTGCCCTCGTTCTTTGTCACTATTTGTCTTCCACTCTTTTCTGGTTCTAGTTTTATTTATTTATTTTTAAAATTTTAAAATTTAAAAATTATCCTTGACATATAATATGGTATTCATTTCAGGTGTACAACATTGCCTTTCGTGGTTTTAACTGAGCATTTTATATTTTTCTCCTTTTTTTAGCATATCAGTTATGCTTTTTTCCTCTTTCGTGGTTGCCCTAGAGAGTTTACAATATGCATTTGTAACGGATCCCATTCCACTTTCAAATTACCCTATACCACTTCACTGGTTGTGCAAATGCCACATAATAACCCTAATTTTTTCCCCTGTCCCTTGTATTGTTGCTGTTATGTGTTTAATTTATATATAAGCATGCATAAGCATATACAGAGATATATGTTATATATAGGAGT
This sequence comes from Anoura caudifer, assembly GCA_004027475.1. Taxonomy (NCBI): domain Eukaryota; kingdom Metazoa; phylum Chordata; class Mammalia; order Chiroptera; family Phyllostomidae; genus Anoura; species Anoura caudifer. The sequence continues at coordinate 484,850 of PVKU01000080.1, forward strand.
ATACATAATTGAATACATTGTGGCTATTGTTTTTAACACACTGTTATCTATTAGATTGATTAAGACTAAGGAAAATGAAAGTATTTATTTTACCTTCACATATTCCTTCTTCAATGCTCACTCTTTCTTTATGTAGATCTGAGTTTCTGGCCTATATTATCTCCCTTCTCTCTAAAGCACTTCTCTTGACATTTCCTGCAAGACAGGTGTGCTGGCAACAAATTCCCTTAACTTCTGTTTGTCTGAGAAAGTTTTTATTTCTTCTTCACTTTTGCAAGTTAATTTTTTTCAGGGTACAGAATTCTAGGTTGGCGATTGTTTTTTATCAACACTAAATATTTCACTTTACCCTCTTCAAGCTTGTACGGTTTCTGAGAAGTTGGATGTAATTCTTGTCTTTGTTTCTCTATAGGTAAAGTTTCCTCTTCATTCTGACTTCTTTCAGAATTTCTCTTTATTTTTTGATTTTCTGTCATTTGAAATGATATGACTAGATACACACTTTTGCAGGGGGTGGGGGGCATTTATCCTATTGATGTTCTCAAGCTCTTTGGGTCTGTGGTTTGGAGTCTGATATTAATTTGGGGAGATTTCCGGTCATTATTCTTGCACATATTCTGTTTCTCTCCATTTTCTCTTTCTGATATTCCCATTATGCATGTGTTACACCTTGTGTGGCTGTTTCATAGTCCTTGGATATTCTGGGTTTTTTTTTCTTCCAGTCCTCACTGTCTGCTTTGTGGTCTCTGAGGTTCTGCTGATGTACCCTTCTGCTCAGAGACTATTTCCTTAGCCATCAAAGACATTCTTCATTGCTGTTACAATGGTTTTATCTCTAGCACATTTTTTGTTGTTTCTTTGGCTTCCCCTCTCTCTGCTTACATTGCCCGCCTGTTCTTGCATGTTGCCTTCTTCATTTATTAGGGTCCTTAGCATACGAATTAATCACAGTTGTTTTAAATTCCCAGTCCGATAACTCCAACATCTCTGCCATGTCTGCCTCTGACGTTTGCTCTGTCTACTCAAATTGAGTCTTTGGCCCTTTGGTATGCCTGGTAACTCTTTTCCTGGTAGCTTGCCGTGGTGCGTCAGGGGAAAGAACAGTTGTACACAGGCCTTCGGTGATGTGGTGGAGAGGTGTGGGGGAGGGGAAGCCTCCTGTAGTCATATGATCAGGTGTCAGAATTTTAGTGAACTTACGCCTCCGGACTGTGAGCTTCACAGATGTTCCCCATTTGTGGGGCAGGCTGCCCAGAGCCAGCGGGAGCCAGGTGTTTCCCTCCCCCCAGGTCAATTGGGCTCTGATTGTATAAATCAGCGGCTCACCTGAGGGCAGGCTCTCCTGCTCTGGAGTATTTCAAAATGGCTCTCCCTTCTCCCTCCTAGAAGGTCAGGGGAGCTTTACTCAGCTGTTCACTGTGGGAATCAGGTTGAGCTCCGAGAGGGAAATTTCCCGGTCCAGGCACACCTGGGAGATACTGCGGTTTGGTTCCAGACCACCGCAGTAAAGGGGTGTAGCGGTAATGAGGGTTGTAATCTTTCTGCTGGTGGAGGGCCTTGCCTCCAGTTGGCAAAACCCTCAACATCCGTGAGGTGCGCCTGCGTCTCGGGTTCTCCTGCAGCTTTGAGCCACCAGCACGGGGACCCTGGCTGAGTTTGGCTTTTCCGCCCGGCGGGTTCCTGCCCACGTCTCTGCTCCCCAGTCTCTCTCAGGTAGGTCCTGACTCCCTCTATTTGCCTGATTGTCTCTCCGGTTTGGGGCCAGCAGTTTGCCCCGTGTCCTCCCCTCCCTTTCTCACGCAGGCAGTGGGGTTGACTTTTCAATCTGTTCAGCTTTTACTTGTTAGGATAGAATGGTGCCTAACCTCCTCCTTACTGTGGAACTGGAAACTGGAGGTCTGTCTTTTTTGGCTTCTAAGTGCTTTCCAAATTTGGATTCCCTGCCACGCCAGCCACTACTCAGCATCTCTCCTGCCCCATCCTACCCCTCTAAACATCCAGTGGATTTGTGTTTGGAGGGTCAAAATCAAGGCCAATGTAACATCTGTTTCTCAGAGAGCGATAGGTAGAAGAGAATGTGGGTAGAAGGGGTGAGGTGGGGGGAGGGGCGATGGCTGGCAGAGTGGGAACTAGCACCGTCCTCTGGCTCCTTCCCAGGCCCGACCCCCGGTCACAGGTGGCCCTGCGGGCGCTTGGATCCGGCATCTGGGAGATCCCAGTGACTAGCCTGCTGAGCAAAGGCCTTCCACCCTGGGAAGGAGCCTCGGGCTCTTTGCAAAGTCCTGCTCAGCTCTACCACCTGGAGACCTGTGACAGCACAGGAGTCTACCTGTGTCTGTCGTCTGTCGGGAGGAGTTGACACTTAGAGTTATCCAGCACCTCTGTGCACAGGGCAGGACAGGGGCTCCCGCTTGGCATTTGCAGACAAATCATGTGTGGGAAGCCGTCGGGGTTCTCAGTACTGAGAAAATCCTGGGAAAGGAGCCCCGCCAGTTATAGTTTATTTACATTTTCAAAGGGCTCCAGCCACACAGGTAAGGATGGGACGGAAGAAGAAGCCCTGCCACGCATTCATAAACAGAAAGCCTGACACAGGGAGGGGGATGGGTCACCGAGGACCCACAGGCTCCCTGGGCCCCAGGCTGGGCCCTTCTGATGACTTCTCAGCGGGGCTACTGAGAAAGAGAAGGGATTTTTACCCCCTCTTCAGCCACCTGTGTCTGAAGAACTTCAAGGTGTTCTGTTAGCCAGTTCTTGATAAGAAGGTGGGTATAGCTTTACCTGCATGGGCGCAGAACAGATATACCCAGAGGCTGGATTTTTAAAGCACATTAAGTAAAAGATTTATCGACAATCTACGAAATGCCAGATACCGGTCTAGGCACTGGGATCACAAAAATGAAAACAATGGTCGCTGGCTTACAGCTCACAGCCTGCCTGGGTGTTCCGGGTCCGGGGCAAAGCAGCCGAAGGCTGCAAGGTCAGTTAATCTATTAGTACTGTTGCAGTGTTTGTGGGGATTAAAAAAACCATAGCTTATTTCTCAAGGGGCCCAGGACTGGTGGAGAAGGCAGAAATAAACATAGTATCATAAAAGGATATTTTAGTGGAAACATAGGCAGCGGGAGATTCATTTCTAAAGGGAGATGAGATGGCGAAGTGCAAGGCTGAGGAGCCAGGCCAAATAAACATTGAACTTGACATGACGAGGGAATAGGAAGCCACTGAAGGCCTTCGAAGCGAAGGGGGTGGTATTTGTTTCCTAGGGCTGCCCTAACGAAACCCGCCCCTGCATCAGAAAGGTAGGGCCCCATCGTTCTGGAGGCGAGAAGTCAGCAATCCAGGCGTGAGCAGGGCCACGTGTTCTCTGAGACTCGGGGTGGAGTCCTTCCACGCCTCTTCCCAGCTGCAGGTGGCGGCCACCCACCCCGGCATTCCTCCGCTCACAGTTCCGTCACTCCAGTCTTCACCTCGCTCTTCCCACGGTATTCCCTCTTCCTATTTTCACGTGGCCGTCTTAGGGACACCAGAGGCATTGGAGTAGGGCCCCTCCTACTCCAGCATGACCTCCTCCGAACGAATTACGTCAGCAACCCCACTTCCAAAGGAAGTCACATTCTGCGGTGTGAGGGTTAGGGCTTCAACCCCTAACACGGGCGAGTTGGTGGAAATGGGACATTGATAAGGTCGGTCTGAGTGGAGCGTGGTGACAGGTTGGAGTGGGAGGGCCTTCTGGCTGGCGGTCGTGACGGCCTCCGGGCCTGCAGGGGGCAGCAGTGTGGAGAGCTGGGCTTGGCCCTGGACGGAGTGATAGCGGGAGAAGATGAAACTAAGGGCGCCACCTGGCAGGCCTGGTTAGGTTTTAAATCGTCGTGACTGAAGGAATGGCATTGTGACATGCGGTCGAGGAATTGATTCTGATAAGCGTTCTATTTGGAAGGAAAATGTTTTCTCTGGGTGGGTGGGTGCGCAGTGAAGACTGTGAGTTCAGAGGTAGCAGGAGGGCAGGGCCCGGAGCTTGGGTGAGACTTCAAGAACGATGTAGATTTGGGGATCATTCCCATGGGGGCAGGGGGTGTCCTGGAGCTCTTGAGTTACTGCTGGGTCCCTGTGTACAGGGCCAGGCTTTCGGATTGGTTTTCTCATTTTGATATTAAGCGCCTTCTAGCTGTGCATGACTTCTCTCTCCGGTGGGGTCGGAACTCCTGTGTAATGTGAACGCTAGGTGCGCTGTGTGGGCGGCTGCAGGCTTATTGGGGGACTAGGTCCTTGAGGATGAGGCGAAAGTGCCCTAGGAGTTAGGATGCGGAAGGACCACATCCATCGGCCTCCCCTTCCTGTCTCCAGAGTATTCTTGTTTATGCCTCCAAACTCCCGGTACCCTCACGGGTTGGGATTAGAAATGGGATGATTTCAGACTTCCTAAATCCTGGCATAACTGCTTTCTGAAAACAGTGCCTGTCTTTAAACATTTGAATCATTTTATAATCGTTCCGTGCGGCAGATGGGTCTTCAGTGAGGGCGCTCAGCGCTTGCTGCTCGCTGGATTAGCCACAAGTGTTTCCGACTCCACTCGTCGGTCTCGCTCATGTCTGGCTCACCTGAGCCGGCCATTGGCTGTCTATGCTTGTCTGTGGTGGCCTGGGTGGTCTTAATTGAACATCTTTGGGCCCATCATCAGGGGAGAAAGCAGTACTGAGCAATAAGGGCCTTCAGTTTTCTTCTTTTTTTTTTTTTAAACATTTTATTTATTTATCTTTGGAGGGGAAGGGAAGGAGAGAGAGAGAGGGAGAGAAATATCAATGTATGGTTGCCTCCTGTGCGTCCCTTGCCGGGAACTGGCCTGCAACCCAGGCATGTGCCCTGACTGGGAGTCGAACTGCGATGCTTTGGTTCACAGGCCGATGCTCAATCCACTGAGCTATGCCAGCCAGGGAAGGACCTTCAGTTTTCATTGGAGGGATTTACTTATGGATACAAGGACCTCGGTCAGGGGTGTCAGAAGCATGTCTGGGTTCCCAGCAGACACATTTCAGCTCAGCCCAGTGGGGGCACAAGAAACCTGGAATGCTCATCTAGGGTACAAGTTCAAAATGATGGATAGGATTTTTGGCAAAAAAGATGATCAAGTTGACATGCAAAACTCTAGACATAGTTCTTTTCTAAAATATATCAGGAAGCACAAGGCATTCCTTAACCCAAATAAATGACTGCGGCAAGAGAAAAATAATAGATTTTCCCTATGTTTAGCAATCTGTAATTTAGCAGGCATGTTAAGTCATGTATTTGACTCATAATAAAATAGTGAATATTTCATAAAAAAATTAATCAAATGAAAATGTTCTGGGTCAGAGGTACCAGGTTTATTTTTTCTAACTCTCTAATATTTAATCAGTACGACTCCTTTTAAAGTCATGTCCTGTTAATGTTCTGAAATGAGGGCCTTTCAACTTTTAAAAGGTAACCAACAGGCGTCACTCAACCGAAACCTGCGCACTTGGTTTGCGCATCCTCGGAGGAGAATGCCTGCTCTTCCTTCCCACTGTGGGACCACAGCAACACCTCCTGTGCAAGCGGCTCAGTTGCTGTGGCAACGTGGTGGCAGACGTCCAGGTTGTAATCGGGGTTCTTATTGATTATTATCATTATGAATTGCTGATAATGACATGCGATGAGATTTAAACTCATAGTTAGTGTCATGAGATGAACTGTAGGGTTTCTGTAACGGTACAATCAAAAGGAAAAGGAGTAAGGAACAGTGCTTCTGTGCTTAGGGCAAGGAGGAGATGTGGGAAGCACAGCCTCCTTGGGGAGATCAAGCCTGGCGACCATGTGCCTGCTTTGTACTGCAAGTGAAACACTGGCCGGCCTCTACCTGGTCCTGGAAGCTCCCTACAGAGACAACTGGGCTCCCCATTAGGGCAAACAGGGTTGGAGGGCTCTGGAGCAGAACCCATCAGGTGGGGCCTGTGGCTGGTCCTTGATTAGGGAGTGGGCACAGTGCAGAGAGATGGCCCTGGGGTGCAGGGTCGTTAGCAGGGTGCCAGGTGATCCCCCAGGGGGCCCGCTCAGCATCTACGCTGTCTCCATGCTCCCTCCTGTGTCTTAGCCTACATCAGGGTTACACACCAACATACACTGCAAAGTGGAAAACGTCTCACTGCGTGGAGCTTTGCACACCGTTTCATGCCGATGCGCCAACATCACAAGAGAGGCACCCACCCAAATGAGACATGGGTGCTTGCTCTCCACGAGCAGGGAGGTCCCTCCACCACCCCCTCACGGGTCCTAGCTCGGTTTGCTCATTTTCTCCCGGCACCCATCAGGACCTTCTTCTGTGAAGGGTCAGAGTAAACATTTTAGGCCAGGGATGTCAAACTCATTTTCACCGGGGGCCACATCAGCCTCGCAGTTGCCTTTAAAGGGCTGAATGTAATTTTAGGACTGTAGAAATGTAACTACTCCTTAACTGTTATAAGCGAGAGCTTGGCACTGCTGCTGGGTAGAAACAAGGGGCCAGGCGGATAAAACAATGTGGAGGGCCGGGTTCGGCCCGCGGGCCTTGTATTTGCCACCTGTGTTTTAGGCTTTGTGAGCCATATCATCCATTGCGACCACTTGCATCTGTTGAGTTACGGGAGCAGCCATAGACAATATGTACGTGAATGGGGCAGGCTGTATTCCAATAAAACTTTATCTATAAAAGAGGTGGTAGGTCAGGTTTGGTCTGTGAGCCATGGTTTGTTGATTCTTGATCTATACTATAATATTTTAGGCTGCCAACAAAATGTACATTACACTTCGTACAAGTATTGCTACTTGTCCAACTGGAAAATTAAATGTCATCTTTGTAGAATTTGATTTCATCAAGAGAAGTGATGGCTAGATGTGTTACATAATTGTTTCACCTAATTGTTTAAAATCATAAATGAATCCATACAATTTTTTTCTAAGTATCTTTTTAATAACTTGGTAAAAGCAGTGTTCATAAACTACAATGCCGTGAGTTGGTTCAGTGAAAGTGGGAGGGACAACGTAACACGGTGTAGAGAGCAGAGACTTCAGAGTCAGAAGCCTGAGTTCAAACCCTGGCTCTACCACTAACTGGCTGTGCAGCCTCAGGCAACTTAACTTCTCTGAGCTTTAGTTTTCTCACCTGATAACAGGGATTACAGTAGTGCTACTTCATAGGGTTATTACACAAATTCAATTTGTTCACGTAAAACTAAATTAGTTCACATTAAAAAAAAAAAAACTTAGAATGATGCCCAGATCATAGTAAATGCTCAGTTAAAGTGGTGAAATAAATATCAAAATGTCACAAAACTCTAATTCCCTTAAACAGTAATTTTGATAAGCAGGGGCATAGTTTTTAGGTTCATAGTGTTGTGGCATAGTTTGAAGACCTTTTAATTTTAGCTTTAAACTGTTAGAATAAATAAATTTAGTAAAGTCAGAGGATACAAAAATCCATTGCATTTCCATACACTAGCAACTATTCAAAAAGAAAAGTTAAGAAAATTCCATTTTCAGTAACATCATTTAGAATAAAATACTTAGAAATAACCTTAACCAAGAAGATGACATACTTGTATGATAAGGACTACAAAACATTAACAAAAGAAATAAAAAAGACACAAATAAATGGAAGGGCAACTCATGTGCACGAATTGGAAGAATATTGTTAAAATGTCCATGTTTCCCAAACTGATCTATGGATTCAGTGCAATTCCTAACAAAATCCCAATAACATGTTTGCAGACATAGAAAAACAATCCTAAAATTCATTTGGAATCACAAAAGACTCCGGATAGCCAAAGCAACTTTGAGCCAGAAGAAGAAAGCTGGAGACCTCATACTCCCTGATTTCAAAATATATTACAAAGCTGCAGTAATCAAAACAGATTCGTACCATCATAAAACCAGACATATAGACCAATGCAACAGACTAGAGAGCCAGAAATAAGCCTCCCATACACGATCAACTCATATTTGACAATGGAGCCAAGAATACTCAATGGAGAAAAGATAATCTCTTTGCTTGATAGTGTTGGGAAAATTAGATATCCCCATGCAAAAGAATAAAATTGGACTTTTATGCCACAACAGATACAAAACTCCACTCAAAATGGATGAAAGAGTTAAATTTAAACCCTGAAAAAATAAAACTCTTAGAGGGAACCATAGGGAAAAAGCTACTGACATTGGACTGGACAATGATTTCTCGGATATGACACCAGACACACAGGCCACAAACACAGAAAGAGACAAGCTGGACCAGAGCGCACTAAAAAGCTTCTGCACAGCAAAAGAAAGCGCCAACAAAGTAAAAATGCAAACTGTAAAACTGAAGAAGATATTTGCAGACCATATATCTGATAAGTGGGCAATGTCTAAAATATATAAAGAACTCCCATAATTCGACAGAAAAACCCCCAACCCCATACCTTAATTGAAGAATGGGCAAAGGACCGAAAAAGATGTTTTTTCCCAAAGAAGACATACACATGTCCACCAGATATACAAAGAAGTATTTCATGTCAGTATCCATCAGGGACGTGAAAATTAAAACCTCAGTGAAATATCATCTCACACCTGTTAGGCTGGCTTTCAGCAAAAAACCCCAAAGGACCGGTGTTGGCAAGGGCGTGTGGGGAAACGGGGGCCCTTGGGCTCATTGGTGGGAAGGCAAATGGGTGTAGCCGCTACGGAAAACAGTACTGGGCGGGGCAAAAGTGGGCTCATAGCTGTTTGTGGGGAAAGTAATACAATAACTAATAAATAACAATACAAGAATAAACCGTTCTGTGTACTCACAACTGTAAACCTACTTTTGCCCTCCCCCCGTTTAGAGATTCCTCCAGATATTAAAAATAGAGGTAACCCTTGATCTAGCAATCCCATTTCTTTTTTTAATTTTATTTTTCAGTTATAGTTGGCATACAATGTTATACTAGTTTCAGGTATACAACATCGTGATTCGACATTTATAGGACTTACAAGAGTGGTCCCCCACTAAGTCTAGTACCCACGGACACCATGCATAGTTATCAGAACATTGTGGATTGTATTCCCTATGCTGTACTTTACTTCCCCACGGCTGTTTTTGTAACCCGTGATTTGTGCTTCTTAATCCCTCCCCTTTTTTTCACCCAACCCCCACAACTCCCCTGTCCATCCGGCAACCGTTGATTTGTCCTCTGCATCTGTGAGTTTGTTTCTGTTTTGTTAGTTTTATATTCCACATGTAAGTGAAGTCATGTGGTATTTGTCTTTCTCTCGATTATTTCACTAGGTCTATCCATGTTGTGTAAATGGTAAGATTTCATTCTTTTTTATGGCTGAGTAGTATTCCATTGTGATATATATGTATATGCACGTACCCACATGTGTGCCTCTTCTTTATCCATTTGTCTGTTGATGGACGCTTAAGTTGTTTCCATATCTTGGCTACTATAAATAAAAGCTGCAATGAACATGGGGTGGCATATGGCTTTTGGATTTCTTTTGGATAAATACCCAGAAATGGAATTGCTGAGTCACATGGTAGTTCTACTTTTAACCTTTTGAGGAACCTCCACACTGTTTTCCACAGTGTACGGTTTCCATCAGAACACGGTTTAAATTCCCCCCAGCAGTGCATGAGGGTTCCCCTTTCTCCACATCCTCTCTAACACTTGCTATTTGTTGATTTATTGATGACAGCCATTCTGACAGGTGTGAGGTGATATCTCATTATGGTTTTAATTTGCATTTTCTTAATGATTAGCGATGCTGATCATCTTTTCATATTTCAGCTGGCCATCTGTATATCCTCTTTTGAGAAATGTCTATTCAGGTCCTCTGCCCATTTTTTAAATTGAATTGTTTGTTTGTTTTGGTGTTAAGTGGTATGAATTCCTTACATATTTTGGATATTAACCCCTTATCAGATGTGTCATTAGTGAATTTATCCCATGCAGTCGGTTGTCTTTTTTCTTTTTTTATGGTTTCCTTCACTGTGCAAAATGTTTCAGTTTGATGTAGTCCCATTTGCTCATTTCTTCTTCATTTCCATTGCCCAAGGAGACATACCAACAAAAATACTACTAAAAGAGGTGTCAAAGAGTTTCCTGCCTATGTTTTCTTCTAGAAGTTCCATGGTTTGGGGCCTTACATTTAAGTCTTTAATCCATTTGAGTTTATTCTTGTACCCAGTGTAAGAAAATGATCCAGTTTCATCCTTCTGCATGTGTGCGTTGTTTTCCCAGCACCGTTCATTGAACAGTCTTTACCCCATTGTATGTTCTTGTTTCCTTTGTCATAGATTATCTGACCATATAAGTGTGGGTTTTTTTTCTGTGTTCTCTCTTCCGTTCCATGGACCTACGTGTCCATTTTTATGCCAGTGCCATACTGTTTTGATTACTATAGCCTTGTAGCATGATTTGATATCAGGTGATGTGATACCTTCAACTTTATTCTTCTTTTTCAAGATTACTCTTGGTATTTGGGGTCTTTTGTGGTTCCACGTAAGTTTTAGTATTATTTGTTCTAGTTCTGTGAAAAATACCATTGGTATTTTGATAGGCATTGCATTGAATCTATCGATTGCATGGGTAATATGGACATTTTAATGATGTTCCTTCTATCTATGAGTACAGTATATGCTTCCATTTATTTGTATCTTCTTCAATTTCTTTTTTTTTTCAGTGTTTTATAGTTTTCTGAGTATAGGTCTTTCACCTCCTTTGTTAAATTTATTCCTAAGTATTTTATTTATTTTTTGGATGCAATTGCAAATGGGATTATTTTCTTAATTTCTCTTTTTGATAGTTTTTGGTCTATAAAAATGCAAACAATTTGTGAATTAATTTTGTATCCTGTTTACTGGATTCATGTAGTAGTGCTAATAATCTATTATTATTTTTTTAAGTGACTTCTTTAGGGTTTTCTCTATATAGCATTCCCACAATTTCATCTCTGTGTTTATATCTAAAGTAATTGAATTCTAAATGTCGAAGAGGTCTGATCTACCTTCCCTTGTTTATTGTAGCATTTTTCACAATAGCCAAGACACAGAAACGACCTAAATGTTCATCAATGTACAGATAAAGAAAATGCGGTTGATAGGGTGGGGCAAAAGTAGGTTCACAGTTGTGAGTATGCAAAATGGAGTTTACTCTTCATTTATTAATAATATCATTTTTCATAGAACTGTAGACGTACTTTTACCCTACCCTGTCTGTATACATACAACGTTAACATTATCCAGCCTTAGAACAGAAGGACACACTGCTCTTTAGGACAACAGACATGGCCCTTGAGGGCATTTGGCTGCTCGACTTGAGTCAGATGCAGCAAATAACGCATGATCTCACTTGTGTGTGACATTGAGATTACAGTAGTCCCCCGCTTACCTGTGGCTTTACTTTCTGAGGTTTCCGTTACCTGCCGTCAACTGTGGTCCAAAAATAGTAAATGAAAAATTCCAGAAATAAACAAGTTTTAAATTGCAGGCTGTTCTGAGTAGCATGATGAGACCTCCCGCCGTCCTGCTCCGGGTATGAATCATCTTCTGGCCTTCCACACCCCCTGCCCGTGAGCCACTCAGCAGTGATCCCAGTTATCAAGTCGACTGTCACAGTGGCGCAGGGCTTGCGTGCAAGTCTCCCTCATCTCACTGAGGAGCCCCAAAGTCATTCATGTGATTTTATAGTAAACTTTATCAGATGTGGGTATGTATAGGAAAGAAGCATAGGACATCCGGGGTTTGGTGTTACCCATGGTTTCAGGCGGACTTGGGACACGCCCACCGTGGATAAGGGGGCGCTGCTGTAGTCAAACTCAGCAGCAGAGAGTAGAACAGTGGCAGCCGAGGGCTGGGGAAGTGGGGAGGTTGTTGGTTAATGTGTACAGAGATTTGATAAGTAAGTTCTGGAGATCAACTGTTCAAGAAGAAAAAATAGCACTGGGTTACAGAGGCTTCCCGTAGATTGAGGCAGCGTCCAGCAGGGGGTTAGGTCTGGGCATTGGTTCTGCCTCTCTGGGTGAGAACAGCTTTTTATGTTCACTGAGTTTGTGGGACCAGGGGCTCTAAAACGGGACGGAATCCATTCTATGGTTCATGTGTTATTTACTGGCTGCAAAGAAGTTATTTAACTTCTCTAACATCTCATTACTGTGACAATTGAATAAGGTAATACAAGTTCTCAGTACAATAAATGTTAATTTGAAAACTTAGTTGTAAAGTGACTTAGCTTAGATCAGGGTACTTTCCAGCCTACTGAAATCTGCCTAGCAAATCACAAGCGGTGGCAGCACAGCCGGGCTTGGTAGGCTCTCACGGGGACGGAGAGAAACATATGGGACATTACTGGAGGTCAGGAAGGGAAATACAGGCCTGTAACACATGTTCAGACTCATTAGCCCTAGAAAAAGATGGCTTTAACACACGATTTTAGTTACCTGTAGGATCCTCCACCCCGGCATCCCGAGGCCGGGAATTGTCTGTGCATCGTTGTCCTTTGTGTGATGCGGTGCTGTGGCTGAGTGCTGCTGACCCGCGCACCACCCTTCGGTCCAGACCCCGTGAATGAGACTCTCCCTGCTGCTGCTGCTGCTGCAGCTGCGGAAAGCCCAGAAGCTGCCGGCCTGGCTGGACAGCCCTGTTTTGCTGCTACGTCCTGAAGCTGTGGACACACCCAAGATTGTCTTGGTGTTTACAGCTGTGCTTCAGGATAGGTGACCACGGCTCACCACCTGCATTTGACCCCTCAGTCAGCATTTTCTCAATCAATCGTTGTGACTCTGATATTTGCCTTAGACTTCATCGACTGCAGTTTGCAATGTCAGTAGTGCCTTCAAGGCTACGTGGCCAATGTCTGGGTACAATGACACTTAGGCCCCAGGCTTCTAACGGCCAGTCATCCTTTGGCCAGGACTCACGGAAACAAAACTTATCTCACATTTGACTGTCTGTCTGACATCAGTGGTTCAGAACAAATACAGTGAATGCCTACCACGTGTCAGGTGCTGTTGAAGCTGCTGCTAAATTTTTTTCAATCGGTAATTATATTTCAGTGAAGTAAAAGCCTGGGAAAAAATATCCTACTTCTGATGCGTGGTGATCTGGCTGGCACTTGGGACAGTTGACCTGAAACAGAATATGCTAGTTGGCACAGGTCCTCGCACGGCGGTGCAGAGTCCCTAGTCACAGCACCGATGCCAGCACAGGGCAGCGGGGGTGAGATCGAAGCCGTTGGCCTCGCGGACGGGCTCCCTGCGGCTGCAGGACGGGCGGTGGAAGCCAGCAGGGACATTGTTAAGTGGCTGCAGCAATCCCACAGCTGACCTGCAATGTGGCAAGTAAGGAGACTCAGGATGCTTTCCCCCAAATTCCCTGATGTTTCCCCCTTTGGAGCCACTGTTCCATTGTCCTGACTTCGTTTGCCCTGAACATAACTTTGAAGATCACCTTGAGATGTTCTTGGGTGTGTCCAGAGCTTCAGGACGTAGCCAGAGTTTTGCTATGTCTCCTGTGTTGAAGGCTTCCACTTACTTTCTCTCTAGGAAGCCAGCCTTGATGACATCCTGTTTACAGGCCCTTGGCCCAGTATTTCTTTGTCCCTTTATGGTCTGTACACTGGTCCCCAAACTTGGGCACACATCAGAACCACCTGCTGCACCTGCAGTGCTAGGCCCAGCCCCAGGGTTTGATCAGGTAGGCCCAGGCCGGGCGTGTCTGTCAAGTTCTCAGGATATGGCTCTTTAATCACAAAAGAATTCCACAGGAACTCACCCTACGCCTGCTGGCTTTCTTACAGAAGTGTGCCTTCTGTTGGCGGACACTGGTCCTGTTCATTATTAGACAGGAGGGCTCGTCTCCTTTAAAACACGGTGGCCAGGCTTACTTTTACAGACCCTAATTCTTCAAGCCAGCACTTCGATGCCTTTACAAACTTTTCGTGGACCCTCCCACACACAGCCACACTGCAGAAAGTTCTGAGACCTCGAAGTTTTGAGTCAGCTTTCACTCTTATTCTAGCACCTGTACATTTTTTCCCATTAGTGGACCATTTCAAAAGTAAACTACACGGTGGTCTGGGGTGTTGACAAGATTACAACAGAATCACGAATTTTTCATAGAATCTTGTTCAGTTTTAAGGTTCAGAGTGATTTAATGTTAAATCAGAACACTCACACTAAAATGCACCCTACACAAGTCTCATGGTCAAGGGGGTGCGGGGAAACTGGCGGCCCTCCAGGGATGCGCGGCAACTTAAATGCAAGTGTGAAAGGCCCTGCTTTAGACCCTCAGGCCCCAAGACGTGCTGGTTGCCTTCTGCCTTGTACTGTGACTGACTGTTTATCGCAAAAACAATTTGTTATCAGGAGATTGACACAAAATCTACTTGGAGTAGTACATTCTAATTAAATCGTTCCTGTGTCTTGTTTTTCTATCATCCACTCCCCCCCATCCCCCCAGCAGTGGGACTTGGAGAAAACTTAAACTAGGAGTTTGAGTCAGTCCCAGGACCGGTCCAGTTGTGAGACGCTGGAACTGGACGGCGACAGAGCCTCGGGGGAAAGACACAGCTGGCACGTGACCTTTAGCACAATTCAAGTTTATTCCATTTGTTCTTGCAACACAAAACTTAAACACAGTATTATTTAGCATTCTGATGTACATGAACTAGAGTAATATGAGAAACCCAACGGTGTCAAAAGTATTACATTGTGGAAAAAACGAACTCAAATATATCAAAATGCACAAAGCACTAGTCTTCCTCCGTTACTGCTTAGAAAGATATGATTGTTTCTCCATTTACAAAATAGAATCAGGACCATTTAAATTTTTAAAATTTTGCATGCAAAACACTGCAGTTGCGTATGTAGGAGGGCACTCTCACCAGCTTCTATACACAGTCGAGTATACAATGTTGCATGGAAGAAAGAACAGCAGCTCAGTTGAAGGTTTAAGGAAAAAACCGAACAGATACAGACGGATTTGAGCTCCATTATTTGGGAGAAAGAAATCAATGAATAAAGGGGCCACTTGCTTGCAGCTCCCACACACTGACCCACCTCCCTCTCCTCCCTGCCCCGCTGGGTTCGGACGGTGAGCCATGGTGAGCCATGCGTAGGAGGGCTACTCGGGCGCACTCCGGTGCCGTTTGAGCTCCAAGTCTGTGGACAGCAGTCTGAAGCTGCAAGGGGGACTTTGTTAGCACACTAATTAATAGTAGGGTAAACACCCAGGTGCTCTCATACACCGGTTTTTAACTGCTACAGTGCATACGAAATGACTGACTTGATACAAAAACTACAGAACATGCAAGGTTTCTGCTGAGATGTTAAATATTACTTCAGTGGAGAAAAAAATTACTTAACCTTTCACTAATACATGTAGTACCAAAAAGCAGACATGGTTTTAACTTCCTGTACTCAAAATATGAACATTAAGTGTTGTGAATTTTTCTGCCAAGTGGTTCTGAAATAACATTATAAATAACCTAGCTTAAAAAAATTGTAAACCATCTTGGTCAGTCTATTCTATGTCTCTATGTTATTTTCTCAAGCAACCTCTTCGTAATTACGGGTTTACAAAATGGCTGAGAAAGAAGGCGGCGAAGCAGCCTCTACCGCACCACAAGGAACAGCAGGGTGAGCTGTGCAGACGGTCCCGGGGCTTGCGCACCGGGCGACCGCGGAAAGCAGAGTGGGGTCGGGAACGAGGGGACAGTGCACTCTCTGCAGTGGCCGACCGCAACGTAACGCTTAGGATGTGAGGGTAAGAACCGTGCGGAGGATGGAATCCAAGCCTTCTAGATCAATCACACTATGCCAAGAGGTGGGAACAGGTGTCAAAACACCCTGTCACGGCGTGACGCAGGCTGATGGAGTGCCCTCCGTCCTCAGTGATGGCTCCAGGTTTCAGTTCAGCGATGCAGGAAGTACTGGCTACTGACTTTGAACCTGACTCTGATAGGCTGCAATAAGGCAGCAGAATTAGCCAAATGTATCCAAGTATTTAAGCCACCATTTTGTGATTGTTTTCTTGGACGCAGAAAAATTACAGGGTTAGGCAAATTGTAAGTGAAAAAAGCCGCAGGATTAAAAAAAGGGTTCATAGGGAAACATACACACACACACGCGCGCGCACGCGCACACACACACACACCCACACACCCACCTCACCCCCCCAACCAATCAGCAACTGATCGGTAAGATTTGTTAATAGCCAGGCTGCCTGTTCTGGATAGTTTAACTCTGCTGCTGAATGCTACATTGCCTTAAAAAACAATCCATAATTCTTTATTAGCCACAATCTCATACAAGTCCCTAACCCACCCTCCCCTCTTTTTAAAAATTTGAGGTACATTCAATTATTGCATGGTGTGGCTAAGGAAAAATCCTAATGTCCTTAGTAAGCTTATATGGGTGGCAAAGGAATCTCAGTATTTTAAATGCAAAACAGCCAAATTTAAGGGTATGTTTTAATTAGCCATACTGTTCATGAAATAAACATGAAAATGTGTCTAAACACTTTCTACAGGTTGTAAGAACCTTTTAGAGCAGGTATTTAAGGACACAGGATATATTTTGAAGGTGTCACACTTTCTGCAATGCATGATTTAGAAAAGAAACAAAAATATACTATGCAGGTGGGTTGGCATGTGTTCAGCAGAAGTTTATCGACAACTTGGGGGGACCTGGTCACAAGCACAGTTTTGAGGAGATGGGGTTGAACGCGTCCCAACGGTCAGCCTCATGCCAGTGGGAGCTTTGGTGCGGGGAGGCAGCGGCATCCAGGATGGTCTGAGAGGCAGCGGCCCCGCGCCCCACACAGAGCCAAGGCCGCTCAGTTCCGAGAGCCAGGGAGGAAAACAAACCCACAGGCCCTCAGACAGCTGCTCTCTCTCTGCATGACACGAACAGGCGTATGGCTAGGATTCTACTTTTACATCCCCTTTTACGACCAGCAGGAGTTTAAAAGTGTTTCAATGTTATATAAATGTGTGAATCTAGAGGAGAAAAAAAATAGGCATACTGGAATGGTTTCTCCTATAGACTTCCCAAATTTAAGATTTTATAAATAAAACTAGTCAGTTTTACCTAAAGATACAGGAGATCCATGTGACAGGGGAGAGGAAACCGAAGCTCAGTCGCCTAGCAGTGTAGGAGCGCGCCCCTCCTGACCCGAAGCGAGCCCTGGCGCGCCGCTCAGGAAGTCCCAGAGGGGGGATTTGGTCACCCACGGCAGGCCGCGCTCTGAGCTACACGGGGCCCGCGGAGCGCACCTTAAGGCAGAAGGCTAGAGCTAGTCGCTTCTCTCAGCACCCTAGGTCCGCGTCGCAGCAGCCACCACCGCTCGCAGTGAGGGCCGCCAGGCAGCACGGTGGCCTTCGTAGAGTCAGACCCTTGACACGGTCAGATTAATGAATTAGCTAGGGGGCTGAGAAGGCCAAATGTTACGGTGTATTTTGTCTTTGCTCTCCCTTGGGTATAAGCTGTGTGTTTAGTTTATTTTTTGAAATGGAAAAGAGGATGACTTGATCAGGAATTCCAGTGAGAGCCTGATCATGATTTTTTCCTCTCCTCCAAAACCTTGTTTTTCCTGGCAATCTGATTTGTTGCGAATTTCTCTCCCCCCTCACCCCTCTTAAAGTGTTTAGCTGAAGAAGCTGGCAGATAGAGTGACAGACAGACAGGCAGCAGTGTGAGGCCGCAGGAGAGCCGTTCTTCCAGAGCCGTCAGCCCCGCCGCCCATCACTGAAGCAGAGCTTTGATTGCCTGGTTGTCAGTGGCTTCAAAGGCAGTTAGTCCATCTGGGCCTTTCACAGTCTTATCAGCACCCTGCAAAGGAGGGGAAAGGCCGTCGTCATTAAATGAGCCCATTTCTCGGCACATGCTAGTGTTTACTCCTAGAATTAAAAACTTAAACAGAGTTCATTCTATTTAGGGGAAAACCCCTGAACACTTGGCAAGACTATGGATGAAGTTATAAAAACATCAGATTATTTTTTAGGTACTAGAAATCGTAAACTACACGCACAACTTGACAATAACATTGGTGATGGCTGTTTTTTTCTTATCCTAGCAAATATTTACGCAATTAATTGAGCTTTAAAAATGAATCTCTCTTAGGTGTAGTATAAAATAGAAGGACATCACTTTTGCTAAAGAAGAAAGTTTATGGTGATAATTTTTCTTAGGTACTCTCCAAAAAGTGTTACAAAGTGCTACTCGTATTATTTCCGAAATCCAAAGCTTACAAAACTTTTATTTTAAATAAATCCCTAAAGAACATGTATGATACCGATCACTATCCTTATAAAAACTTAGCAGCAAATGGCTGGGATGCAGGCCAGGCAAGGAGGCTCCGTGCTGCACTCGGAGGGAATCCCTCCAGCCTGCTCGTGACGCTTCACCTGGAACATTTTACTTGCTACACGGTGTTCTGGGTTTGACCTATGTGTCCATCTACTGTTTTCATCTGTCTTCCTTTAGGAGAATAAAAGGTCCATGGGAGCCCTGGCTGGTGTGGCTCAGTGGACTTAGCGCAGGCCTGCAAACGAAAGGGCTGCCAGTTCGATTCCTGCCTGGGTTGTGGGCCAGGTTCCCAGTTGGGGGCATGCCAGAGGCAACCACACATCAAGGTTTCTCTCCCTCTCCTGTCTCAAAATAAATAAAATCTTAAAAAAAAAAGAGAGAAAAAGGTCCACAGGAGTAGTAATTTTGTCCGTATTCCTCACCACCATGTCCCCAGCACCTAGAGTAGAGAACTGCCTACCAGCACGTGGCAGGTGAATGTGCTCCCTGAACCTTGCAACTCCCGGAAACAGCAGCACCCCACCAAGCACCCCACCACCTGAGGGTTCTCTTTGCTAGCTCCAGCCCAGCCAGGATTTGGTTGCCGGTCTTCAGTGTCCCAGCCTCCTCCCCTTGCCAAATCTCATTATTTGTTCCTGAGGCTACAGAGCTGTGGAAACTTGGCAAAGGTCTTCCTTGAAAGACCAACTTCAGTCAAAGGCACCCGTTCCCCCATTCACCTTTCAACGCTCTAACCCTGCGGAGTTCCTCGCCGTTCCTGAGCGCACTGCCTGCCAGGCCTTTACACGTGCTGGCTCCCACATGGAATGCCTTCCCTCCCTTCTGCGGCAAGTCCATTCACTCATTCAACAGATACTTACTGAGTGTCTGGTGTGTACACATTAAGTAAGGGGCTGCAGAATCAAAGACAGACAAGAGAGTCTGCCACCCTGGCTGGTGTGGGAGACAGACAAACCCACCAATACGAACAATCGCAGTAGAACTGGCTATGGTATCAGTACGAAAGAAAGCCTTTCTGGAGGGGGCAATGCCTGAGCGGAGTCTTGATGAGTAAGTGCAAGATGATCAGGTAAACCAGGAAGGAGAAGACGACGGATCCTAGGGAGTGTGAAACTGTCACAAGGTCCTCTTCAATAGGACTGTAAGTCTCTAACTCCTCATTTTCTAGTTTAAGTTCACTGCTTTACGGAACACAGGGAACTCACAGTTAAGCGGGACAGAAATTTTGGAGAACTCCAATGTGGTAAATCCTCCCACATAGGTTACGTGACAGTAACTAGGATCCCTACAGTCAAAACAAATGATTCATTTTGATAGTTTTTATGACTAGCATTGTAAACTATAATTCTGCATTAAGACAAAGTTAAATATTTTACTATCTGATGCTTTCTCAGCTCCCAGAGTTCATTTCCCTTCTTTTGATAACCGTACCCCAAGTTCACAGTGGGCAACCAACGTGGCCCGTCGTGCGGAGCCCTGGACTGTAACTCAAGGGGCCGTGTATTCTCCTTGCCAAGTGTCAGGGACTGATTTGACTCAAGCAGGACACTGGCTTCTGGATTCTGAATACCGACAGGAGCGATCAGAGAGAGAACAAGAAGCGGGAGCGCCTTCGTTTACTTCTGCAGCATCACCCAGATAAGACACTCGAGCGGTGCCCGCTCTCTGCAGGCCCACAGCGGCCACGCCGCCGGCCTCTTCTGAGTCTGATCCTGCAGCTTTCCTGTTGGTCTGACTGGTCCAGTATCTTTAGAATTCTTTCTACTTGTTAGAGGCAATTTCTGCTATCTGAAAGCCCCAAGTCTAGCTTATAAAGTATTTTTAAAATTTATACAAATCATCTTCTAATTATAATACAAAATCACAGAACTCAGAATACACAGAAAAACAAAACTCATAATTCAGTAAGTCAGGTACAACTGTTACTACTTTAGTGTTTCTATTCTTGTTCTAAATTGTATTATATGTATTTTAAAAACAAATGAATAACCATAAAAGAACTAGAGTGATTATACACATCACACACACACAAAAAAACCCCACCAAACCTTTAGGACAAAGAAATATTACTAGACAGAGAAGAACATTTCATAATGATGAACGATTTTACAAATTTCAAAAATGAAATTTAAAAAATTCCATTTGTAATAGCATCAAAAAGAATTAAGTATTTCGAAGTAAATTCTGGAGGAGAAGCATGTCTCCCTGCACCTCCACCTTCACTGGAACCGACAGCGGCTCCTTTTCGACAGCAGACGTTATTGTTGTTCGGGCACTTTTATTTTATTTTTTATTTTTTTGAAACTTGTTTGAATTTGTCATGAGCAGGTTAAAATAAATTGTGCTTTTTTGAATGGAATCTTAATACACTGACAGGATCAAATAATGCAATTAGCAAAACAGAGAATGTTTAGATGTTTAAAAAAATTAATGAAAGGAGACTTCTTTGTCCATTTGCCTCAAACACTAAAGCTGCTTCCATATCTTGGCTATTGTAAATAACACTGCAATGAACACAGAGTGCACATATCTTCAAATTATTATTTTTAAATTTTATTTTTCAATTACAGTTTACATTCAGTATTTATTTTGTATTACTTTCGGGTGTATAGCACAATGGATAGATAATCATAGATTTTGCCAAGCAACTCTCCCATCCCCTATATGTCAAGCACCCACCTAGCACCAGGCTCAGGTACGACAATATTATGGATTATATTCTCCATGCTGTACTTGACATCCCTATTATTATTCTGTAACTACCAATTTGCACTTCTTACTCCCTCTACCTTTTCCACCCAGCTCTCTAGCTCCTCCCTTCTAGCAACCATCCGTTTGTTCTCTGTATCTAGCTCTGAATTGTTTGTTTTGTAAATGAATGATTCCACGTGTAAGTGAAATCATGTGGTATTCGTCTTTCTATATCTGACTTATTTCATCAAGCATAATATCCTGCAGGTCCATCCATACTGTCGCAAAAGGTAAAATTTCATTCATGACCCAGTAACACTCCACTGCACACATGTACCTCCACGTTTTTACCCACTCATCTACTGGAAGGCACTTGGGTTGCTTCCATAACTTGGCTATTGTACATACACTGCAGTGAACGTAGCGAGGCACATATACTTTCAGATGTGCATTTTGGGTTTCTGAAGATATATACCCAGAACTGGAATTGCCGGGTCACAAGGCAGTTTGTTTTCCACAGAGGCCGCACCAATCCGCATTCCGTCCAACAACGCATGAGGGTTCCCTTTTCCCACACCCTCGCCCACACTTGTTTGATGATTTGTTGAGAGCCATTCTGACAGGTGTGAGGTGATACCTCGTTGTGCCTTTAACTTGCATTTCCCTGATGATTAGAGATGTTTGAGTATCTTTCATATGTCTACTGTACTTCCTCTGGAAATACGGTCTATTCAGGTCCTCTGCCCATTTTTGAATTATCTTTTTATTTTAAGTCAAGTTGCATGAATTTCTTATATATTTTGGATACTAACCCCTTACTGGATGTACCATTGGTGAATATCTTCTCCCATTCAACAAGTTGTCTTTTCATTTTTCATAGAACTAGATGGTTGATAATTTCCTGGTTGTGCAAAAACTTTTCAGTTTGATATAGTCCCATTTGTTTATTTTTGTTTCTCTTGCCAAAGGAGACATATCCAACAAATTATTAGTGAGAGCAATGTCAAGTTTACGGCCTACATTTTCTAGCAGTTCTATGGTTTTGAATCTAAGTCTTTCAATTCATTTTGAGATTTTTCTTGCATATGGTAAAAACCAATCCAGTTTCAAATTTCTGCATGTATCTGCCCGTCTTTCTTTGCCAATACCACTAATTGAAGAGACTGTCTTTATCCCATTCTGTATCCCTGCTTCCTTTGTCATAGGTCAACTGACCGTATAGGTGTGGGTTTATTTCTGGCCTCTGTCTTATTCCACTGACTTGTGTGTCCGTTTTTAGGCCAGTACCCTGCTGTTTTAATTACTATAGTCTTGCTGTCAGGTAGTGTGATACCTCCAACCCTGTTCTTTCTCAGGTTTACTTTGGCTCATTGAGGTCTTTTGTGGTTCCATATATATTTTAGAATTTTTTGTTTTCATTATTTGAAAAATGTCCTCAATATTTTGATGGAGGTGGCACTCACCTGTATATTGCTTTGGATAGTACGGACATTTTAATGATGTTAATTACTCCTACATGTGAGTGCAGTACATGCTTCCATTTGTTTGCACCCCCTTCAATTTCTTTCTTAAATGTCTTAAGAGTTTTCCAAGGACAGGTCTTTCACTTCCTTGGCAAAATTTATTCCTAGGTATTTTAGTTTTTGATGTAATTTTAAGTTGGAGAAAAAGAGAAACATCAACGTGCAAGAGAAACACTGATCAGTGGCCTCTCATACGTGCCCTGACCAGGGACCAAACCCGCAACTCGGGCATGTGCCCTGACCAGGAACCAAATTGGTAACTTTCTGCTTTGTGGGACGACACCCAATGAACTGAGCCAAACTGGTCAGGGCTTTTCTTTTTCTTACAGTTTGTTACTGGTGTGTAGAAATACAACCAACTTCCGAATATTAATTTTGTGTTCTGCTACTTTACTGAACTCATTTATTTGTTCTATAAAAATTTTTTGGGTGGCTTCTTTAGGTTTCTCTCTATACAGTATTATGTATGTAGCAAACAGTGACAGTTTCACTTTTTCCTTTCCAACTTGGATGCCTTTTCTTTTCTTGTCTGATTACTGTGGCTAGAACTTCCAACACCAGGTTAAATGGAAGTGGTGAAAATGGACTTCCTTGTCTTGTTCCTGATCTTAAGGAAAACACTTTAGCTTTTTACCATTGAGTATGATGTTAGCTGTCGGGCTCATCACATGTGGCCCTTGTTAGGTTGAGGTATATTCCTTCTATTTCCATTCTGCTGACATTTTTAAAAACCATAAATAGATGCTGGATGTTGTCAAATGCTTTTTATCCTTCCTTTTGTTTCTCTGGTAACGCATGGTGACAGTTTTGCGGTCACGGAGCCAACCTTGCAGTCTGGGAATAAAGCCCACCTGGTCATGGCGTAAAATCTTCTTGGTGTATTGCTGAATTCAGCATGCTAACATCTTGTTGAGGATTTCTGCATCTACGTTCATCAGGGATACTGGCCTATAACGTTTTGGGGAGTGTCTTTGTCCAACTTCGGTACGAAGTCAGGGCTGGCCTCATGACGTAAGTCTGGGAGTCTTCCCTCTTCGCTTTTTTGAAAGTTTGAGGAGGGTAGGTATTAACTCTTCTTTGAATGTTTGGTAAAATTCACTGTGAGGACATTTGATTCAGTGCTTTTGTCTGTTGGGAGTTTTTTGAGAACTGACTCGATTTCATTAGCCGTTATTGGTCTATTCATAAAGTCTCTTTCTTCCTGATTTGGTCCTGGAGATTGTATGTTTCTGGAAATTTCTTTCAGGCTAATTTGTAGGCATATAACTATTTCCTTATAATCCTTTGTATATCATGGTGTTGGCTGTCACTTCTCCTCTTTCATTTCTCATTTTACTTATTTGGGCCCTTCCTTTTCCTTCATGAGTTTGGCTAAACTCAATTTCAATTTGTTTATATCTTCAAAGAACCAGCTTTTAGTTTCATTGATCTTTTCTATTTTTAGCCTCTATTTTGTTTATTTCTGTTCTGATCTTTATTATTTCCTTTCTTCTACTCACTTTGGGCTTTGTTTGTTGTTCTGTTTTCTAGTTCCTCAGGTATAAGGTTGAATGGTCTAGCAGAGTGTTGATTTCCCGCGCAGAACTTCTTTCACCGTGTCCCACAGGCGTGGGGTCACTGTGCTTTCATTTTCATCTTTTTCAAGGTATCTTTTGACCTCTTCCTTGATCTCATTGTTAACCCATTCGTTGTTTAGCAGCATGTCGTTTGGCCCGCACATCACTGTGCGTTTTTCAGTTTTCTTCTTGCAATTGATTTCTAGTTTCTTCTCATTGTGATTGCAGAAGATGCTTGGTATGGTTCCAATCTTCTTAAATTGAGACTTATTTTTGGCTTAACATGTGGTCTATCCTGGAAAATGTTCCATGTGCACTTGAATGTATATTCTGAGGCTTTTGGGTGAAATGTCCTAAAAATATCAATTAAGTCACTCTGATCTAATGTGTCATTAAGGCCGTCTCCTTGTTGATTTTCTGTCTGGATGATTATCCATTGATGCCAATCAGGTGTTGAAGTCCCCTACTATTACTGTAACATTTAAATTTCTCCTTTATGTGTTTCAATGTTCGCTTTATACATTTTGGAGCTCTTATGTTGGATGTGTGATATTCATCAGTTGATCCTCTTGTTCAACTGATCCCTTTATCATTATGAAATGCCTTTGTCTTTTATTACTGCCCTTGTTTTGTCTGATACATGATTACTACCCCTGCTATTGTTTCATTCCGTTTGTATGAAATATCCTTTTCTATCCTTTTACTTTCAGTCTGTATGTCTTTCATTTTAAAGTGAGACTCTAACAGGCAGCTCAGGCAAATTTTTCTTTATAACCCATTCGGCCCCCATGTCCCTTTTTTTAAAATCCTTACTTGATGCTCCCACCAACTGAGCCACACTGGCCAGGGGCCCTTATGTCTTTTGATTGGAGATTTAGTCTATTTCCATTAAAATAATTATTGGTAGCTGTCTAGTCTGTTCCCACTTAATTGTCTTCTGATTGTTTTTGTAGTTCTGTGTTCCTTATTTTGTTTTGTGTTGATGACGTTCTAGTGTTGTGTTTGGATTCCTTTCTCTCTTTCATGTAAAACTCTTCAGGCTTTTCGGTTGGTGGTTACCATCAGCTTCGTGTATGTCAAACTATGCTTACGCAATTCTGTTTTTAACCTGCTGGTCACCTAAGTTCAAACACAGTCTAAAATCACCACCATTTATATAACCTCTCCACATTTATGTTTTTTGTCATTTTTTAAAAACTCCTTTTGTGTGGTTGTGTGTATCCCTTAATTTAGTTGTAATAACACGGTTTACCCACTTTCGCCTTTTAAGCTTTGTACTCCCTTTATAATGGCTTGATTTGCTGCTTTTTACTAAGAATTTGCCTTTGTGAGAATTTTTTCTTCCCTATATTTTCTTACTTGTATTGTTATCTTTTCTACTTAAATAAGTCCCTTTAGCATTTTTTGTAATACTAATTTAGTGGTGATTAATTTATTTAGCTTCTTCTTGTCTGGGAAATCCCAACTTTCTACTGATTCAAAATGATAGCATGCTGGGTCATCTTGGTTATAGGTCTTTGCTTTTCATTACTTTGAATATTTCATGCCAATCTCTTCTAACCTAAACAGTGTCTGTTGAGAAATCAGCCAACAGTCTTATGGGAGCTCCCTTGTATATAAATAAATGCTTTTCTTTTGCTGTTTTTTAGATTCTCTTTGTCTTTAATCTTTGGCACTTTAATTATAATGTATATTGGTGTGGGCCTCTTTGGTCTTGTTTGGAATTGTCTGCACTTCCTGGACTTGTATGTCTATTTACTCCCCTAGATTAGGGAACTCTTCAGTCATTACCTCTTTAAATAGGTTTTCAATCTCTTGCTCTCTTTCTTCTCGTTATTGGTACCACTATGATGCTAGCTAATGTTGAAATGCTTTATGCTGTCCCAGAGGTCTCTTAAGCTATCCTCATTTTAAAAAATCCTTTCCCCACTCTCTGTTCTGATTGGGTGTTTTCTGCTACCTTGTATTCCAGATCCCTGATTGAATCCTCTGCTTCATCTAATCTACTGCTGATTCCTGCTTTAAGTATTCTTCATTTCAGTTATCATATTCTTCATTTCTGACTGACTGACTTTTCTTTCTTTGTTGAAGTTCCCACTGAGGTTGGTACTCTTCCCCTAAGTTCACTGAGCATCCTTATAATCAGTATCCATAACTCTGTATCTGGTAGTTTGCTTGTCTCCATTTTGTTCTTTTTCAAAGTTTTGTTCTGTACTTTGGGGCATGTTTCTTTGTCTCTTCATTTCGCCTGACACCGTTTGTTCCTGCATATTGGCAGAGT
This sequence comes from Anoura caudifer, assembly GCA_004027475.1. NCBI lineage: Eukaryota > Metazoa > Chordata > Mammalia > Chiroptera > Phyllostomidae > Anoura > Anoura caudifer. Next base: position 511,216 of record PVKU01000080.1, read on the forward strand.
GGCTTTATGTAGCAGATGTCCCATGAGGCCCAGGGCCACAGTTTCCCTGTTCACCTGAGCATGTGCTCCTGTTGTACTTGAGCCTTAATTGCTGCTAGCACATCAGTGGGTGGGACTGACCCTCAGGCTGACTGGCCATGAGGGCTAGCAGCAACTACAGCAGAGAAGCTGCTATTTGGAGGCTCTTTCCTGGGGCTCTGGCGCCAGCCGAACCCACCCTTCATGTGGAGGTGTTTGGTGGTGTGGTATGAAGCCAGCCAATAGGTGTGTTGTTTCTGGAGCTTCTTAGGAAGAGCTCTGGTGCAGGCTAAGATCAGCTGCTATTTGTGACCAGCTGAGGGCCATCTGGTGGGAGCTACAAAGTAATCTGCAGTTGGCTGTTGCTTGTGCTGGGCTTAGAGGTCCTTAGGGGAGACTACGCAGTACTGAGGCTGGCTGCCTGCCTCTGGTGCCAGGCTTGGGTCCCTTTGGTGGGCGCCATGATGTGAGCTGAGGCTAGCCACCATCTGCGCTGGCCTGGGGACACCTGATGGGAATTACAGTGCAAGTTGAGACCAGATGATGTTTGTGCTAGACTTGGGGCTGCTTAACAAGAGGTATAGGACATGCCGATGGCAACTGCTGCTTGCTTGGGGTTTGTGGACCTTGGAGAGATTTTAGGAAAGTCCACAGTGTAAGCCAAGGCAGGCCGCTCATGTGCAAAAGCCACCAGAAGTGGCACGGGGGCAGGTTCTCAGGGAATCACCAGGGCAGAGTACATGGTGTTAGCCAAGTTAAGAGAGAGCTCAGATTTGGCACCTACCCTCAATTCCATCCCTGGAGAGAGACCCCCCTGCCCTTCTAGCCCCAACCCTGAAGCTGGCCAGTTCAGTTTATCCCATATGTCTCTGGTGCTTTTTCAACTGCTACCCCTGCAAGCTTTGGGTAAGTTTGTAAGCCACCAAGTCTGTGCGTGAGCCCCCTTAGGAGGATCAAACACCTGGGACTCCAGCAGACCTCTGTCCCACACTGATATGCAATCTCCCTGGGTTGCGTATCAGTATGGGATCGTTTTCACACCCAGATGTCATGGGGCTTGTCTTCCTGGCACTGGGGCCCCAAGCGAAGAAGCCCGGTGTGGGGCTGTGATCCCTGGTCCTCAGAGGGATCTCCACAGCCCAGATACCCCTCCCAATTCTTATCCCCCCACCAAGAGTGTGGGGACCTGCCTGTTCTGTCTCCCCCAGTCTCGACATGACTTCATTATACGCGTGGCTACAGAGCTTCCGTTCAGCTGGTCTCCAGGTGGTTCTCAGTGATGGGGGCTCTGTGATTTGGCTGTAATTCCGACGTGATCATGGCAGGAGGTGGACACAGTGTTCACGTACTCTGCCATCTCGACTGGAACAGCATCACATTTGATTCTCAATTCGAACAGCAAAGTTGGTACCACAGCCACTTCGAGGATTTGATAGTGCTGGTATTTGAGAAGGGTATTCATGTTTTATCATTAAATGGCTGCTTGACTTTTTAAAATATAGCACAGATAATACTTAACAACACAAATGCTATGAGTTAAGGTGGTTTTCTACATTTTCTTTGACTAATTTTTAGTAAATTTTACTCTATAGCAGTTGTACATAAGACATTAAACATTTTCACCTTTTATGGAAGGCAACGAGCAAACCTTTGTTCTGTATCTTGCTCATTTGCCCCCAAAGCAGAGCGGTCTGAGACAGCTATGAGTCAGTAAGATTAGCGTAGCTCAACAGTCAGTGGTTACAGAGGGTCTGGCAGAAGTAACACCTGCTCGAGTGTGGTTGGTAGGGTTATAATACGGGTGTAATAATTTATAGTTTTAATTTGAACTTTTCACCTAAAATGTCATATGATATGCTTGAGTGTGATATTATGTTACAGAATTACACGCTTATGACGTTGCAACAGAAGGCTTGTAATAAAAAATAGGTGTTACCTGTGCCGGACCCTGCGTAAGGTCACAGCAGACTCCCTAAGGAGATCAATTCTCTGACAGTGTGAAACAGAGAAGATTGGAAAACAAAATAAAGTTTCTTTTGGACTTTTCCTCTCAGATACAACGATTAACAATTTAAATGTCCTGCCTTTTCGAATCTAAAGCAAATTATAATGTTTTAAAACTTAAATTTTCAATTCATGAGATGTTGATTTTCTCATTCTGGGTACCACTCTTTCTACTTAAAAGAATTCTCGCTTCTATCACAGAAAGCTGTGCAGTCATTTTTAACAGCAACATGTACCACCTTATAAAGGGCAAAATACAAACACACACGTGACACTACTCATCTGTCTGAATTCTAAATTACAGCAAACTTACCATCTTTAAAAGAAGTAAACACTGAAATAGTTCACTTTCCCCCACAATACACTACAGTGGATTATTTAGAAATGACTTTCCTTAGGATTAGAAAACGAGGGTACTTGACTTCTTAAAATCCTTTATTATCAATCCTATAAATCACATGGCCTACATAACTTATAAGAAATTTAAGTATTAGTATCATAAAAATTTTATATATGTTAATACTATACATAACAATGTTAGTATTTTAGGAAATGTGTAACATGATACTGTAGGACTGCTACAGGAAAACTATTATTTCTTAGAGAACTATTTCTTTAACCACAGAAACTAGATTATGATATCAAATCACATATGTAAGTGTGAAAAATAAATGAATTTTGGACTTGTGAAAGTCCACCGGCTACTAGTTCAAGAAGACCGTTTCATGACTGACTCTCTTTGAAATAACGCGCCTGTGCAACACGGCTATGACTCAGGTGTTTGAGATTTTAATCAGGAAGAGCAGTTCAGTAATGGACAATGAAAATTCCGTGTTACTGCCCTATACACTCGTTTGGCTGCATTGATTGATAATAAAACTTTTCAACAAACATGCAATAGCACAATCTAGTAAGAGCATCCTGTAGGAAGTGTAGTTTTTTTCCACTGAGGGTTGCAGTTGTGCAGTGCTGTGCACTATGAATTCCAAACTAATCATGCACTAGAGGAGGGGTCAGCAAACTACGGCCCAGATGCTTGTTTTTGCACGTTTTACCGGAGTGCAGCCACGCCCGTTCGTTTCTGTACTGTCTGTGGTGGCTTCAGAGTTACAGCAGCAAAATTATGAGAGCAACCATGTGGTGCCAAAATCATGCCTGACCCTTTAAGAAAAGTCCACAACCTCTGAACTAGAGAATATTTTATATCTCCTTTTAAATATTCCTTTTATTCCAAAAACTTACTTGTTGAGATTTTTTAGGGCCAAAAAAAGAAACCTTTCTGAACTGACATTACCATTCAAAATGACACATGGCCTACAGCCTGTTTTTGCTTTGATAAAAACAGGCTGAAGTCTACTAGGCTTGGCCTTTTTACCGACAGCTGAGCCGCTCAGTTGTCAGTTCTGTATGGGGGATGCCTGTTTCCTATTCTCACTTGGGCTTCTTACTCCTCTGCTCCTGCTAACCTTCCCGGGATGCTTCTCGGGCCCGCGCTCTTCCCTGTCTGTCTCCTTTCCCCCTCTCTCTCTGCTAGTTTTACTGATGTCTGTCATGCATTCCGGATGTGGTGAAAGTACCAGAGGCTTTGACCATCCTGTTTCTTCTATTTTACGTGTTGTTATTCAACAACTCTGCAGTTTCAGCTTATTAAAAAAAACTTTAGTGTTTTGTCTTTTACTACTTGTTTACATGTATTCACATACTGCTTTCTTGCTTACAGTCCTGCCTGCATCTGAGTCTTTCGCCCCGGGCTTGTTTCTTCCCGAGGCGCATCCCGCCCTTCGCCAGGTTGCTCAGGGGCACCGCGCCTGCAGCAGCAGGGGATCAGCTCTGGCCGTGGGCAACATACACTCTCTCGCTCAGGTCAGAAAGGCTCGAGTCAGCCCTACCTATCCCGCCTGCTGTCTGTGTCTCAAGGACTGACTCATGATAATGTCTTGTCTGATGAACCCCTTCTTATATTCCAAACCAAATACTGATTCATCCGTTTAAAGCAATCGCCTCTGGTGGGGGACAGAGGGGCCACACTGACCTGCACGCGCTCAGACCTCAGTTTGGCAGCACAGGCCCCACCTGTGTCACTCTCTACAGCGCAGCAGTGAAACATCAGCCCAAGTAGCGTTTACACACAGAAATATACACATGTTCAATTTCTCATGACTGTCCCTAACTAATTCTGAAAGGCGGTCTTAAGTAGAAGAAAAAACATTGGCTTTTGAGTCATACTCTTGATTCCATTATATTCTGATTGACTTCAGGTAGTTACTAGCCTCTCTAGAAAAATGGTTTCCTTATCCACAAAATGGAGATGAATATACCTGTGTATTTAGGTTGACAGAAATTAAAGATTATATATACCAAGGGCTGAATACATATTAGATTTTCCACAGATGTTAGTTTCTTTTGTTATGTAGATAGTTAAGATTTATGTGTTTTAAATTACTACTTACACCATAAATTTCATCTTCAAATTGCTTTAAATTTAAAAAATAGTTGTAAGTATTACACAGTGTAATTTCAAATATTCTAGCAATCTTCTCTTTTTGTTTTTGTGACTTCCCCCTCCCATTAGTTGTGATCATAGTTGAGTTCTTAAATTTGTTTATTGTTTTGGCTCTTTTCCTATGTTAAGAAAATATACTAAGAATGTCAATGAATTTATAATAATCCATAAGGATTCTACTTTTTATAAAAACCAGAACAAACCAGATTTCATAATACAGACATTGATTGTAATGCAAAAAAAGCATGCACAGGAATACCCTCACTTTAGCAACTATGGATTTTTAAAAGAGCACAATCAATTTCTAAACAAAAAAAAATTGGCCAGCAAAACCATAGGGTATCCATTAAAGAGGCTTATGCAATAATAAAATGAAAGTAATTAATTTTGAAAAAGCAGAACTAGACTTTACTAAGCTCCTTTCATAAAGGTTAAAGAAAGTCCTTCATCTGGAAGGCACAACAGCTCTCTCTACATGGTTACAATCGATCTGCCATCGGTAAAGCTCTGAAGCTCTGCCATCTGAATGTCACTAACTTAGCTCAGAAATCCAGGCTCAAACAGTGAAAAACAGTACTACAGGCCAAGTAAAAGAAAAAATAAACTAGTTAAAAGTCAGACAACTTACAACCAATAATTTAGCACCAGAATACATTATTAATGGAGACCCTTCTAGGATAACAGATTAGGGTCTAATGTAGATGCAAATCAAGCCAGAAGAGTCTTAAACGGTGGGACCCTCTTAAGGACCTGGAACACATTTTAAGGAATAAGGGACAGAGAACAATGGATGATGGTTCAGGTCCTTGCTAGCATAAAAGTAATTATGTCGTATTTTGTTGGTCTCGCAGGCAAGAGAGGCATATCAGGAAGAAATACAGAGTTTCAGATATGGCTAAGAAGAACACCCACAGGGGCATCCGGTTTAGTAAATGACCAGAGCCTAAGGACCTAAGCTAAAGGGGATCCTATGAAGGTTTTTATTTTCAGAGAGAACACTTTCTGGCAGGTAGAAAAGGTCATGGAAAGGGGAGAAAGAAAGAATCATTTCTTTCTTTTTATTCTGGCTTATGAATCTGTTTTTAATTGAGACAGCTGACATGTAACAGTGTATTTAAGGTGTGCACCACGATGAGGTGGTATCTGTACACACTGTGAAATGATCACAGTAAGTTAACATCTGTCACTTCTCACCCTTACCAGTCTTCTGTGTGTGTGAGATGGCAACTTTTACCCTCTAAGCCACTTGCGAACATACAATACAGCATTGTCACCCGTTTCTTTGACTATACACTTAGCAGACAGGCTGCCACCAGAGGAATTAAGTCCATGCTGGGGAAGAGAACTGACAGGCAAAAAGAAATCCGATCCTGGTCCTACAGCTTAAGCCCAGGTTCAGGCTGTGCCTCAACTGTAGAGCTTTGTGCATCAGCAAGCTCTCTCTAAGCCTGTCTGAGCTGGGTTTAGTTATCTGCAGTACAGAGTCCAAACTAATAAAACGTGGGAATTACATGTCTTTCATAACTGAAAATCAGTATTCGTAGCCTGCGACCACCAGTTTTTAGTACAATAAGCAAGTACGGTAAGCAAAAATAACCCCCCAGGGATGAAATTCTGTAGTAGTTTACGAAGGCACTTTTTAATCTTTTCATAAGTGTGGGGGAGGAACAGACAGTAACCGGAAATCTTTGTGCGCACATCCTACCGCAGATTCTGCATCCGCTGCAGTGGCAAAAATATTATGTCCAATTATTCTGTCTTTTGGAGAACTCAGTATGGTGGGTAGCATCTAAGAATCACTGTTGATGTGTAACAAAATCCCCCCAAAACTCACATCTACACCTTTAAGACATCCAGTAATCGCGTTTAACATCTAGTTTTAGAGGACCTGAATTAACTGCTTTCAGGACAGTATTTTTAAAAAGTTCTCAAGAAATATGCTACCTTCTTTCCCAATTTTCTTTAAATTTTCCTGAAGCTGACTCTATGAAGCATAAAATCCTCTTCAGCCTTAGTTATAATAAAGCTACTTATTAAGCATTTATGTACAAGGCATGGTGGCAAAATGCTTTACGAACATTTACTCATTTAATTTCTCTCTTCTTTTAGCAGGGCTTTATTTGAAAATACCAAATGAAATGTTATAAATAACACTTTCCAGAGGATGGTCATGAAATCATCAGCTTAGGATTAATACTTGTGCCTTATTTTACTAAGATTTCTTGTCTCCCAGCATTTGCAGGTCCTGTCTAGTACAGCCAGACAGCTGCAAATGGTGCGCTAATTCCTGAGGCTGGATTCTGACCCCCCTCCCATAGCTTATAACAGCAAAGACAAAACTCTGGAAAACTCCAGATTCACCACGATCTCAGTCAAGAAACCAGATGACTTGGAGAGCCCTTACTTAAAGCAAAGTGCCTCTACTACCTTACTCAGCATGTACTACAGAAACAGAAGTTTACGATTTCAAACCAGGGTTACTCAAAGCGCGGTCCACGAATGTGTTACTAGTTTACAACATCTTCTAGACCATTAAGTACAATGCTTACTTCAGCTATCTTCCCCCCGAGCAAACTGTTCCTTTTTAATTATTTTTATTGATTGATTTGGAGAGAGAGAAACATCAATCTGTTGTTCCATTTATTTATGCATTCCTTGGTTGATTCTTGTATGTGTCCTGACTGAGGATCAAACCTGCAACCTTGGCCTATTGGAACAAACTCTAACCAACCGAACCACCACGCCAAGGCCATTCACAGCACACTACTCCCGAAGGAGGAGACTGTGCTGTTTTACATTCTAGCCCAAGCTCCTTACCCATCATGGATTAGTAACAAATAGTTTGTGGATCAACTGTTTTGGGTTATAATGTTCTAGACCTCAGTTTTGGATTCTACTAGTTTTATGCCCCTGAGGCCAAACAAAACTTAAATTAACCAAATAATTAGCTGAAACAGTCACATAGTAATGAAAAAAGCAGTGAAAATGATCAGTTGGCCTCACCTTCGACAGAAGCAATTTCACGCAGGAAACGTGACCTTCGTAGACAGCAGACAGAAGAGGGGTGATATGATGTTTATCTGGAGCCTGTAAACAATAACGAGATAAACCACCTTATCCACTTTTCATTTCTTCTTTCTGGATATAATTAGGGAACGCTTGAGACTATTTTAAACATTTTATTTTATTTGTTTTTAGGGCGAGGGGGGAGAGAAGAACATCAATGTGTGAGAGAAACACCCAGCCGGTGCCTCTTGCACTCCCCCAAGCGGGAACCTTTTGGTTTGCGGGACAACGCTCAACCCACTGAGCCATACCAGTCAGGGCCACTTGTGATGATTTTAAAGCCACTGGTTTCCTATTTGCCTCTCTACACAGAGTCACTTCACAGCTACCCGTTTCTAGCCTCCAGAGAGGTGCCCTCTAGATGCCCAAGCCCACAAGCAAGGCTTCTCCTTGGGAGTCGGAGTGAAGGAGAGGGAGCAGGGCTTTGGCCCCAGTTCAAAGCTGGGCTCTGCCACTTACTGGGTGCCTAGTTACGGACTCTCTCTGAGCCCCTGCTCCCCACTAGTACAGAAATGCCGATGCGGTGCTGCAAGGGAAGAACACAGCCGATGGAAAGGTGAAAGACTGCTGCAGCCCGGCCAGGTGGCGCGGTGTTCCCCGAAACGTGAAACGTTCATCTCACTTGCTGTCGTGGTTATTTAAACACTTTTCTAAAACTCAAATGCAGAAGCCACAAAAGGCAAGAATTAGGAGATGACTGCTCCCGTCTGACCACACGCCTGCTGGCCTCTGTCCAAAAACGCATTTTAGACTTATTGTATGGCTGCAGAGTCCTATGCTCCATTGGGTGAGAGCCATTTGCTACCAACAGTTAGTGCTAACTCTGAAGTTGCACTTGAACTTGAAAAGCCACCAGGCAAGGGGGAAACATCCTGACCCTTGGCTTCCAAGTCAGTTTGTTGTGCTTATTCTTAAAAATTCCAAATATATATTTCTAAGTTACAGAAATTCTGGTATAATCTCAGACTGTATTATTTAAAACGAGATTTCCACAATAACTATTTTACCCAAAGCATACAATAGGGTTTGTTTTTTTTTTTTGCTAGAATGACCATGTTCTTTACATACATTAATGTCTGCTCCTTTCAGCAGCAGGAATTCCAGTATTTCAAGCTGCCCACAATCTGCCGCATAATGAAGAGGTTTCCTTCCACCTTCTAGTGTCCGGTTGACATCTTCTCCCTTATAAAAGAAGCCAAATGAAAACAATATTTATATGGAGTGTAGAGTGAAGGAGGGAAGGCACTTGCTATTTTCACTTTCTTAAAACTTCAAGAGTTTCATGAAATAACTGAATTTCCTGCAAAGTGTAGTAAGTAACCAAAGACCTGAAATGAAATTCTGCACAACACAGCAGTCAGCACACAGTATGACAGTAATTCAAGCCGTGAGTTGTCAAGCGGAAAACAATGCGCAATAATGCTACATGTAATAAAATATATTAGTGTGCTCCACTTCTAAGAAGTTCAATCAGCATAATGTCAAGAGGTGGCCACATGAGACTGATGAGTTCAAATCCTGACACTTTGACACAGATCATATTGCACGTGCTTCAATTCTTCAAAGAAATCATCACTAATGGAGTCATACATCGTTACCACAAGGCAATCAGTATTAGCTATTAAGAATTCATTTCATTCATTCATTCATTCATCGATTCAACATTCACGAAAGGCCTATTGAATGGCGGGCACCGTACACCAGGGACAACGGTGAGCAAAGTCAGACATGGCTTCTGATTGCACGGAGCTCACCATCTAGTGTAATCCCACGGTTAAACGTATTTCGCACTGTAATGCCTGTGAGGGACAGGAACTCAGTGGTACACATGCACTTTTCGGAAGAACATGACAACCTTGGTCATGGATGGACAGGGAGGGCGGTAGCACGGGGAAAATGAACTTAAGGCCTCAAAAATTAGTTTTCATTCACCGAGGATTAAGAGATTGTTACAGTAATAAATATAATTACCATCTCTGCTGACCAGCTACAAGAGGTTTGGCACTGTGCTACATGTGTTATCTCTAGTCTTTAATCCCAGAAGGAGAGAACTTCCATTTCACATATGAAAAGTCTAAAGCTGAATGAGGTTAAATAACTTTTTAAAGCGGCTCAGTTAGTGACAGAGTGGAGGTCTAAACCCAAAACTACCACCATATTGCTCCAAGTCAGTATTCACCCCTTTTAAAAGTCTGAAAAAATTCAGACTTTTACAGAGTAGCAAGACGTCTGACAGAATTTACCTTCTTAACTACTGTATATTCACCTAGCTTTGTTTGGTCAATTCATCACGGCACATCCTGAACTGAGACAGATATTCAGAGCTCTGTCGCTTTAGAGCCGTTACGAGCCGTTCTTTCGGGCATAGTCTACATGGACACAGAAGGAAGGTGTACTATGGGCTGTGGATCACTGGTGACTGGGTCGCCCCTAGTAACTAACTATACCTCTTGGCTGTGAGACCTTAGACTATTTTCTAAGCTGCAGTTTCCTTATCTGTAAAATGGGAATGAAAATACATCTCACAGGGTTTTAGTGTATCATTAAAGGAGATAATTCATGCAAGTTTGCAACACAGGGCCTGATACAGGGTAAAACATAAAAGATTAACTATGATTTCTGTGGACCCCTCATGTTTCTTACACTAGTTTTAAAAGATGAATATTCAAACTTGGGTTAAGGCAGGATTCTGCATAATAGCTGAAATAGAAACATGATTTCATGTAATATACTTAGAAACAAATTTAAATAGTAAGGGCAATTCATTACACCACCTTAGTCTTTACTCACAACTGCAGAAATATGAAGCTCTGAAGTGAAGATATTGCTTAAATGGTCCACAAATAAAAGCAGTTTAACTTTCACTATTAAGACTTCCTTTGCATTATTAATATTAACTGGATAGGTGTCTTTAGTGAAACAAAGCAAACAAAACCTGCGGGGAGCAATTAATAGGATACCTTTGTCAAAAAGACATTTTCCTGAATCAAAATATCTGACAGCTTGCTTCCCCACCTAGCACAAGCGTGCAAAATGCATACAAAATGGACCTGTTTTGTTGCAACTCTTTCCTTTCTCCCGGCAGACACTGACTTCATAATTCTCATCTTAGACAAAAAATGACAACACTGGAAAGGTTCTGTGTTACTGACAGGAAAGAAACGATCCTCTTCTGCAGGGCCTTGGCCAAAGCAGTACTCAGGTAAAAATCTATAGTACTAAATGCCTATACTGGAAAAGAAGAAAGGTCTCAAAATGACATTTTTGCTCTCACTTCAGAAACTAGGGAAAGGTATGTGGAAGTCTCTGTACCTTCTGCTCCGTACAGCTGTGAACCTAAAGTTGCTCTAAAAACCAGTCTACTTAAAAACAATTTAAATCCAAAGTAAGCAGGAGGAAAGAATGAAAACCAGAGTAGGAACCAATGCAATGGAAAACAGAAAAATAACAGAAATCAAAAGCTAAATTTCTAGCCGGAGTTATTATTAAAAGATAAGACACAAACTCTCAAGCCCCAGATGGCTACAATGCTAAATTTTACCAAACACTAAAGAAAAAAAGTAACAGCAGTTCTACATATTATTCCAGAAAATGGGAAGCATCCAACTCATTCTACGAGGTCAGCACTGCTCTGATTCTGAAACAGGACAAAGACATCACCAGAAAAGAACACCACAAGCTAATATACAATTAGCCTGTCATGAACACACAATGAGCAAAATTTTAGTAAACGGAACCTGAGAGTATATAAAAAGGATAATATACTACCACCAAGTCAGATTTATCCCAGGAATACCAGGTTGGTTAAATATTTGAAAGTCAGTCAACATAATCCACCATTTTAATAATCCACCATTTTAACAACCCACCCCCCCCAAAAAAAGATCAACTGAGTAGACGAAGCATCTGACAAAATTCAACATCTATTCCTGCCAGAAACTCAGTAAAGTAGAAAAAGAAGGAAACTTCCTTGGCCTAGTAAGAGCTTTCTATAAAAAACTACAACTAACATCATACTTAACTGGTGAAAGATTGAATGCTTTCCCCCTAAAAATCAGGAAAAAGATGAGATATCTGTTCTTACCACTTTTAGTCAATGTTGTACTGGAGATTCCAGCCAGTACAATAAAGCAAGAAAAATAAAAATATCCATTTTGAAAAGGAAGGTAAAACTGTCTTGGCAAATGACATGACTGTCTATGTAAGAAAAGCAAAGGAATCTACTAAAAAGCTACTAGAACTAGTAATTTTAGCAGTGTTGCAGGACAAAAGATTACAAAATCAACTACATTTTATACTAGCAATGAATAATTGCAAGTCAAAATAAAAATAGTATTTATAATAGCATTCAAAAATATAAGACATTTAGCCCTAGCTGGTGTGGCTCAGTGGACTGAGCATGGACCTGGGAACTAAAGGGTCACCGGTTCAATTCCCACTCAGGACACATGCCTGCATTGCGGGCCAGGTCCCCAGTAGGGGCCATGTGACAGGCAACCACACACTGATGTTGTCTACCTTTCTTTCTCTTGCCCTTCCCATCTCTAAAAATAAAATCTTAAAAAGAAGTCAATTCTCCTAAAACTGACAAATGGATTCAATGCACTACCAGTGAAAACCCCAACAGATATTTTTTTTCACATCGATGAAATGACCCTAAATTTCATATGGAAACAAAAACAATCTGGAATAGCCAAAACAACTTTGAAAAAGAACAAGCTGAAGCACCAACACAACCTGATTTCCATAATTATTAAAAACCACAGTAATCAAAGTGGCACTGTCATAAAACTGTAAACCACTCAAATTCACAGTGACAGAAAGCGGACCCTGGGAGGAAGGGAGTGGGAAGAGAATAGGAGAGAGGGGCTACGGAGGGACACTTGAGTGTAACGGAGGTGTTACCTTGATAGTCGTAGCTTCAGAGGTGTGTACACGTCGAAACTTATCAAACTGTGTACTTTAAGTATCTGCAGTTCTATTTCAATTATACCTCAATAACACAGATTTTTCTGAAATCAAATTTCTGTGGCTCTACTCTTATACGAGATGCTGATCAGTATTTGAGGTAGGATGGAGCCTGGGGTGACCAACAGTACCTTCATAAGAGAACTTAACAAGCAAAAAGCTATTTGAGATTAAGTTCCCGCACTGTTAAAGTGCTGAAGGAAAAACTCTTGACTTACATATACTGTAACTCAACTAACTGCATGGAACACGCTTTAAAATGGGATAAGAGAGAGGATCAGTGTGAACCCTACCAGTGGGTGGGCTTCAAAGATCAAGACAAGCGTATGAATTGCTGGAAAAAACCTTCCAATTAGTGTCCCACCTTCCAGCCCCATTTTGCCTACTCGAATCTTTATTCTGCAGCTAGAGGGATATTTCCAAACACAAAATGTGACTGCATCATTCCCCTTCTTTTAAAAGTACTTTCCTGACTATCCACTGGTCCTAGGGGGTAAAGTTTAAACACAGCTTGGAAGATCTGGAGTGATTTAGCCGGATCAAGCCTGTGACGACCTTTGCCAACTTCCATCCCCCCTGCAGGCCTCCCCACTTCCCTTTGTTTAGCTAACTCCCACGAACCCTTCAAAATCAAGCTTTAACAAAACTTCCCCTGGAACATAACCTCTAACCATGGCAACTTTGAGAATAAGACCCTCATAGGTGTGCCCAAAGTACTCTGTACCTTCTTGTGTCATACGCACAATATTCTACTCAAACTGCCTGCGCCTGCACCCTCTGTCTCCATTCTCTACTTTTGCATTTCCAGTGCTTTGTCGAGTTTGTGACACATGGTAAACATTTATGTAATAGAAGCTTTTTGACTGAGCAAATGGTTAAGCTGCTCTAGCAACAGACTTGGAAGTAAGTCATACATGACATCTTCCATTTCAACCAAACGCAGATACGGCATAGTCATCCACGAAGAGCAGCAGTAACTTGAGAGCAATGATGTGTTTACCAATGGAGGGAGTCTGAATGACAGTTTCACTGGGTTTTCAGCAGTCTGGGTAACAGTGACTTCAGTAATGGTGGTGAAATAGGAAAGAAAGTTATCGCTCCATCTAGTTCCTTTCTTCCTACCCTCCACCTATATTCTAAGCATTAAGTGATAGAACCAGAGAAGAAGTTTGATACCTGTCCTGTAATCTTGGTTCTAACTCCATGAAACATTACCAATTGCAAAGAAAAATCTAATCCTAATTTTGTATCCCAGATTCTCAGGTTAGGGAAGAGAAATTTTCTGCACAATTTCAACAGCTCCCTTAGAATTATATGACAATCTAACCACGTTTTCCTGTTCATCTTGCTCTCCCACTTTCCATGGTGCCTATTTAAATCTCTTCCACTATTTATAAACCGTCAACTTCTCTGCCTCCTCCTACACTTTCTTTCTCAGCAGATAACCTCAAATCCTTCCTCTTGCAGAAAACTCTTCAGACCAAACTCCAGCAGGAAGTTCTCCCTACCATGCCTTCCTGCCACTGACAAATCCTCGCCTATGGAAAGCCAATCTCTCACCTATATGCTTCGGACACTATCCTTTCTTGTTTTCTTAGAAAGCTTACTCCTTTGCTTATTCCTTTTCTTGCCTGTGTTTGCAACCTTTCCTGCTCTCCTGGCTCCTTCTCACCAGCATAGGCTATTCACAACTCTTCCATTAGAGAAGCAAACGCAACCCAAGAACCTCTCCTTGGACCTGACACCCATCTTTTAGCTACTGTTCTCTTTCCTCTCCTCTCACCCCTGCACTTTCTAAAAAGGCATCATCTGTAATTGCTATTTCCAATTTCTCACCTTCCATTCTAATCTGACTTCTACCCTGAACACCATACCACAACCATTCCTGCTGAGGTCAGTGACCTCCAGGTTGTGACTAATGACCAAGCCGACTACTCCCTCCCCTTGTTTAAACACTCTGCCCCCTGGCTTCAGCGAGGCCTCATTTTTGTCCTTTTCCTCCTACTCTCTGCCTGGGGCTTCACTGCTTCCTCTCCTGACTCATCTACTTCTATGAGATCTTTAAGGCAAATTTTTGGAATCTTAGTCATCATCTAGAATTTAAGCAGTTGATAAATTTGGTTGTCCTTACACAGTCTTGTAACAGTATCTCCATAGAAGTACCTTGATTATAGAATTTTTAAGAAATAATACTTCTTTAGGGATAAAGTTTATACAATAGTTTTTAAAGACATCATGCAGTAACTTGTGCCACAGAATCTGGTGGCAATAACACTGCTGCCTTGGTATGTGGGTGAATAACCAGGCAGGCCACAAATAACTGCACACAGCTTCTATTTGCCACACACAGTCGAGGTAAAGCAGGCTGACAAACCTAACTTGTCGTCACATCCCAGGGCTATTCTAGCTTCACCCTCCCCTGTTAGCAAGAATAATTTATCCCGTTTCACTTTACTCTCCTTCTTTTCACTGCAACATGAAGCCTGCTGGTCACTGAATATACAATATAATTTTTATTAAATTTGCACTTTACCATATTTTTCTTGTGTTTTGAAGCTGTTCTTATTTTCTCTAAATATGGTCTACCCTATATATGTAATATATACTATATATGTAATATATACTATATATGTAATATATATGTAATACTGCAGATATGAAATAATATTACTCCATGCTTTCTGGCAAGTTTAAACTGAATGCACTCCGTCCAGAACTGCCACGGTGCCCGTGCTGTCTGTGCCTCTCAGGTACGACGGGGGCTTGGATTACGGTGGGCGGGAGGAAGTCTGCAGGAAACTGAAAATCAGATGGAACACACGGAGCGTCCTAAGAGTGCTCTACACTCTGACAACTCAAAATCAGCTCCTCTGAGTCTTCGCCAGTCCTAACGGCGTTATTCTTAGAATGAAAGAAGAGAAAAAGGAGTTGTAATGCATGACTAGCAGCTTACATCAGTAAGTTGGCGAGCTCTATGTTGGGAGGAGATTTTAATCATTATACTCTGATTTATTCCAATGCCAAAGCATGATACTTTAGGGCTGGACACTGGACAAGTTTTTCAACTTTTGGAAAATTAAATGGCATTATTGGCATTTGAGAAAGCTAGTCATGTTTCATTTCTCAAGTACAAAATAGACAGAAGCCTCAGCTATAGCAATAAATTCTCCTATTTGAAAAGCAACTAACTGGTGTAATGGTCTAGTTCTATTTTTAGTATCAATGAAGCAACTAGTGTATAGTGAGAAACCAGGTTCCTAGCCCTTTGCTATGCATGCTAAGAATATGAAAAATGTAAGATTGCGGGTCTCTATTCACAAATACTTTACTCTTCACTGATAAACTGGCTTGACAAAGCAAGTAGTAGTTGCTATATATCTCACCCCTCACAAAATACAAAATAGCCTGCCCCACTAACTCTACCCAGTACTTCACAAACTTCTTCACTGAAATACTCCAAATAACAAGGAGAAAAAAATACATGCTTTCCTGAATCTGTAGAAAAGATTCTAGTTTCTCTGAAATAGCCCGTTAACATAGCCATTTAAAAGCTCATACAAATATATACATGAATATGCACATATATATGTAGTTTAATATAAAAACCATAATCCAAAATCCATAGCTACTTTTCCCCTCCTGACCACCCATAGATTCTTCAGGAATTTGGCCCGTGTTTACTGTAAGGCTTAAGAGTACTTCCTTGGAAGAAACACAGCTGACTATTAAAAGAGCACAATGCTCCAAAATCTAATGTGGTCTCATCTATTTCTGCTGCCATGATGCAGTATGATGATTACTGACTCTGTACCTTTCCTCTCGAGATCCACTAGGTAATATATGAATCAACTTTCAAAGAGTCTACAACTTCTTTTGCATGTGTATATATAATTTTCTAGGTAGAATCCATGTCATCGTTCATTGGATTCTCAAAGGTGGCCAAGACCGGAGATGTTATTAAGCTTCTCCTCTATTAGAATGCAATACATTTTCCTAGGTCTCTAAGTCTTACCTACCTTTCACTGCCTACTTAAGTTCTACTTTTATGAGGAGAAGGGTATTAAACAGTGAGTGGGAGGAACACCAGACAGAAGCCCTGGGCTCTAGTGCGCTCTGCGGTTGCCCACCAGCTCAGCAGACCTTGTTTCCTCACTGGAAAATCAGTGGCTGGAGGCGGTAACCTCTCAAGTCTTCTACAGTTAGTTTTCGTGCCCTTTACTTCTATGGGTTAAACACATCTGGTGACCGTGTCAGTCTACAATCATTCCCCTATCCCACTTCTAGGTTCTAGGCCAAGAAAAAAGGTTTTTCTGTACTTCTAGCTATGAGAACAAGACAGTCCAGGGGTGCTGATACTGCAAATGGCCCCTACAGTACACTTAACTTTCTGCACAAAGTGGAATTCAGCAGCAAGATTAACATAGCACAAGCAATGTAAAAAAATTATGTATATACCTTTCAAAGGCAAATTTTAAAAAATCTATTATTACTGAGTTGTTTTACTAACAAAAGTAGGTATGAATTTGAAAAGATGAAGAGCCCTTGCTGGTGTAGGTCAGTGGATTGAGTGCGGGCCTGCATGCAAACCAAAGGGTTGCCAGTTAGATTCCCATCAGGCACATGCCTGGGTTGTGGGCCAGACCCCCAGCGGGAAGCGTGCAAGAGGCAACCACACATTGATGTTTCTCTCCCTCTCCTTTTCCCTCCCTTTCCCAGCTTTTTAAAAATAAATAAAATCTTAAAAAAAAAGAAACAGCATTAGAAAAAGATACACTATATTTACAATTAGATTTAATTCAACAGACATTTACCGAGCCTACTATAAATCAGGCACGGGGCTACTTGTCTGGAATCAAATAGGAAGGTCTGACTTGACAAATTTGCTGCCTGCCTACTTCGGAAGATAAAGGAGCTTCAGTGAAGGGAATGATCAATGACTTAATTTGTTGGCAATTTATCTTGTATTGCAATTTAGCTTTTCATGTATTTATATTTTGTAGTATTAGATTTTAATGGTCCTTAGGGGTCAGAGACTATATCTTATACTTCTAAATAAAATCACATTTCACAATGCCAAATGTGGTGCTCTCTGACAACTAATTATGATAGCATATCATAAAATGTTAAATTAAGAAATGTCAGTATTCAACATGGTGTCAATTAATTTGGAGAGTGTGATGTACACACACATGAACATGAGTGAATATGCCTGAAGAAACTGATCAATATGTTACGGTGTGTGAAATTCCCATAAGGCAATGGGAAATCCAGGAAGTGCTAATCTGGAAAGTGTCCAGTACACAGTTTTGTTGTGAGGCTTCACTGAAATACTGTAAGGTACCTGGCGTGTAGAACATACTCAATAAATGTCAACCACTATTATTAATATTATCAGAGGCCTCACTAGTTCTCACGTGAATAGCTTCCTACCCAATTTTTCTACCTTCAGCATTTCAACAAAATCAAGTAGATCAATGTTACTGAAGAGTAAGTGATCATACAAAAAATTTCAGCTGCTCCCTTTTGTTGAACAGAAAATCCTCATGGTGACACTCATATCAGCTTCAACTTACTAGCAATATGCCACTTCCGGCCTTTTCCTTTTCATTCGCCCACTGCTCCCCACACACCAGTGCTTTCCCTCTTCTGCCCAACTTCACCTTGTCGTCCTCCTATGGCACGATGCCCAACGTGCACCCGTGTCCTGATCCACTGAAATTCTACTTACTCTTCAAGATCTATTTTCTCCACGAAACTTTTATCTGATACTCTTGATAAAGAATTTGCTCCTTTTAATTCTCACAGTTCTTGTTTCTATGTCTCTGACTACATTTATCTTTATTCAATTAGGTATTTGTTATTTATGAACTGCAACGGAAACTCCACTAAGGAAAGGACAATGCCTTATTCATACACATCACTCACCATGTCTATGGGAGACTTGTGCGTAATAGTCCAACTTAATGAATTAGTGTAGTTATTTTTACATCTTTGTCATAGTATGTCACTTGTTTCTTATCAAGACAACTACCACTTCACAAACAAGTATTTTAATAAGATTGCTCAGTGTTCTGAAAAGCCACAGAATCTGTGTTGAAAAGGACTCCAAATGCCATCTAATTCAACCACCCATTCTGTGTTTGAATCCCTGCTTGTGTATATCCAACCTACAGCTGAACTTCTCTAAAGAAAGGCAACTCAAGACCTAACTGATCAATCCATTCCTGCTTCAGATGCTGGAAAATCACTGTTTACTGGTTCTGGTTCTGTCCCTTGGGGACACATGAAACAAGCAGTCCCTATTTTCACAGTAGATTATTAATTATGTTTATCAGCCACATTACATTGCAGTTAAAATGTATTTTTTTCTATATGATTTGCTGTTATCCTGAACTTCAGTTACCAACTTTCTGTGTATGTATGTAGGACCATCATATTAACTGTATTAAATTTCACCTTATAATGGTCATCTTATTTTTCCAGGCTGCAAGTTCTTTCCAGATTCTTATTAAAAGAAATTTGTTAGTCCTTATCTTCCCCACCTCCAGTTGCACCTTACCTACCTTCATCATGGTCACCTAAGGCATTTCTAAACAAATCAGGTAAGACTGAATGATGAGCCCCACCAGTGTCCAGGAGAATCCCCTCAGTCCACTATATAAAGAGGCAGTGTATTTGGGTACTACGACTCAAGCAGTCTTGAGTCTAGTCCATTACACTCTCATCCAATCATCTTTTCCCATCATTTCCCCAGCATAAAATCAAAACCACCAAATTCCAATTAAATGTTTGAGATTTCTCTTATCTAACAATCTAGGAACTGCAAAAAAAAAAAAAAAAAAAAGTGTAGCAAGACTTATTTCTGAACATTCCCTTGTAAGTGTTACAAACAATCCCACACACAGAAAAAGTACCATGTGCATTAGATCAAATTTGGAAATTTGATCAATTTTGGATGTTTCTTCTAGTGAGTCCTACCACCCCAAATATCACCATTATTATTACCTTACTGTACTTTTTTTCTATGAAAGTAATTGATTTAAAAAGTTAGGATACTATTTATTTTTTTAACATTTTACTTATTTATCTTTAGAGGGGAAGGGAAGGAGAGAGGGAGAGAAACATCAATGTACGGTTGCCTCTTGTGCGTCCCTTGCAGGGAACTGGCCTGCAACCCAGGCACGTACCCTGACTGGGAATCGAACCGCAATCCTTTGGTTCACAGGCCTGCGCTCAATCCACTGAGCCACACCAGCTAGGGTGTTATGACACTATTTAGTATTCACAATAGCATATGAGATATCTTGCTGTCATTTCCGAAAGCTATTTAATATTTTATCAAGTATACTTAAATTTCCTCCTAATTCTGGACATAAAGATGAATACCAAATGCCCTGTAACATTAAAGTTCTTGTTTTATAGAACATAATATATTTCATTGATTTTAAAGCACACATTTTCCTATATTTTGACATCTCTGAAACTGAGTCACAAAACAGGAAGAAAAAAAAAAAAACTCTTAACACCGCCTTGGTGAGTGGGAAGGGTACTTACGGGTTGATTGTGTGCTTTGTAAAAATACTAACAGTCATTTCTATGCCTGGTTTTACTATTGAAACTAATATATACCTGGGTCAAGATGCTGAAGTATGAAGTACAGAGTTAGATCATGCTGCATTCAGAGAACACAGAATAGTGAAATTCACTGAAAGTAAGACCTGATTATTGTCTTTAAAATTGGATGAGTGTGCCACCAATAAATTTTAGTTTGGAAATTAAATATTAAATTGAATACTTTATATTTTTAACTATGCAATAAATTAAAACCAACAGAAACACATTAAACCCTAGCGTTAATAATGGATGTTTGGAAGTTCTGAGTTTATCTAAGCTGTGTCCACAAACTGAAGAAAGCAAACTGACCTCCTGTTTAAGTAACAAATTCTCAGAGAAGCATTACCTGATATTCTTGTCCCAACTGCTGGGACAACAAGCAGAAAAGACAAAAAAGCTGAAGATAAACAATATGGGTGTATAAAAAAAACTAATCATATGTTGGGAGCGCTGTGCCTGGTTTCAAAAGCTGTAACCCCTGTGGCCAAGGCTGAGTAAAAAGACCTTGGGACCATAAGCCACTAAGGAGACAAAACTTACCCTCCCAGCAGGGGCACAGCCTCTGCCCCCTTTACTTCACCCTGCTTGGCCCCTGGAGCATGGCTGGATAGTCAGTGATGAATAAGATTCCTCAAGGAAGGAAAAACTTAAGACAGGCACCATTGTGAAGAGGCCATCAGGGAAAGACTACCCTCAATTTAAATGATAAAGGTCCAAGCATAAAATGAGTTTGTTTCCCAAAGTTTCATGGCCCTTTGACTCACTCTATCTATCTGACCCTGACTCAGAATGAGCCCTTATAGTTCTTTGAATGTTATCTATTCCTTGATCGTCACTGCCAGACAATGACTGATGAGTTTTACGTATACGCCCTGTATTCCTATGCAAACTAAACCCAGTAAAAGCCCATTGAGGAACAGGCTCAAGGCCTTTCTCCTCTGAGAGACTGGCCAGCCTTTCCTCCCCAGGCAGATCATGTCTTGGTAGACTTATTCTCATCCATGGCCGCCCAGGGGAGCTCTGCAAGTGGAGCTTCCCCCGCCACAATCATATAGCAAAATAACTATTAAACCGAAAACTCAAGAAAGTTAATTTCAGAAAGTACTTACAGCACAATGAAAATGGAATCCAAAAGACATGGTTGGTTTCTGTGAAAGAATTATCTCAAGGAGAGAACAGGCAAACATATCAAGTTAACAAAATGAGATGCAGGCTGATCAGAAAAGAGCAAGCAGGCCGAGGAAGTAAAATATAGCAAGGAAATTAAAACTGCAGTTGCAAAAATAAAATGTGCACCAAAGTCAGTAGAGGTGGGTAACAATACTCAAATTAGACAACTCAATTAAGAAGTGAGAACAAACTTAAATTCTCACAGAACAGTGAGGGGATAAAAAAATAAAAATGACTTAAGACTATTATAACAAATGTGAGGTTCAAACCTAACCATGAGCCATAACCAGAACCAACGAAACAGAAAGTTATAAAACTTTGAGCTCAGCAAAGACCTGAGTCTGCATGTCATAAACACTCATTGTATTACAGATAAAAATCAGTAGACATCCACCTATTAATACTGTTTTGCAATTTGTTTTAGGATGAAGCAAGCAAAAACGAAAGAAAAAGAAAGAAAGACATTACCACTACAGAAAATTAAATGACCCTGGTCTCATGCAATACTGAATTCCAGAGTTCAGAAGGGGAGAGAGAGAAACTGTCTATAGTAATGATGTTTGGAGCTTGGGATCAGGTGTAACCCTCTAAGGAGAGTTACTGACACACTAACAGTACAACTTTTGAAGTGTCTTTTAAACATGTTGGAGGTAGGCAGAAGGCAGAGAATCTCTGATCTATAATATGGAAGGAATAAACTAGGATTTGTGCATTCCACAACAAGCAAATCAATATTCACGTGTAAAGGTAGTCTTGGGAATCAGCAAATCAGAAAACACACCAGCCACACTCCCTTGAGGGTGGGAGGCGGCAACCAGGAGCCCTCCAGACTTGTAATGCAGTAAGTAATTTTCCTACCTTTCAGTCCCAGAATGTCAGTTTTCTTATTTATATGGGTTATAGCTATGGGTATTTATAAAATTAGGAATTAAAGTAGAAAACCTTTTAAATATATATCGATTCATTTAGAAATAACACAGGAAGAAGCACATGTCAACATAATAGAGATTTTTTAAAATAATGACTGTATTTTCCTCCAAAAAGAGAAGGATGGCCCTGAATTACTTTTTGTCTTTTTGCAAATCTTTTAAATCTTTGTTTTAATAGAAGACAGCTGGATTCTCATATCTGCTTCCATATTCAATTTGTTTTGATACGTTGTTTTGGCTGAATTATAGAAAGAACATTTGGCCTCCCACGGATATTTAGTTGAACTAGTAAATCATTTTTAGTCATCTTTTCAGTTAATTATGGATATTCTTCTTTGACACTACCCCAAAACGCAGTAGGTGGTAGTTTGTTAAAGGTTACTTGCAGTGAGGAATCTGAACTAGCAATGAACTTCATACTGTTAATTAAAGCCTATCAGTCTACTTGCACTCTGAATGGATCTGTTATCCATGCACCATTTTTTGTAATGTTATGCATTCAGAAAATATTGGTTTAAGGAGTTATGAACCTTGCAGATGTTGAAAAATTTCTTTAATACAATATCAAAACAATCGCATCCACTGATGTCACTTCTAATACCACCACGACAAAAGCCTATAGTACTGCGAAGCTGGCAGGCTCAAAATGGCAGATATAAACGTCTGAATTTTCTCTTGAAAGCTCAAATTCTACCACTGGAAATAAAAAGTATCAGTTGTTTTCCATAAGCCAACAGGCCCACTAAATTCATTTTTAAGAAAATGTCAGCCAAGTATTCAAGTCTGAATAACCAAATTTATAGCTTGTCAGTTGTTTCTCTTTTCAAATAAAAATAGTGTTCCATTAAAAAAAAAACTGGCTAGTTCAGGTTGTAACTCCAACAACTGCAGATGTGCTTTATGAACATTTCAATTTCTTCAAACAGAATATTAAAGGAATGTACTGCATAAGCAGGACTTATTGTAATAAAAGCGCATTTTTAGTGGCTTCATCAAGGGCATTTTGAAGCGAATCGGGCGCATTTTCTCACTGCACACAAGGCGGGGAAAGTTCTCAATGACCGGCAGGCGGCAGGCCTACAGCCTGGTGCCACCGCTGTTTCACAGCGGTTTTACTCGCTTTCGCTTTCGTACTGTCAGTGTCATCCCAGTGAAAAGAACGGGTGTCTTAATATATTACAGAGACAGTCTGGACATCATGAACAGGTAACAGATCCATTCACAGCATCATTTGTACTGTTGGACCGGTGGATTTTAGTGAAACAGAGAATATAAAGTTCACTGACCTCTCGAAAAGGTCTCAGTGCCCCCCCACCCCACCGCGCCGCCCCCGCCCAGATCTACAGCTCTTTGAGACCCGTTGCTCCAGTGAAGCAAAAGCTATGAAGTCAAATTAGGGCTCAGAATGGGGAGTCTGGGCATAGAAGAATTAATGACGAAGAGAAAAGTGAACCTTTACTTAAGCAAATATGGTTTAAAAATGTAGATGTCAAAAATAAGTTTTGAGAGCGGAGATACACAATCTAATAAGCACATACAATCACACATTTATATACAACAGGAAGCAGCGGGGAGCATTCGAGATCTTGCTCCCTGGCATATGTTGTTAGTTTGGGTCAAATACTTTTACATACATACATACATACATACATACATACATATATAAATAAAAAGGTGGGTGAGGACATAAAAACCGTAGTAGATTTTGTCAGACATAGGGTCCGATTAAGTGACCCATTTACATGAAATACTGTACGCTGAAGGTTTTTACATGATGAAGACATATCCTCTGTGAAATATTATGCAGAATCACTTAAAATAAATATAAAAATATCTTTTACTCCTTGAAAGCTTATCATGTGCCAGGCACTGTTACTAACACTTTCCAGAATCATCACAAAAGCTTAAGAGGCCGGTGCTACTCCTGCTGTACAAGGAAACTGAGGGACGGAGAAGGTAACTTGCCCAAAACTTCAAAATGTAGAAGCAGCACATGCTTGTATATAAAATCATAAAATTTCAAAGGAATACAACAAATTTGTCAGTAGTCATTTTTAGAGAACAGGATTATGAGGATATTCTTACTTTCTCAATTTCAATAACATTATGTATCTTTAAAATGAACATGTACTATTTTTATAATCAGTTAAAGCAATCCAGATATTTTTGTATTGAAAAACTAAAATGGAAAGCTATTGCTTATTTGTTAACTTAGCAAAATTTAAACTCAAACATTTCTTTCTGATGAAATTTAAGGGCCAGTAGACCTAAAAAAGATGAATACATCCCAAGTGCTGGGGGGAAAAAGGCTAAGAAAATAAATTCCTAAGGTTAAAAAAAAAAGGCGGGGGGGGGGGGTTGTGCCTAAATGAAAGTTTAAACAAAGGAAATTCAAAGTATAAAAGCAGAAAATGATCATTTATGACAATAATGTGAACTCTCAGGTTTCAAGATACAGAATCTTGGATTTTTTAACAACAAAAAACAACAAATATTTAACCAGAAGCTGCTACTGAAACACCCAGAACAAAATGACACAAGAAAATATGAAAAAGATAAAAGAGCGGGCAAAAATATATCAGGGACATATGTCTAAAAAACTAATAAAACTAATATTAATATACGACAAAGTAGAATTCAAAGCCAAAAAAAGTAAATGGGGAAAAATGAACAACAGTTCATTTTACATTTTACAAGTGCGGAAGTTACCCATGAATCTGTATCTGAAGAATAGCAAAAAACCAAACCAAACGAAAACCTGACAAAGCAGTGTGGTAAAGGGACTACCGTAATAACCTCGGTCTTTGGCAGGTAAGGGTACAGCAGGCTTGATTAATGGGACTAAATTAACATATACCAAACTTTGGACTCTACAGAAAGTACACCTTCTACTTTCACTCAAAACTTCGCAACAGACCAAAAAAACCCTCCATACATTCCAAAGTTTAAAAACTTATGTAACCCATTCTCTAAATCCAATGCAATAACACTGAAATCAGTACCAAAAGCTTTAGCATGAACACAACACAGAATAAAAAACCCAAAGGAATAAATAACAAAAATAACACATAAAAACACATAATTGCTATGAAAATTTGATTGCTATGAAAGAAGGTAACTTCTTGCCAAAGAAAATTAAACTCAGAACATCTGAACTCAAATTCAAAGAATTATTTTTCTAGTTTTGTGCATTTATGAAAATCAGTATTAAGAGTGCATTTAACAGTTCTCAATGCTTGAAGAAAAAAAACAATGTTCATAATATAAAATACGTACATACACACACACATTTACTCCGTTACTATTTCCAATAGAATTACTCCCAAACCAAACAGTGTTCAAAATACATCCCTGTAAAAACGTTTATTAGAATGAAAACAAAAGAAAACCAACATACAGTACTTTCAGGACAAGCGCAGAAAACCTCCAAGCTTCTTTTTAAAAATCAGTCTTAGTATTTTGAGTCAAAGTCTAGGAGCCAAACTAGTTGCTAAATTCATCTTTCATCTTAAAACTGGCAAACTAATTATCTGGCTTTGGTGGCATTGTGTAACAATTTGACTGCTTCCTCTTGAATAACGAATTAGGAAGAAAAATAACATTCTGTGTCAAGGGTAGAGAAAGAAGTCTTTTAATGATTTGTTAACTTATGAAGCCTGAAACGATGAACCATGTTTTTACATGATTAACTCAGAGAGGCCTGCCATCTTTTTTACTTGATCTCCTTGTCATTCGCATCACACAAGCAGTTAGCAGTGCCTAGGAACATACATGAACACCGCTCAGTACTGGGTGACGGAAGGGAGGAAAGCCTATCATGCCGTCACAGCGCCCCCATCCAGACCCCTCTGCTGCCAGTTTGCTAATGTCAGGATGAAGGTGAACCGGTTCCCCAGACTCTGTCTCTGCTAACACCCTTTTTTCCTACTCAGGCTTTGGACAATCTTCTTTGCCTGCCATATGGACTCCAAGTTTTGCCAAAGACTTTTGCCCCCACCTGATACTACTTAATCTGAACTTGATTTTGCCTTCTGGATGTAAAGAATAACTGCAAGCTCTTTCTATCTAAATTCCTCTTATCCTTGTATACACAGCTCTAGATCTTAAGAATTTTTCATTAACCAGTCATTTATTTGGTCAGTCATTCACTGGGCAACCATTTATGAGCCCCCGCTATGAGCTAGACATTGTTCTAAGAGGCAGAAACACAAAAGTGAACAAAAGGGACAAAGTTTATCAGGTCAAGTCACAGCTGCAACACACTCAGCACGAGCTGGACTATGCCCACCGTGGTTCCAAAAGTTTCTTTTGACAATAGGTTTGTGCTAAGTGATACAAACAAATTGAAATTCCATTCCTCCACCTGCTCAATCTTTTTTTAAATCCTCACCCAGGGACATTTTTCATTGCTTACAGAGAGAGAGGAAGGGGGAGAGAAGGATCAACCCGTTGCCTCCCGTTAAGTGCCCCGACTGTGGATGGAACCCACAACCTAGGCGTGTGTCCTGACAGGGAATCACACTGCAACCTTTTGGTTACGGGATGACGCTTCAACCGAGTCACACTGGCCAGGGTGGTACGTGCTCAATCTTTTAAAAAGTACTCATTTTCATGCAAAAAAAACAAAACCAAACAAACAAAAAAACACCAGCAAGGAGACTACCTTCTTAGACTGTCTTCCTACACATACAAGAATAAACTCAAAATGATTAAAATCTTAAATGTAACACTGGAAACCATAAAACTCCTAGAAGAAAACAGAGGTAGTAAAATCCTAGACATTTCTCTTAGCAGTATTTTTTCTGATCTATATCCATAGGCAAAGAAAACAAAAAAACAAATGGGGCTACATCAAACTAAAAAACTTCTGCACAGCAAAGGAAACCATGAACAAAACAATAAAACAACCTACTGAGTGGGAGAAGATATTTGCCAATAATACATCTGATAAGGGGTTAATATCCAAAATTTATAAAGAACTCATAGAATTCAACACCAAAAAATAATGCAATTAAAAATGGGCAGAGGACCTGAATAGACACTTCCCCAAAGAGGGCATACAGATGGCCAATAGACATTTGGAATGATGCTCAACGTCACTAATCTTCAGAGGGACGCAAATTAAAACCACAATGAGCTATCATAGTCCCACCTGTCTGAATGGCTACCATCAATAAATCAACACACAAGTGCTAGTGAGGATGTGGAGAAAAGGGATACCTCTTATGTTATTGGTGGGACTGCAAATTGGTGCCACCACTATGGCAAACAGTACAGAAGGTTCTCAAAATATTAAAAGTGGAAGTGCCCTATGACCCAGCCATTTCACTTCTGGGTGTGTCTGAAGAAATACAAAACACTAATTTGAAAGAATATATGCACCCCTATGTTCACTGCAGTGATATTTACAGTAGCCAACATATGGAAGCAACCCATTTGCCGATAAATGGATGATAAAAAAGTTATGGTGCATATATACAATGGAATATATTAGTTGGCCATAAAAAAAGGATGAAATCTTACCATTTGGAACAGCATGCATGGTTCTAAGGGGCATTATGTTAAGTGAAATAAATCAGTCAGAGAAAGACAAATACCATATGATTTCACTAATGTGGAATCTAAAAAACAAAAACAAAAACTGAAGCAGACTCAGAGACACAGAGAACGGACTGATGGCTGACAGAGGGGAGTGGGGTTGGGAGACTAGGTGGAAAGGAAAAAGGGATTAAGAACCAATTACAAAGTTTGTAATTGGTAATTACAAAACAGTCACAGGGAATTAAGTACAGTATAAGAAATATAGTCAATAATACTGAATAGCTCTGTATGGTGCCAGGTGGGTGCCAAAAATATGGGGGAGGGTGGAAACACTTGGTAAAGTGTATGATTATCTAACCACTATGCTGCACACCTGAATCTAAAACAAAACAATACTGACTATAAACTGTAAATAAAAAATAATTTTTTAAAAAAAGTACTCTGTTCATGTATTAGAGTAAGAGTGGTTTTTTGGAATCTAACAGATCTAAAGACAAACCCTGGCTCTGCCCATTAACCTGGGCAAGTTCTTGAATTTCTGTGTCTTATTCCCATCACCTGCAAAAACTATCTTTCATTTCTTTTTCTAAATTAAAATTTTTATGACGATTACATGAGAAAATGTCATCAAAGTACTCAGCAAATAACATTAATGGTGGCCATCAGAATATCATTATTATAATGTTATTTCATAACACAGGGCGAGTAGCAGGTCTTTGGTTTGCCTAATCTGTGTTATGATGACATTATTACGCTAATCACTTATATGGTGCAGACACTGAATTTTCTTCTAGTGGGCTGCTAGTTACTGTCATTGCGATACAGCTTCCAGAAATCTAAGGCAAACAAGGGACAACGGGTTAGGTACACACTGATGAAGGAAAAAAACCTCACTGATAAGAAGCATTAGCAGCTCTAACATCAACAATACAAATACAGGCTGGGTCAGGACAAGTCTAGTGCACTTGGTATTTCTACGTTTCTAGGTATCTTCCTTGTACTAGATTTCCCCCAGCTGTTTTCAATCTTCAAATAGTTTTTTCCTAAAATTATTCTCCTAAATAGCTTTAATATGGAGTAAACATGTATTTGTGAATGAGGTGTATTTTTAGGAGTTCCAGATTTCCTACCCTTAATGACAAAGTCTTTTACACGTTATCAGAATGCAGTTTGGTGGGGACACCGACAGACTCGGTACGTCTCACAGGACTCCGTTACCCAGTATTGGCTCCTCTGAATAATGAACACTCAGGTGGGACAGCACTCTGTACACTACTTCTAGATGAAATGGTCATCTGATTCCCAGAGAACTTTTTTTAAAAGCCATTCTAAGGGAGAAAAGAAACAATTCTCTTCCTCTGATCCCCAAGATACGTACACGTTGCTGCAACCGAATTCTAAGGCA
This sequence comes from Anoura caudifer, assembly GCA_004027475.1. NCBI lineage: Eukaryota > Metazoa > Chordata > Mammalia > Chiroptera > Phyllostomidae > Anoura > Anoura caudifer. Next base: position 540,434 of record PVKU01000080.1, read on the forward strand.
TAAAAGTACATACTGTGCTGTCACAAGAAACCAGTGTCCTCAAAAGCTGCTCAACGGACAGTGACTGAATTAGCATACGTGTGCTCATTCTGTAGCACAGCAAGTGAATTAATACGGGACAACTGACTGACAGCAGAATGCAGCAGAACTGCTAAATTCAACAAGTTTTATAAGGCTGACTCCATGTCCCCAATAATTCCGTTACAGCTAAGTGTAACCCCCACCCCCAATCAGAACTCAGAATTCCTTAACAGTGTCACGTTTACTGTTTTTCAAATGGCAGATCTTTGATAATCAGATGAATGCTATGGTCCCATTCGCCCTCTGCCCTGCTCTCTACCCTGGCCCTCAAGGGTCAAGTCCTTACCGTGGGATATAACTTCGCCAAAAGAATCATTTTTCGTTGCACTGGGGACATGAATGGGTAACGGTACCAGATCCTAAATTGCAACACGGTGGGGGATTCTAATGGGTGATCTACTACTGAGGGGCAAAGCAAGCAGTTTGGGTGACAACACTTTAATAGTTTATTTGGCACGTTACAACGCAGACAAAAACAGACGGACGGCACAACAGAAATGTAGAAGATCTGAGAGGTCTAAAATCAATTTACGCTCTATATTTTCTACAAAGTTAACAATGAAAGGTCTGTCATAGCAAATGCATCAAACTCTCGGTATTATGAATTTACTTCCCAGTAATGAATAATAATAATATCCATAACAGTTCTTTAATGAGTACCCATTTAATAAATATAAGATAATGCAGGTTCAGAAAACACTTTAAATGTGTTCTGAAGAAAAGTTTCTTATTGCAGGTTAAAATCCGTACCAGGTTGATCTGAACAAAGTGATCACCTAAAACCAACAAGTCAGTCACGTCGGACATATTCCCAACTGAGGGTTCTTTTTCGCTGATGAACTCACTGCTAGACACACCTGAATGGCAGTGATGGCTGAGGACTCCAGCAAAAAATTTTAAAAAGGGTTAAAATTAAAAAAAAAAAAAGAGTGAAGTACATATATTAAGAATAAAAACTGCAAAATAAAATCCTTTGTTTTTAACACAGTTATACAAGTAACTACGTATTTTTGTCTCTGGGATTCTTAACCTCGGATTGTTCAAGGTTCTAAAAAACATACAAATTATAGGTTCACTGTCATTTACTTACTTACCACTATCACGCAGAATAGAAATCAAAGAATAAAATGTGAACTACAAAAATGTTAAAGGCAAAAGGAATGTATAACTCCTTGTAAGTACTTTTAAGAAATAAAAAAGTGTTAAGCAACTCCACTTCTTACTAACAAGAAACATTTTTGAAAGTTCGTAGGCCCCAGATGTTATGGTATATTTCCCCATCTGTACAGCTGCGTAGAACTTTTACCCTAAGCTTCCCTCCCCCCAAAATGACTACTTTAGTGATTTAAATTAGTTTTATGTAATTGTTTTACTTATTAAATGCACACTTTATTTTTCTTCTTTGGAAAGTTTAAAAGTAATTAATTACAGATATTTTGTAAATGAAAATAGTGAAGCATTAAAAAAATTTTTACTGGTGGCATAAAGTTAAAATTTTAATTTAACAAAATGTATTTACAGAAAGAGAAACTACCAAAATTGAGAAAATCCATTCAAAACATTATAATAGTATTTCAATTTGGGCAAAAGATCAATATGATCAAAAAGTGGCTTCATTTGCCAGAAAATAACTCATGGCTCCACAGTTGGAATTTATTCCTAAAGTCTCACGTGGTCTGGGAAATATCTCACGTCCTGATCCAATGGCTTACATTCCTAAAGGCCGTAACTGTAAATAAACCAGTAAGAGAATGGAGGAGGGGAAAAGGAAGGGAGTGGGGGCAGGGGCAAAAGAGGAAAGGGAGAAAGAAAAATTCAGTCCCTCAAGTTTCAGATGTGATCTCTGCAGCAACCTATTTAGTGGGAAGGGGGATGTATTGAGGGCAGGGCAAAAGTAGGTTTACATTTGTTCACATGGAAAATAACGCAATAATAAGAAATATAAGAACAAACTGTTTTGCGTACCCACAACTGCAGACCTACTTCTGTCCCAACCTGCGTTGGAAGATTTGTTTTTGCTGCCATCCTACATGAATGGCAGCTTGGACACATTTTTCCACATTTTTATTCCTAGCAGAACTGTTTGTTTCACTGTTTTCCAGTACTATCATGGAAAATAATCTAAAGGTAGGTCAATTTTATTCCTTGAAATTATTTTATCAAAAGTTTACTGATTAAAAAAAATCTTTGTAGTTTATCATTTTAGCTAGGATGTGTCTTGCTCCTCAACTGTGTTTATTAATTTTTGACTACAAGTGTAGAGGCCCTCTATTTCCAATCTTGGGTCTTGTCACTTCAGAAAACTTCTATTTCTGTTATCAGTTCCAAACTGGAATGCTCTTCCTTATCTTTTGCTAGTTCAATCTCAATGCGTTATCTACTGTAATACTTAATTTTCAGTATTTTTATCTATGCATTCATAGTTCTGAAACATTTCAATGCAAATGATCAAAAATGCTACTTTTTTGGCATGACCCAAATCAAATCCTGTTCTTCCACTTATTAGCTGTAGGATCCCAGGCAAGTTACTTAATTTCTATTACCCTAACTATAAAACAGAAAGAAAGCCTACCTGGGTAGTTGTGAGGATTAAATTATACACATATCTACGTGTACATTAATTTACTACATAGGACTGTATCTGGCATAAAGTACTCAAAAAGAAAGCATTTAGTTCCCATTATCTTTCACTTTGAATTTGATTGATTTGGCCTTCATTCTCCTATTAAAATTTCCATCTGAATTTGATGTGGTGCTGATTCTCTATACTGCAACCACATGACTTTTTCTTGGCTCTTATAGTCTATTCTTTTTATACAATGTATGTTTTCTTAACACAGCTGTACAGCTGCTTCTGAGTTTTATGCATGTCATCCATTAAATAAGGAAATGATTTATTCAGAACCCATACAACTATCTTATTTATTATTTGTTCTGCACGTGTTTTTAACTGAACCTACCAAAGAAAACTTATTCTCAGAAGAATTATTCATTATTGCTTCTCCATGGCTACTGAATAGAGTGTCAGGCACTGTAGGTGCTCAACTGGTATTTGCTAGGTGAATTATGAAGGGACCTGTGACAACTGTGCTCGCTGCCTTCCCTTTCGCTTCTGGAGCTGCTAACCCGGCCAGCCTACAGGACTGACATCTGGGCCAGGGAGCGTTTGTGGGGAAGGATGACCTCTGATGGCTGAAAAGATTTTGTAGAGGTCCCTTTCAGTTTAAGGATCTAAATTAGTTCCTGTCTGCATATTTACAAGGAACAATTCCTAATTTTCAGAATAATCCAGATCTCTTGCCTAAGGTTCAGTTTTATTGTAGAGATTCTAGGCTTTTCCTTTTAGAGATATTTATTCATCAACCTCTCCTTCTCTTCCCCCATCCACATATGGCTTTCTATGCCTTGCTTTTCCTTACAGTTCTGTATCTTTTAACCAGATAGATTTTTGAATTGTATTTTTGGAAATGCTGATCCCCAAAATAAGCTTTATATTTGATCACACAATTTAAATTACTTTTGATTTCAAGAACTTGAGGGAAAAGAAATCACAGAACCCAGTTTCTGCAACTTCAATATCATGCAGAAGTGAGTAAACAAGAGCCCACTGGCCAAATCCATCCAGTTGCCTGTTTAGGTGAATAAAGTGTTACTGGAACACAGACATGTTCATCTGCTTGGTATCATCTATGCTGCTTTTGCCCGACAGCAGACACGGCTCCCAAAGCCGTACAGTCTCTACCACAACATCCATCTCTTAGGAAACGATCTACATAAAACAATACACATGGCAAATATTTATAGTTTGAATGTGTTAGGCACTGTTTGGTGAATTTTACATCCACCCTCTTAAAAATTAGATAAGACATATGCATTGGGTACTATTACAATCCCCATTTGCAGATGAGAAAGCTGAGGTCTGATGAAATTAAATAATTCTGCCAAGGCTATTAAGTGGTAGGGTTGGTAGTCAAACCCAACTCTATTGGAATCTAAAACAAAAGTGTAATTACTCTCCTACAGATGGCTTTAAAAAAAAAACACATAATAAAGGTGTTTTCCAAGGACTTAGTTTGCAGCTAGAAAGCTTTTAATTTTATTGGGTTGATGGTCCAGATGCTTTTATACTGTAAAAAGTAATGTGGTGTTAAGTATAGTTTTTAATATTTATTCATTAATAACAATAAAAAGCACTGATGATTCATATTCTTCACAAGGAAACCAGCATGAAAACTATCTTTCTTGTACTGAGACTGTTTGGTATTAAAAATTCTGAATTGACATTCTAAAATAAGCTTTCTACCTTGTGGCTCGGAGGCAGCTGAGGTGTCACGTTTTTCGGTCACCCCAAACCCAGGTTCATCTGACATCAGCTGCTTCCACCATGCCACCAAAGTTCAACCCCACAGAGATCAAAGTCGTATACCCGAGGCGCACCAGTGAGAAGGTCGGTGCCACGTCCGCCCTGGCCCTCAAGATCGGCTCCCTGGGTCTGTCTCCAAAAAAGTTTGGTGATGATATCACCAAAGCAACTGGTGACCGGAAGGATCTGAGAATCACAGTGAAACTGACCACCCAGAACAGAGAGGTCCAGACTGAGGCTGTGCCTTCTGCCTCTTCCCTGATCATCAACGCCCTCAAGGAACGGCCACCAGCCAGAAAGAGGCAAAACAGCATTAAGCACAGGGGAAATATCACTTTTGATGAGACTGTCAACATTGCCCGACAGATGCAGCAGCACTGATGTTCAGCTGGAGAGCTCTCTGGAACCATTAAAGGGATCCTGGCCACTGCCCAGTCTGCGGGCTGCCATGTTGATGGCTGCCACCCTCCTGACATCACAGACGCCATCACCAGTGGTGCAGGGGAATGCCTGGCTAGTTAAGAACTCAAAGGAAAATATTTCAATTAATCATTTGAAAACGCCCCTCCCTGCCCCTGCCAAAAAAAAAGAAAAAGAAAAGAAAAAAAATTGTGAAAATTGGTGTTAATATTTATACAACTTTTGTCAAAACTGTATTCCACAACTCTTGTAGCAGTGTGGAAAAGTAAAAGTTCAGTGAGTTTAAAACAATAGAGTTTGAAAACTTAAGAGCTATTTCCAAAAGAAATGACACATCATTTACATTAAGAATATCTGTTACAAACAGGCATATATGGTATAAACAACTTTGAAAACAACAAAAGAAGGGTAGATTCTGAGAACTACCAATTCAACCCAAATTTAACTAAACTATATGGCAGGTAAGAGACAATGTGATAAATATTGGAAATACAAAGGTAATTTCTGTCTTTAAAAAGCTGACAGCACAACAGGGGAAATAGGCAGGTAAAAATTAATTCGGGGCTCTTAAGTGCAGGAACAGAGACCAAAACAAACTGATGAACTGAAGTGTAATGCCTTAAGTAGTGGTCACAAGTACCTCTCAAAATTGCTGGGCAGGTTGAAGAACCAGGCTCAGTAAATGGGCAGGAACCAAGGAGGTTTAAAAGTAAAATAAAATGAAAACGTGTGACAAGAACCACCTGGGCACGGAAGAGTTGCCACAAGGGGCACACACTACTTCTGTTTTTGGAAACGATGTTTTACAGCTGCCACACCGTCCTTCAACTCCCTCCTTCACTATACTTGAGTCTTTGTATCAGCTCTAGACAAAAGAACCCAAGTAGCAACATTTGGGTTACCAGCCCATTTCCTAAGCGTGGGCAGAAGAAAAGGGTCTATTTGTCCTTTTTGGCTTTTGTTGTGGTAGGAGACAGGCCTTGCATTTTACCAAGATTCACACTGTGGATCGGAGAACTCCTCAAACAGAGGAAGGAACTTCAAATGCTGGGGAACCGCCACCTCCCCAAAGACAAATACCCCACCACAAACACCATCTTAAACTGGGATCTGCAGAGGTATTTGGGGGGAGAATTTTTTTTTAACTAAGTGAATTTCCAATGTTTCCGATATTAATTAAGAAAGGCTTGCTCTGCTGACTGGGAAAGGGAGTCACGGCAGTTGCTTTTTCTAATCTGTATCTGCATTAATTTAATTTTACCTTTTAAAGTTAGTAGGAATTACCTAGACAGTAGAATCATGGGATCATGGGCTAATTTTTTATCTTTTTCTATACTTTTCTGTCTTAAAAATACCTATGAATTTTATATGTTAAGGACAGATACTCCTGGGTAAGGGGAATGAGCAATGGACACTAGTTTCATTTTTATTTCTATTCAGTGCAACTTTATCTTTTAAATAAGTATGTATTATTTTTATAATTTAAATCAGCTTTATTACATTTTAACTATCTGTACTAGCATAAGGATAATGTTTAAAATCTCAAAGGAAAACCCTGTATATACCCCATGGATATCTGAGTGAACATTTGCCAACATAAAAAACATATTCTTTTATTTTATATGAAAAGAAAAAAAGAGTGAAAGTAACGGAAAGAAAGGAATCTGTATTTACTTTCTGTTATCTATTGAGGGCACCTATCTCTGATACAAGCTGATGTACTCTCTTCCTGACTGGGTCGCCAGCCCTGCTGTGGAAAGTACAAACTTTTTATGACATGGAAATGGGCAATTTCAAAAAGAAGAAAAAAAGGAAATTGCATAAAACTAATAATTGCAAGAGAGATTGAAACAGGACCCCTTTTAAAATGCTTATTTTATTAGGAAGTGAAAAGTGATCCCAATAAGTCTTGCAATTTCTAAAGATCAGAGCTGATACTTTTCTCAAGTTCAAGAGACCCTATCCTGTCACAGGGCACACAACTGTTGCTCTTCAAACCTCCCAGCATGTCAAAGGCAGATGTAATTAGAATGGGGGCTGGAGAGGGAAAGGAAACCACCGAGAAAGGGAAGTTAGAGACCTGGCATATAGTATTTCACAGCAAGTGAAACAGAAGCACATAGTAAACAAAAGAGTACATACATCAGACCTATGGGAGAGAATAGGGGACTTATCCATACAACTCATAAACATTCACCTCTAAGAGAGCTGCACCCTCAAAATCCACCGCAAAGCTCACCTCTAAGTAGTCTCAATGAGTAATTAGCCCCTTGATGCGATTATTTTTAACACATACACTGTTAGATAGTACCCCCTGATCCAACTAGCATTATTGAGAAAGGGAGGCCAGTGGTTCGAAGTGTAATAGCAAGAGGCTTTGAAGTCAGAGAGACTGACTGAGATCTGCTTCACTCCTCAAGAGGTGATGACCTCAGGCCGATTATTTAATCTTTGTTTATCTCTAAGATCTCTAAAATGAGGTTATGCTTATGGGTCGATGTGGTAAGTAAATGATATTATACTTGTACACAGTATCACAGTACTCAAATATATACAACTTTAAAAACATGTTTTTGAAAAAAGTGCTATTTATTTAATTTAAACAAGTCTGGAAGGTAACTGTAATACTTTACTTTTATTTCTTCTAAGGCAAATGGGCACAATTTGACTTTTTCTGTCCTACATGGAATCACAATTACAAACCGAATAACACAAAACTATGTGTAACTATACATAGAAAACAGTCTCCACAAGCTATCAGACGGTCTCTTGAGCAAAGATAGCCTCTGATGAGATTTGAAGTTTACAGATTGCTGTCTCTGTGCTATTTTCAAATTGTTACATTAAAAATGTTTAACTGTAGCCATCTTTCTTTTTATTCATAATCAGAGATAATTTGTGCCTGTCTCCTGCAAGCCCCTTTCTCATTTTCCTAATGTGCTGATGCTAACCTACTGTGAGCTAAGAAGTCAGAAAACCATTTCAAGGCAGAGTGATATGGTGAAAAATACATGGGCTATAAATTCAGGCAGTTGTGGGTTCAAATCCCTGTGTGCTACTTACTTTGTGACCTTGTTAAGTTACTTAATTTCTCTAAATTCAATTTCCTTATCCTTAAAATGGAAATACTATTACCTATATTAAAATTCTGTGGTAAAAAGCAAAAGAAAATTTATGCAAAAATCTTGCAGAGTGCTTTATAGTACCTGGCCATGTAAGTCATCCTGTCAATGATAATTATCATCCTATAACTAATGAAGTATGTTGTCACTGTAGCTAAGTTACGAATAAAAAGAATTTCCTACTCGGAACATATGCTTTTAATGTGTGAAATTCCTTGGCACTACACTGGAGCTACAAAGATGAAAAAGAATATAGCATCCAGCCTCCAGAGGCTCAGAGTCTAATTAAAAACAGACATGTAAACAAAGGCACAGCAATTTGATAAGTGAAACACTAAAAGCAGCAGCATACCATTTGAAGACAAAATGTTCTTCTGGAAGAGGTGGTATTTAAAGCTATGAGGATGAACAGGAGCTCATCAGGCTGGGAGTCAGGGACTGAGCCGAGCAGACTCAGTCAAGGAGGGTGACGGTGGAGACACACAGGTAAGACATGGTGTGGCAGGGTCTGGAGCAGAGCGCAGCTTGTAGAGAGGCAAGTTTAGAAAGGCAGGCAAGGCCAGATCAGATCGGCCACGTATGGCAAACCAAGGAGGAGTTGGCCATTTAAAAATGGGAATCACAAATATATTTTAAGAAAGTGAAGGAGGTGGGCTGAAAAGACAACACGCTCAGATTCACATTACAGAGAAGTCCTGGAGAAAGCTGACCAGGTGAGAGGGGAAAACTATAGTCAAGGAAAATCCAGTCCAGGAAGGACTGGGCAACTGGTCTAAAGTAGGAGCAAAAGAATAGAGAAAAAGGAGAAAATGAGACGAAGAAGGTAGTCTTCATAACACTCAGAAATTTGGGAAGACCCCCAATTTCTAGTTTGGGCAAATGGTTGGGTCATGATGCCATTAGTCCAAAATGGATCCAACGGAATTAATTTTTGAGAAGAAAACAGGTGCTTGGTTTGTGGTTTATCTGAACAGAGCTATCCATTCTGGAACCCCGGTGACAGCTGAATTAACTCCAATGGGAGAAATTAACATAAAGGCAGAAATGGAAGACGAAGGCAAAAACAATGGCACCTAGAAGAAGCATACAGATCAAAAATGGGGCTATGAGTATCTACTACCACTGCTCAGGAATGCCTTTATTTCTGGCTTTCATTTCTTTTCCAACTGGACAAACCGAATTTTGTGTGAGATGTTACTTATAGTCCGTATACTACTCAAAGTATGAAAGCTTTTTCGTGTACGTCTGCTGAATATAGATGCTCAAGTCTCCCAAGCATTTCGTCCACCTTCTTCACCATCAGACAGGTCTAACAGGGCGCCTGGGAGTGAGACTGAGGGGGACCCAATAAATTAACTAAATATGGTCTTCAGGTCTGCAAGAAGCCAAAATGTTTCAGATATTGTTTTGATGTTACAGATTAACAGTTAATGGGGAGTAACCTAAAGTTTTCTTTACATGCTGGTTTTTTTTCCCCAATTAGAACCACATAATTTTCAACGGTGTGAGAGTTCTGAACTGATTTCTTCAGAGTTCAGAAATTCACCCAAAACCAACAACTTCTGCTTATCCATACTTCAGACTTCTGTATACAAGCCAGAAGCAGGTACAAAAGTACAATTACTGTTTTTTTTTTTTTAAATATATATTAATTTTAAAAAGGGAGATTACTAAAATGCTTCACTTACGTTAACAACAAGAGATCGTCCCAGGAGAACAGAGGAAAAGTATTTTAAGGGCTCTAACCCCTTAGGAGGAAAACTAGACAAATGCAATTTTTAAAATACACTTTCTTTGCACACACTCAGATAAATGCACATTACATACACTCAGAAAATGGCAGTGAGTGTGTTCACAAATCGGTGGATGAAAAAGGTGATGAGTCGAGGAATGAGTAGGGAAGACGGCTGCTAAGCAGCAGCAGCCACTACGGCCTGGAGAGCCAACGGGCACAGTAAGGGAGCTCAGTCCATAGGAAATGGAGTGCTGGTTTTTGGGTGTTTTTTTGTTTTGTTATTTTTCAATAACAAAGCAAAAAATATTTTAAGAGACTCAAGTTACTCAATGAAAACCAAGAAAGAAGCCCTGGCCAGTATGGCTCAGTTGGTTGGAATGCTGTCTCACAGACCAGAAGGTCGCGGGCTGGATTCCCCGTCAGGGTCCACGTCCAGGTTGTGGGTTTGGCCCCTGGTCAGGGAGCGTGCAGCAGGCAGCTAATCAATGTTCTTTTCACATCAATCTTTCTCTCTCTCTCTCACCCTCTTCCCCTCTCTCTGAAAGCAATGGGAAAAATGTCCTCAGTTGAGAAAAAAAAAAAAAACTAAGAAAGGAAAAAGCTCAATGATCTGTGCGCAGGATTACATTACAGTCCAACCTTTTTGGATCAAAAGCCCAAACTTACTACTTCCTTCTCCTTTTCTTTGAATGTCTCTCCTCCCTTTTGTGTGCATCTCTGTCGTTGATGAGAAGAGGCGGTGTGGTAGCAACAGGAAAAAGGGGAAATCAAACTGAATATAATGACCCAGTTAAAAAAAACGAAAACAAACCAATCCATCGTTCTTGGCACATATTTTTTCATAAATGTCTGTGTGACCGGCAGCTTTTATGGACAATTTATCTGCCTGGATGTGGACCTCGGGAACGTCCTACTAGAAATCTCAGCATCACATGCTTTGCAACTACATTTCAGATTGTGAGAAACTACATGGAGCAGCTGAAGACTCTAAGTTCCGGGGTCAGCAGTTTAGTTCTGGCTTCATCATCCTTTTTCTTTTCTTTTTAATCTCTGTAACTTTGGATTTTTTTTCCTTAAGTACCCTGCATCTCAGTAATCTTATCTGTAAAATGGGACTAATAAAAGGACTTGCTTCACAAGGCTCACAAGGATGATAAATAATGTGCCAGGAAGACATTACATAAATTGTATTTTTTTTTGTAACTGTAAATTTAGTACTTACCAACTTTTTGTATTTCAAGGTTTCACAATAGAAAAAAAAACAAAAGCCACGCACTTCCAGGGTGCTGCAGTGTCCCACCACTGGAAAGTGTAACATAGATTGAAGTGTCCCAAGTAAGCTCTTCCCTAAAATCTCACAGTGCAACATACAGTAAGTCAGGTTCCACACTTCCTTCCACTAGCTGAGAAGGCAGTGAACAGTGAGTGTCCTAAGGAGCCACTGAAATTAACAACTAAGCAGATAAATTGCATGCAAAAAGGCAAAATTACAATGGTATTAAAGAAATTAAAAATTGTCAGTAGTTTGCCTTGCACAATCCTACAAGTTTTAAGAAACTCTGCTTCTGCTTACTTGCTTCCTAACACAGATCTCTGAAGCAAAAACAAGCCCATCAGTGGTCATACTCTCTGAAGAACTAAAACCTAGACTGTGTTCTCACTCTCTTTGGTAAGCAGGATGACCTTCATGATTATGTTATAAAATTATACTTTTGTTGTAGAAGATTTCTTTTCAGATTATCATCATATCAAAATCACGTGTAAGTTCTCTCCTAATTACAAAAGGCACAATTTTAGAGTCCAAAGGCAGGCCAGCTTGGATTTTTACCGGCCTACCACAATGTGGACTCAGTCTTATATGGTGAGTTTAGTTTTGAGATGAGCCGTCCTCATCATGGTTTCACCGTCAACTACACTGTGATTAAACTTGTATTACTGTTTATTACACATGTCAGCACTTCAGATGGAATCAAGGAAAAAGATGGGAGTAGCTAAAGTTAACATGCGTGTTGGTGGTAAACTACTCAGGTATCTTAAACACTGAGATGCTAACTGATAAGTTTCCCCACTTGAAGCAAATAAGTATTTGTGGTCGAGGGGGAGAGGAAAAGGCCACACCCAAAGTTAAGATTCGGCAGTGAAGTGATACCAAGTTTCAGAATTTTAACCACTGCCATTTTTGGTACTCTTTTTCACGGTCGATTAATACGTTAAATTCATTAACGGGCCCACAGTTAAAACAAATGAATAGAAAGTTCTTCTGATTCGAATGGCTTAGGTCACTTCATTCAGTAACAGGCAGGTTCAAGATGGAGAATTACTTCATCCAAGGAAATATTTAAGTAACTGGGGCTTAGCAAAGGGCCAAACTCAAATGATCAGTACTCAAAAGTGAGGCTAAAAGAGCCGGTTACCACTCCTCCCCTTCCCCAAGGGGTCAGGAGAACACGAAAGGCCTGGCTGTAGCAACACAGCCGTTACCTGGCACAGGACCATGTTATCAGGGGCCTTTCTTCCAGATTAGACTCCCTGACTCCCCTCTCTTCGGAGCCACCTCCGTCCAGTTTGCCTTTCCTCCCCCACCCCCACCCCCACCAGCCCAGCTCCCATCCGCTTCCTCAGCCTCCTCTCCATCCCGCCTCCATGCCTGCCTACTCCACTCGCCGCCGTTTACCTTGGCCACATAGTCCTTCACCTCATCCAAGTCCCCGTTTTTCAGGGCCCACATGAACTCCTTGTCGCACATCACTGCAGCTGGGCGGGCCGGCTAGCCGGGCAGAAGACGAGAAGGTGGCGGCAGGAGCAAACGGATACTGCCGGGCGAGAGGGAGACGGGGCCGAGCGGAGCCAGAGAGGAGAAGAGAAGGCGGGGGAGGCTGCCAGGCGGGCGAGGCAGTTGGCCGCGGCAACCGTTGGGGCGGGAGAAAGTTCTTTTGCAGCCACCGGGCCCAACCGAGCAGGTTCAGTCCAGCGGAGAAGAAGCTGGGGCATTTACACTTCCGGTTCACTCCCCGCTAGGACCCTCCCCAACTTCCTCTTCCTCTTCCTCCAACAGCTTGAGAACCCGCCCCGAAGGGCCCTTGGCGGGGCTACCTGTGTGCGCAGGCGCAGTGTCTAGGCCTGCAAGGCTGGGGGGCTGAGGCTGGAGTGGGAGGAGTGGGCGGGGCCCAAGGCCAGGGAAGGGGGTCAGAGGACAGGAAACGCGAGAGCGAGAAAAAGGAAAGTTACCAGTATTTAAGATGGGATCAGGACGTTTCTGGTCACCGTAAATGGGAAAAACTTAAAAACAAAAGCAAAAAACCGAGATGCCCTTCAAGGGCATCGTGCTCACCTAAAAGTTTCCAGTAGAACTGTTTGATGTGAATTCCTTCTTTTATCATCACCCCTCCTGTTTTCTGGGCTGTCAAGTGTCCCTGGGGCTCATTGCTAGGATATGGTTTAAAAAATCAGATGAAATAGAATAATTCCGGTGCTGAAGGAACTCTTTAATACTCGCGCCAACAATGTGAATTTAGTGTCAACGCTATATATATTTCTGTGGAGGGAAAAGCTTTAGTGTGTAACAGTAAGAAACACTATCATTTCCCTGACAGTAGATCATGTCCAGGACTAGGACTTCAGTTTGACGCCACAGGGCACAGCAAACCTAAGTGTCCTGTACAATTGCATTTTTTAAAAAATTGTGTTCATTTGATTTTAAGGGTTTAAAGCTCCAGGACTGGTGTAGTGAAGCCAGTTTACTCTAGAATTTGTCTCTGGTACCTTGAGGCACAGCCACCAGATGAATAGTGCTTCAACCCTAGTAATCCAGACAGGCACACATGAGCATAGAGATCCAATAAAAACTCTTATTGGAACTATTATAACTGTAAAGTCTATTATTTATGACCCATTAAATAAATAAACCAAGCTACTTTACTATGCCTAGTGCCATATAGTGTAACAGTTCAGAAAACAGAGTTTGGAACCACATTGCTTAGTTTTGAATAGAGGACCCAACCCTTACTAATTTTATGTCACCTTGGGCACACTGAGGTCCTTCGCAAGACTCATAAGGATGTTCAGTTTTCCATATAAAGTGGGGATAACAATAGTGTTCAATAAATGTAATTTGGGGGCTATAGCAAGTAGAAATAGATTTGAAATCAAAAGAAAAACCTCCAAACATTTAACAGCAACACTGTTATTCTGTTCATTTTATTTTGTGACCATTAGAAATACAACCCTATACGTAACAATGATACTTTTCTGGAAACAGGTCTCAAGAAGGAATTTGTCAGGCAAATCCCAGGGGCCTCCCTCTCATCTCTAACTCCCACTCTCACCCGTGTGATCTCTGAGTTACATCACGCTGACAGCTCTTGATTTATAGCTCCAGCCCAGACTTCTCTTGTGTGATCTCTTCTTATGTTTAACTTCTCACCCATTTGAATGTCTCAAACTTAACATATCCAACACAGGATTAAGTCTCCTCTAGATTCTAAACCTGGTTGCCCCTTAGATTTCCCTGTCTCTATGAATGACACCACCAGTCACCCTCTCACTAAAACTAAAACCAGAAACACAGCAACAAAGATTCTCTCCTTGACCAAACTCTAGCCAGCCTCCTCTGAGCCCTCTTCTCAACTAGGCCTCAACCTTGGTCTACAAAGGCTTGAACAAACACTAACGTAGTTTCCTAGCAGCTCAAGGCCACATTCCTAAAATGGCCCTTCCTGCTTGAGAAAACTCAAAGCTGCTTTTTTTTTTTTTTTTTTTTTTTACCATTTGTTTCCACCCACGCCTGAGGATAGGGCGTCTGTCTCCCAGTCTCCGTAGGAGGGTAGAATTGCATTTACACAGCCTAACCACTTAAAAATTTTCATTTCCATGATTTAACTGAGACCCAGCTCATCCCTCATTTTTTGCTTTAAAACACCCAGGCACCTCTGTACCAATCAAAGTTGAATTCAGTTCCCAGTGGATTCTTCTCCCTACACCTGAGTAGTTATTACTGATAAAAACTAGTGTCTGGCTTTCTTTATCTTTGACAGTGGGAGTCATAAATAACTCCTACCATTCCCTCTTATTCAATCCACCAGTAAGTCTTCAAAATACATTGTTCGCTTCTTGCCGTCTTCGTGCGGACTACCCCCACCGCCACACGCATGTCCTTTCCTGGTCGCAGCATCTGTCTGTGCTGCTGAAATAGCCTCCTTGCTGGTCTTCCCGTTTACACTCTTACCCTTTCCCAAGTAATTCCCCACATAGCCAAAATTAATTTTTTTAAACGTGAATCAAACATATACTTTTCATCCAAGAGCCTTCAATGGCTTCCTATTACGTTTGGGATAAAATCCTGATTATCTGTTATGGCTCTCCAGGCTGTCTACCATCTGACCGTGATAATCTCCCTTTTGGCCTGACATGCCCCTCCCACCTACGTTGTTTGTTTTTTTGGTTCCCAGAGATCTCATCTCCTGCCAGGGTCAGGAAAAACCGAGCTTATTCCACCCTAGAACAATTATGCTTATTATTTCCTGTATGAAATATTCTTTCAATTCCTTCTCACTCCTTCTGACCTTTGAGGTTTCAATGCAATTATTACCACCCACTTTCTGTAGGTCCCTCAATGACTTCTACCATACACCCCTGTTTTATTCCCCCCTTCACTTCACTTATCACAAATATTTTCATTATTTTTTGTTGATCTATTTTATCAGGTATTTGTGGTGTTCCAGAGATATTTCCTTTTGTCTGCCATCCTGGGCACCAGACAGAACTGCTCTTCCTGGTTCCTTGTGGCTGAGTAATGTCATGTAACTAATTTGGGGCTGTTAGTTAAGGGCAGAAGTAGTATGAGTCACATGCGTTATGAGCAGACTGTGAGTCAATGCAAGACCCTAGAGGGCTCTTTAATCCCTCTGCTACAGCAACCTGAAACTTTACAGACAGCGGCTAGGGTTGGTCTGGGGTCCTGAGGGACCAGAAAGAGCAGAGCTCCCCTGCCATCGCATAGCGGATGTGCGGCAAAATAATAATTAAGCTTTTTGTAGTTTCAAGTCACTGAGATTTCGGTGTTTATTACTGCAGCAATGCTGAGCCAACCTTGACTGATAACAGAAATTTTTGTCAGGAGCGAGCTATTACTGGAGCAAAAACCTTAATTATGCTAAGAGAATTCGCCCTTCCACTGATTCAAGAAGTATTTATTGAGCACCTACTAGGAGCCAGTGTAGTGATAAATACCTGGCATATAATTTACAGCAAGATAGGCAAGATTCTGGTCCTCACTAAGCCTAGTTTCCTAAGCAAGTGGCAAATAGTAAATAGGTATTTTGTTCAGGATAGGCTACTCTGAACAAAATATATTCTGCAACAACATACAACTCCCCAACATCATAGTGGCTGGAAACAAAAAGGTTATTTCTTATTGATGTTACCTGTCTATTATGGGTTGCAGAGGAATCATCATTACTCAAGAAACCAGGCTGAGGGTTGCCACTATTTATTGGAGAAAAGTACATAGGAGGAACTCACAATGACAATTACATGTATAAATGTTCTCTTATGTTCATAACTCATTTGCTAAAACTAGTCACATGCTCTCCCTGACTACCACCCACTAGGATCCAGAAAGTGCCCCAAAGGGTGAATCATGAGCAGTAAAACCTAGTGACTACCACCATCAGCCCTTCTGATCATTAGCTATTTGAAAGGTTTACCTTTCTTCCTCCATGCAAAATATATGCAAACTCTTTTCTGGGGAAATAACCAGAAAAGTTCTATCTTATCACACTATCAGTTTCAAAGTTCATGAGCTCACAGAAGTTGGGCCTGGATGTAGCTTCTCCTGATATGGAGACCCATGAACTAAACAAACAAATGTCTGTGTTCCCCCACCCTCGCCATACCTAATATATAATGGTAGAGTAAGAACAGGGTAATCACCATAAACATTCATTCACAAAGGAGAAGAATGGGATTCAGAGAGCAATCATCTGTGGCAATTCTGGAATCCTACCAGGCTGACATTGCAAGGGTCTCTATACTAGGGTGGGACTATTCCTCAGTTAGGTCCCGATTCTGACCCATAGTAGGCTGTCTCTCACTGAATCGTATTCCGTGTTCCTTAGCTCCACCTTCCACCTTCTAAGGGAGTTCTCTTTCATTGTCCTCCATGTTTTTATGTCAGCACTGAGTTGAAGGGTAGGACACCTAGCTGGTGTGGGAAGGCTGGTGTGTGGTGTGCCCTCCCCGGCAAGGCACACATTGTAGAATTGGGTATAGAATCCTTAATTTTGTGTGTTTGTGTATGTGTGTGTATATATGTATACATACATGGGTGTGTATATATGTATACACTATTTAGAAAAATTTCTAGAAGGAATCTCACGATAATTAATCATGCCATCTCTGAGTTGCGGCAGCATGGTTGACTTCTTGTTTCCTTCCCTAGACACTATGCTATATTTTCTAAAGTTTCTATTAACAAGTATTAATTTAAGAATTAGAATAACAAAATTATTTTAAGTCATGTATCTGTGTGGAGCAGAACTTATGTCCAATTTAGTAGAAGGAGTTTCAGTCATTGCAACAAGCTTATAAAAATGAGGTGACAAGAAAGAGTAATAAAGTGGACAGAGCTCTACCAGATATTAAAACATAGCACGAATTTACAACAAATAATTAATTTAAAAAATGCTGATTCAGGGCCCAACACTGTCTGAGGATCCAGAAGAGAGCAGTCACTAAGATGAGATCTCTGTTCCCCTGGAGGGAAATATTCTCATGGAAGAGACAGATAATAAGTAAATTAATAAGACCATTTTGGTAGTATTTTGTGCCATGAAGAGACCAGAGAAGGATGTTGTTTAGTGAATGTTATTGTGGGCAGCAACATCAGTGAGACAGGGTGGTCAAGGGCAGCCTCCGTGAAAGCAGAATGTGCGAGTTGAGACTTGAATGAGGAGTCACTTGACCTTTTGCAGGGAGAGCATTCCAGGCAGAAGGAACAGCAGTTGCAAAGGTCCAGGCGGGGATAGGCTTGGCAGAATCAGGAACTGGGTGGGCTCTGCTAGTAGCAACGTGTAAGTGAAAAACTGGGGCAAGTCCTGACAATAATGTGGACACGCTGGATGTGCCACAGGAATGTTCCGAGGGGAAAAGAAAGTGTGACCTATAGCATATCACTGACAAAGCTTTTAAATTTCGTCAGAACAATGCAGTGCTAAACTGGCATCAACATCGCACAGAAAGTCTACACGAGTATAAAATTCAATTGCCTGTTTGTCTGGCATCTGTCAAGTTCTCATTTAGGGAGGATGTCTTGTGCAGATCCACTGTCATGAACAGCTAAGACCTTACAGTTAAACAATTTCAGGATGAGGTTTCGAGGAATCCTGTTCTTCATCATGCTCCGATTAAACCCTCTAAAATTGAATGCAGGGTGTCAGCACTGATGGGTCGATGAGCAGTAGTCAAGGACCAGAGCTGGGCTGGAGGGGCAGCCTATGGGCCTACAGGCCATTTGTGAGCATGGCCACGCGGGGAGGGTGGCCATGAATCTGGGAGGCCGCAATATTTGGGCTGGGCATACAACTGGATCGAGTCTGGTGCTAGAGCTCCCTGGGTACCTCTGTTTCAAAGGATCTAGGTTCATTTTAGAACGGGAGTGGGCTGAGCTTAAATGGCCTCAGCATTGGAAGGTGGAGAACATCAGGGGCAGGAAATGATAGCTCTGATCGTTCGAAACTTTCACCCAAGGACTGGGTCATGGTGGTGGCAGCAGACTCAGAGGTTGGCTGGCTTTGATGAGAGGAGATGAGCCATTTTAGGAAGATGGGGAGTTAACCAAACAAAACAGGTTAGTTCAGTGAAAAGGGGGATCCTGACTTACTGTGGATGCTTTTTTGTGGGAATTTACTGAAAAGTTTGAATTTCTTCTTTGTTCTGAACTACATGTCACTTTTTAGATGTAATGATTAAGGATGATTTATCATTATTGCCTTAATTATGGAAATGAATGTCTTGTCTAGACAAAAGGCTGTCAATTGAAAGCACGCTGGTTTTTTCCTCTTACTAACCCCTTCCTCTGTGGATTCCTGAGCCGGGCCCCATCACCTACCTTGGGCAGTACCTGAGTTTTAGGTCACATCGCTGGCTTGAAATGAATAGTCTCTAAAGTGTTCACTTTGCAATCCTGAACCTGTAACAGAAAAGGCAAATGTCACACTGTCACAAGGGACAGCAATTGCTGAAGTGGCCCCTTAGGGAGCTACACCAGACTGGATGGGTTAAGGGACTGACTTAGCCTGCAAAGCCTGACACATTGCATTGAGTTTGTTAAACAAGTAAGGACCCAGGAGCCAAGATCTCACTGGACTATTAACCACCACTTGCCTTTCAGAGCAGGCCCCAGTAAGTTGCCAGTGCTGATGACAGTGACAATAGGAAGACAGTATCAAGTCTGATCAATGCATCAGGTATTACTTCCAAAAGCATGCCTCTAGCTAGAGGGGATGGATTCTTGATTCACTATTCACACATCTAAATGTCTGCCTTCGTAACATTCCCAACTATAATAATTCTGAAATGTCCTCCTTCATATATATGTATAAGGTGAAGAAACCATAGTTTATAAAACTGAAAAGTAGGTTACTAGAAAATACAGACAGACAGTAGTGTGTGCGTGTGACCATATACTTAACACCTACTAATTCACTTTGTTGGGAATAGCCGCACTCATTGCACAGTGTCTGAAGTAGTGGCTCATGCTGCTGACTCTGGGAGGGCGGGAGACAAGAGTGTCTCAATGACATGCTCCTCAGAAAACTCTGTACTGCATCGACAGTCAGCTCATTGATACCTTCCAATGCGCGCAGCCCGAGGGCTGTGTCTGTTTCCATACCACTCATTTCTTCATAGCTGTCCTTGTGTGGTTTGCTCTGCCATTCAGTGCTGCGGGAGAGAGACAATGGGGAACTCACTTTCTTTGGGAAAGCTTCAAATGCTTAGATTCTGCAGTGGCTTTACAAACAATGGTTTCAACATGGCCGGGTCCTTCAAGGTAGGTGGAAAGACTGATTATTTCTGCTAATGTTAAGGAAATTTACTAAGGGAAAAAGAGGATAACAATTCAAACGTCCATGAGCTGTGTTTTCATAAATGTAAACTATCCAAGTCATCAATAAAAAAGCCTTATACATGTTAAGACTAATAACAATAGTGACTTCCAGCCAAGATGGAGGCATAGGTAGACACACTGTGCCTTCTCGCACAGCCAAAAGAGGGACAACGACAATTCAAAAAACAAAAAAGCAACCAAAACTGACAGAAAATTGAACTTTATGGAACTCTGACAACCAAGGAGTTAAAGAAGAAACACTCATCCAGGCTGGTAGGAGGGGTGGGGATGGGCAGCCTAGTGGAGAGGACTCATGGCAAATTGGCGGCCAGAGGACTGGGGCAGGCAAGGCGGAGGCTGGCAGACCAGGTGGTCCCACGTTTGCGTGCAGAGAAACCAGTAGAAACAACTGGGGGGCAAGACAGACCATGCAACCCAGGGTTCCAGCGGGGAAATAAAGCCTCAAACCTTTGACTGGAAACACCTGTGGGGGTTGAGGTGGCAGCAGGAGAAACTCCCAGCCTCACAGGAGAGTTTGTTGGAGAGACCCACAGGGTCTTAGAACATACACAAGCCCACCCACCTGGGAATCAGCACCAGAAGGGCCCAGTTTGCTTGTGGGTAGTGGGGGAAGTGACTGAAAACCATCAGAGAGTGGAGCAAGCACCATTGTTCCCTCTCTGACCCCTGCCCCACATACAGCATCACAACGCAGCCACGTGGGTTGCCCTGCCCTGGTGAACACCTAAGGCTCCACCCCTCAATGAGTGTGTGGAGACAAAAAAAAAACGGCCCAAATGAAAGAACAGATCAAAGCTCCAGAAAAAAATACAACTAAGCAACGAAGAGATAGCCAACCTATTAGATGCACAGTTCGAAACACTGGCAATCAGAACAATTGCAGAATTGGTTGAATATGGTCACAAATTAGAGGAAAAATATGAATGCTATCCTAAGTGAAATAAAGGAAAATATACAGGGAACCAACAGTGATGGGAAGGAAACCGGGACTCAGATCAACAGTGTAGAACAGAAGGAAGAAAGAAACATTCAACTAGAACAGAATAAACAAGAATTCAAAAAATGAGGAGAGGCTTAGGAACCTCCAGGACATCTTTAAATATTCCAACATCTGAATCATAGGGGTGCTAGAAGGGGAAGAGGAAGAGCAAGAAACTGAAAAGTTATTTGAACAAGTAATACAGGAGAACTTCCCCAATCTGGCAAAGAAAATAGACTTCCAGGAAGTCCAGGAAGCTCAGAGAGTCCCAAAGAAGTTGGACCCAGGGAGGAACACACCAAGGCACATCATAATTACATTAGCCAAGATTAAAGATAAGGAGATAATCTTAAAAGCAGCAAGAGAAAAGCAGACAGTTACCTACAAAGGAGTGCCCCTAGGACTGTCAGCTGATTTCTCAAAAGAGACCTTGCAGGCAAAAAGGGGCTGGAAAGAAGTATTCCAAGTCATGAAAGGCAAGGACCTACATCCAAGATTGTTCTATCCAGCAAAGCTGTCATTTAGAATGGAAGGGAAGATAAAGTGCTTCTCAGATAAGGTCAAGTTAAAAGAGTTCAACATCACCAAGCCCTTATTATATGAAATGTTAAAGGGATTTATCTAAGAAAAAGAAGATAAAAATGTATGACCCATGGACATGAACTAAAGGGGGGGGGAATGTGGGTGGGAGGGGGTGCGGAGGGGAATAAAGGTGGGGAATGGGACAACTGTAAGAGCATAATCAATAAAATATATTTTTAAAAAGACCAACAAAAATAGCATGTATCAAGATGTGCAACACATTTATATTTATTTTCCATGGTTTGAAGTATATTTCTATTTTAAAAATCATAGGAGTTTATTCTTTTTTTATTTATTTGATGCCATTTCTTCCCAACAACACATTGTAAGACTGTTCTTATTGAGAAAATAAAGTATTTTATAATTTATTTTATTTTCCATCCCCAGGCACCATAAAGGAAAAATCCTGAACCACTTGTAATTTTTTTCTGCTAACTTTAGGGAGAGTCCAACTGCAGTGTACTCCCTTCCCTACTCTTCGTAACACGTGACTGTGTAGCTTCACTATCTGTGTGGGGAGGAGCAAGCGCAGTGGAAATGCACGTTAGGGATATGATGATTTGCTAAAAGCAAATGCTTCACTGGTTTGATGTGTGACATCCTTATCAGGGAGGCCTGCCTGTACACATTAGGGGAGCAGGGTACAGAAAGGAGTTGGGGAGAAAAAGGATACTAATGGTAGAAACGAGCATTCTACTGTTCCATAGATTATTAAAAGGGTTTGTGTTATGTCATCTGCTCAAACTACTCTGTGAAGTTCGTTTTACTACGTTATTTTACAGAATGTGGAAATGAAACAGGAAGAGGCTCTGCGACTTTCTAAGGCCGCGTATACTACGACGTGTAGACACTCGGTGACGATGGGGGCTTTCCATCCACACTGTTTGGAAAAAGCCGGAGCCCAGCGCACACAGAGTGGGGGGAGCCAGAGCTGGGTTTGCTCAAGTCCCAGGTTTGAATGCCCATAACAGAGAGTAAGCATTTCGGAAAAGGCTCAAAACCAAGGAGCACTTACCAAGGGAAATTCGTTCAAAGAATTTTCAGAATGGGGAGATCAGGGTGTGGCTTCATCTTCCACAGTCAGGCCTGAGGATGAGGTCTGGGGAGGCCACTCGGGAAGAATCTTGCTTCGTTAAAGACCCAGAATTGGAAGCAATGCCTCTAGGCCAGGGAGGGAAAGAGACATGGAAGGAAAACTGAAATGCCATGAAAATCGTTGGGTTCGCATCAGGGCTTCTCAGCCTCGGCATTATTGACATCTTGGGCTGGATAATTCTGTGTTGTGGGGAGCTGTCTTGTGCCTTGTAGGGTGTTTAGCAACATTCTCCCCACTGGATGTCGGTAACATTGCCCCTCCCCATCCCAACTGGGACAGCCAAAATGACTCCAGACATTGCCAAGTGTCCTCCAAGGGGCAGAGTCACCCCTGGTTGAGAACCATTATTTAAGAAGAAAGAAGCTGAATTAAGTAACCAGGCCTGTATGAGGCAAGTTTCCCAATCTGCATTTGGATTGCATCTCCCCGTGTTTCTTCTCACACTGTTGTATTTTTAAAGCAATGTGACTAATTTGCCAAATATATGCTTACCGAGCAAACTTGTATAGATGTATAGTATCGGGCAAAATAAAAGGGGAAATTATGGTCTGATGAAAAAGACTAGAGAAAAATTCCAGATTCTTGAGATAGTGGCAAGAGAATATTACCCGAAGCAGAAATTTCCCAAGTCGTCTTCTTTTGCATTACACGTAGGCAGGCAAAATGGTACAGTCCTTTTGGAAGACCCTTTGGCCTTGACCTTGGTGTCAGGGGCTCCTTCTCTAGTGAGTAGAGGAGCTTCTACTTCATATTAAACTCACTGGTACCAAATCGCAAGGACCCAGAGCTGCCCTTGCCGAGCTTCTCATGAAATTCTCATGACTGTTTCCTAGAAAAATGAAATAAAAACACCACAAGCCAGAACAGTCTGAACTTCTTCCAAGAAGATCCTGAATACCAACAAGTTCATTTTTAAAGGGCAAGACACCTGTGATATCACAGCTTCTGCGCCTGAAAGAATACAAGGCTTGGCAAAGAAATATAATATGCAATTAATGATTTTCTGGTGGAGGAAAGTCCATCAGTGAAAAAATAATGCAAATAAAGCAGTGAAGCACCTAGTATTTAACCAGTACTTCATTCTAGCTCCAGGAATACCTTCAGCCTAGGAAGGCACATGATGAGGAATGCAAATCCTTGGGAGAACTTCCCCACTGGAACTCACTGAATTTTTGATACATGGATGAAAATTATCATGCTTATCATGGAGAAATCATTAATGACTGCTTTAATGGACTTTCACCCTTAGAAATTATTTTAGCTGTCCAGCGTTGGAAAGCTCATCTTATGTTTTAGAAATTCCTTTTCTAATGAATCTTAGACAGAGGCAACCACAGACGAAGAAACTTCCAAGTCCTTGCTGTCCCAGCATCCCTTTGGGACGGAGCATCCGTCCATCAGGTGGTGCCGGCTGAGAACCCAGAGTCAGTGATGCGGCAGCTGAGAGACCTGAATTCCGTGGTGATAACTGCTGAAGGAAGACTGAGGTACTTCGTGTGACTGGGAGTGTCAGTGGTGCAGGCCGTCACATCAGGGGTTCCAAGGTGACAATGGCAGTACTGGGGAAGGAGGAGACACGTGGGTCTCACCAGACAGGTTCTGCCTTCCGATTTTGGGCTTTGTTACCGGCAGCACAGCCCCATGCCCATCGCCCAGTTCTTCCAGGGGTCCTGGGATCCACACCTACGTTTTAAAATAAATTCCATTTGCTGCTTGTTAGCTAAGTTGCTTTTTGTTGCCTGCAACTGAGAACCCCAAGAGGTACAATCATTAACTTAAAAGAACTACCTCAACAGCAATAGAAGCAGAAAGCGTGTTTCCAACACAAAAGCCAGTATAGGGGTGGTAATAACAGTAAGAGTCAACCCTTCTGGAGTGCTCACTGTCTAAGAGGCACGGTTCCCAGTTTGCCACATTTATTAACTCACTAAATCCTGACAATAATCCTGTAGTAGACGGAGGCGCAGAGAAGTACACGACTGGGAAAAACGCACAGCTGGGCTTTGAATCTGGGCAATGCGACGCCAGGGCTTGTGTTCTGAATAGTTCTCCAGCGAAGACCGGCCGTATTTGCGAAGCAGCTTCCTTTTCCATTGCTCTTTTAATTTTCCGTGTTTCTTCAGAGAGAGAACCTCTATTTTTTCCCCCTTGATAATCTAATTCAAAAGGCTTTCCTTTCCCCAGTGGGGAATACCAAGTGCTATTACCAGCTGCACTGCTCAGCCAGAGGAGTCTTCCTTCCCCCGCTCATTTAGTGAAGGTTTGGTAGTAACCACCTGCAGCAGTCAGACCCCTAAGATGACCCTTAATGTGATGAGCTGTCACTTCTGTGATTAGTTTACATCAGATTGTAACTTCTGCCATGCTAGCAAACTACTTCCCTCGTGGCTTACAAGTGTGGAATGAGCTGTGTGTCGGAGAGCCTCACGTGGCCATGACCTCAAGGCAGCTTCTAGCCAATAGCCAGCTGGCGACTGACTCTCTCATTCTAAGAGAGCTGAACGTTGCCAGCGACCATATGAGCTTGCAAGCAGACCTTCCCCCGTCAAGCCTCCAGATGTGGAAGACCCCAGCCCTGGGCAGTGCCCTGATTGGAGACCTGTGATAGAGCCACCCAGCTCAACCATGCCTAGGATTCCTGACTCACAGGAACCATGATATATCGCAGACAGGCGCTGTTTTCAGCTGCTGAGTTTGTGATAAGTTGTTAGGCAGCAATAGGTAACCTACACAACACCTTGCGCATATCCAGCACTTCTTCTAGGAAGACCATGTCCCTGCCCTCATGGAACTGATGAAAGAAATGAACTTGATAACTTCAGATAGTTAGTAATGCTCTGGAGGCAAATGAAATATGATGATGTCATAGGGCGGTTCTGTTCAACAGGGTAGTCCCTATCTGCATGTGGGACTATTTATATTAACATTAATTGAAATTGGAGAAAATAAAAAATCAGTTCCTGAGCTGCAGGAGCCACATTTCCAGTGCTCAGTTAGGCACATGTGCCTCAGCTTGTGGATACAGCATTGAACAGCACTAATTACAGCACGTTTTTCCCTCTCAGGAAGTTCTATGGGGTGGTGCTGCTGCATTCAATGACCGGGGGAATGGGGGACTTTACAATGAGATGCCAGGGCAGGCTTCTCTGAGAGGCATGACCACAAGGACCAGAAAAAGCCAGACCCGCAAAGATGGGGGCAGGACGCAAAGCAGAGGGAAAGAAGGTGCCTGCAGCCCATCAGATGGAAACTATTGTGTTTTTTGAGGACGGTGTGACGTGATCTTACTGATACATGAGGAGGGGAGTAGTTGAGGGAGGAGAGAGAAGCTGAGGGCCCGGTGATGTAGGGTCTCAGGGTCCAGGGTCAGGGACTTAGATTGTTTTTCTAGTGTAGTGGGAAGCTTTGCAGGTTTTAAGCCAGGGACTAACATGATATGAGTATGTTCACTTTCTCGACATAGCCCTTTGGCTGGTCTGTGGAGAACTGATTATTGGGGGTAACCACCAAGAATTGATTGCTGGGAGAAACACATCACCCAGGAGATCATTGCAGCAGCTCAGGTAGCTCAGGTGATTGTAGATGGACCGGGAGAGGTGAATGGCTGTTGAGCTAGAGAAATAGACAAATGAGGGGTCTATTTTAGATGCACTGCTGACAGGACTTGATGGATTTCATGGGGGAGGGCACAGGAAAGGAAGTAGTCAAGGACTGGATCTACAGTTTTGATGTGAAAAACAGGTTGGATGATTGTAGGGAAGGCTGAGGGAAGACCAGGTTTGGAGGGCAAAAATGAATGGCTCTCTTCCGGGTTGAGTGAAGTTGAGATACCTGCTGGACACCGGAAGTAGATATGCATCTGGAGCTCCATGAAGTCAGAGCCTGAGATAAAAACTGGAATCATCAGCACGTACATGCTGCATAGAGTCATGAGATGCCAGGAGATTACAGGGAAAATTCAGGGACAGGACTGAGCCTCCAGGGCACACCAGCGTTTGAAGAGAAGGAAGAAAACAGGGACATTGCGCAAGTCACAGTGTCCTTCTCTCTCTCTTCACTTGATAAAGAACTGGATTTTTAGTAACAAGAGTAATTTCTGAGACAGAGATCAACTTGACTTTCGTGTAGCAGTACCTACTTGTTATTTATAAAGTGCAACCAAGGGCTAGAGATGGTGGTAGGAGGAAGAGAAACTACATTACGAGAAAACTGCAAACCATTTGGATGGAGTCCTAGACGGTTCACCTCTCCAAGCTCATCTTGTGCCGCTCCACCCCTGGCTCACCAGGTTTTAGCCACTGGGGTCTTTCAGACCCTCAAAAATCATGCTAATTTTTTTCCACCTCAGGATATTTGCACATGCTCCTTCCTCTGGCTGCCTCTTTTTTTACTATCTTGACCAGCGTATGTGTAATAAGCCCTCCTTGTTTTTCTATCTCAGCAAGTTTTTTGTTTCCTATATAGTACCTATTACAATTTACATTATTTGAGTGCCTCTCCTGATGGAATATAATCTTCGCAAATGAAGAAAACATTTACCTATTTTTTTGACCCTTGTACCCTCAGTGTCTGGGCATAAGTACTTGTTGGATAAATATCTCTGGTGCCTGGGGACAAATATTCATTGTATAAAGAAATTTATTTATTGAGTGTTGGACACTAAACGTTGTTTAAGGAGTTATATCTTATTTTAGCTACTGAACTCTATGGCATATTTTTATCCTCATTTTTACAGGGAAGATGACAAAGGCTGAAAAAGATGGAGTAAGTGGTTAGCCCTTACTGAGCTAATAAGCATTTGAAGCCAGATCCTGTGATTCTAAAGTAGGTGGGGTAGAAGGTAGCAGGAATATGGGCAACGTGAGGAAGGAGAAGCTGGAGGAACGTGCCAAACAATGACTCACCAGCCAAAAGAAAAATAAGAACTGGAAATTAAAAAAAAGACTCAACAGCCATCCAAGCCGCAGAGCCCAAGAGGATGGCTGATTGAAACAGAATCAGGGCCTGGGCTGAGTTTCAAAGGGGCAGCGCGGGGATGGCGGGAGCGGGAGCTGTGGCTTGTACAGTTGAACAGAGCTGTTCAAAAGCAGGATGGGGAGGAGCAGGAAACAGGTCTCTGCTTGGAAGTAGGGCACAGAGGAGTCGGGCGAGCAAGGCAGTCCCAGTTCGCTGACTGCGGTAACGCAGCAGACTCCTTCCTGTTGCCTGGAAAAAAACGGGGACTGCAGACCTTAAGAAACCTGGTAGACGGGCCCATGGTTGTTAGGGGTGCAGGTATCCCTCATGCATTTATATCATGTCTATTACATGTTTGGTAGATTGCATTTGTCTCTGTAAACTCCATGAGGGCTGCTTGTGGTTGCTTTGTTTAATGTTGTATTATAATGCTTAGTGCAAGAGCACTAGCGAGACCAGTAAATATTTAATGAATAAATGATAACAAAAACAATGGTGATGCTAATAGGAAACACATTGGGTATATGCTGTGCACCAGACACTGTTTAAGTATTTCACACATATAAAGTCAACTACTTCTTGCAACAACTCTATGAGACAGGTATAGTCATTTCCTACATTTTATCGATGAGGAAACTGAGGCTGAGAGAGGTTAAGTAAGTCCCACAAGGCCACGCAGCTGATACGTGGCAGAGTCGGGAATGGGATGCTGTTCCAGAGATCATTTGGCTGCATCACCTTTAAATGAATGAACACGTGCACAGCTGGCTGTTCTAGGACCACCTGGCGTCTCTGCTTTTGCACAGGGAGCATTCTAAGACTATTGTCAAAGCTTGCTTGTTATTTTGAGAGTAAAGATCGCTGATATCTTGTCTGCCTGGCCTTTTATTAGTCCCATGAAGGGAGAACTCTGGCCTGCAGATAACTGTATGCACAGGGCAGACAGCTGGAATGCAGCTGGAATAAGGCATACTGTAAATAACAGCAGGCTTTAAGCAAGGACATTCCAAGAATATAGTTCCAGACTAGAGTAAAAAAAGCAGAGGAAATGGGTGTGAAGCGCCCGAACACGTGGATCAGATGGTAGGGCTGGGAAGGAGTAAACTGAACAGCATTTCTTAAACATAATATATAATTCTTTCACACATAAAGATAAGAAAATACGGAGATGAAAGAAATTCAGTGATATGTCAGCATCAAAATGACCACATGCATTTTATTGAAAAAAACCAACAACCTTGGATTAAAATCTACATTTAAAACTATTCTAACAGAGTACATCTAACTGTATAAAAATATTACAAAATGTGATTGATAATCTTACTTCAATAATAAACTGTGTGGTTGGTCCTCATTATGGTTTATGAAATAATAAGAGTTTAAGGTCCGATGCATTAAAAATTTATTTTATTTTTTTCTGTGACTCTGCTTCCTTTTCCAAATCTACTGGGTCCTGGGAGTTTTACTGAAGGCCATTAGAGATAGTATAATTTAGTTCTCCGCATTTCTCTGAAACCTAAATTGAAAACAAATATTTCTTAAGAAGCACTTAGATATTTCAGTGCTTACCACTTGCTCCACATATGTTATAAAAGTTGAGTGTTTTATGCTAGAGAAGTTAATCTGCAGTCATTCCAGCCAAATGCATTATTCTCAGTACTTGTTAGAACACGCAAAACAAAATGATAAGAAAGTTAGTATTCGTGCATTTTTATTATATGTTTGGCAAACTGAGAATTTCTTCACTTTGTGGATACTTTGTATCACTTAACCATAATAATGGTAAAAATAGGAAAATACTGCAGATGGCTCCATCTTATGAAGAAAGTGGAAAATTATATCAAGAAACACAAAGCATAATAATAATTACAATGTTTGCATAGGATTTTGAGAAATATTTTCACATGTATTGTTCTTATTTAACACTTGTAAGAACTCTAGGAAGTTGAGAACATCATTGCTTTCGTTTTCGGGTTGAGGGAATAAATTCCAAGGAATGACTTAGCCACAATGGTAGATGGTGAGGTTGGCATTAGAACCCTGCTTTCTGATTTCCAACTCGGTACAGGTTTCATTGCATGAAGCTGCCTCATATAGAAGGACTATTGGGGGGTGGGGAGCTACAGATGAAGAAAAACGAATGGATTTGGGTCTCAACATTGGGTTAAAGGTGATTTTAGGATTTTCAAAAATAAGTGTTTAGGAAGTAGGGATAGATATTTGGTTTGGTGTTTAAGAAAGTGGCCCAAACTGAAATGAGTCCTCCCCAGCCAAGGGAGTCGGGTAGTTTTTGCTCTTTCTGGGCGGCAGACGCCAAGCCATAACCCAGCTCCTCTCTTCCTTAGTGAGAAGCATACTCTGAGAAGCGTGGTACTTGCTGTAAGCTCTGGAGGCGGACCTGGGGTCCCATCTATCAGCGCCTCGCTGAGCAGCCCTGCACAAGTGAATTCGCTCTTCGAAACCTCAGTTTCCTCATCTGTAGTATGCGAATGAATACAGCATCTATGTGAGGAGATTTCTTTTGTGAATGCAGAACGAAATAGTTTATGTAAAGGTACCCAACAAATTGCCTTTGGTATTATACTAGATATTATCTTTATGCCCCATTTGGGGGCTCATATGCCTCCAAAGGAAGTCAATTGTGTGAGTGTAAGATATTTTAACAGCTTATGCATTGGGACACGATCTCAGTAAACTGATCATAGCTCATGTCCAAATGGGGACCAGCACGAGCAATCTGACTTCTAAATTTTCGGAGGATACTAATTCAAATGTTCTGTGCCATGGTTTGCGTAAGTCAGCTTGTTTTTGACTTGGTAAATATAGTCATTCTAAGTCTCTGAAATGCTCCCGTGACACATCGAAAATAAGGTTCTGGCTAAAAAGATACAGAGGACGCTACTTGTAAATCGCTGGGGGCTGGTGTGAAGTTTGCAGCATTTGCCAATATTGACTTTCTGGCCTCAATCTGGGACAGCTTTGAGTGACCGCTGAGCTGCACAAAGGGTCATAAGGAGTTTCAGTGGGATGAAGGACAATGGATTCGTTTTTAGCATGGTCAATGAGCTAAAACTAGTTTGAGGGACTGGACATTATTTGAAAATTGTTGCAATGGGTATGTTTTAGTCATTGATTTGCATAAATACATCCATATATTATTTCTTAATGGAAGCAATTTGCATGGTTGGCTCCTCGGTGGGTTTCTTGGTATGCTTATTATGTGAACTCAAAGAGCCCTTAGAGTTGTATCTCTGGACACTGGAGAAAATGTGCTTCATGACTCCGTGATACGTTATCTAGAGAGCACTGAACCTCTAGACATTCATTCGCCCACTTCCACGCAGTTCACGCGGAGCCCAGGCCCTGGGGCGTGCGGGTGAGAGGAGTGAGTGGTGCTTGGAATTTCTTGGTTGATTTGTATTGCTGTTGGATGAATGAAACGTCTCAGTTTTTCTTTTCAGAATTAATTCATTCTTTAGATGAGGGAACTGGCTACACTGAAAAAGCTTTTTATAGAGTGAAATGGCACAAAAGGCCATTTTTTCTGTTAGGTGCTCAGAGTGAGTACTCTTTGTTCTCTCATCCGCAGATAAAATCCATTTTCTGGGAAATGAACCTGCTTTGTATCTTTGTGTGTCCCACTGTGCTCACTGCCTGTCCAGTTCATCTGAAACAATTTCACATTTGACATCACATTTTAGGATCCGGATGGGGTCTGAAGATGGGAGAGGAAACTGCAGCGAATGGACAACAGCCGAAAACTGAGGATGTTGGGCGTGGTGAAGAGAGCTGGTGCTACGGGCATTGTTCTTAAATACCTGTGCTGCAGCTCTTTACGCAGATGCGGGCAGCCCAGCCAGAAGCCACGAGAAACCATCTTCGGGCCTGACGTTCAGCTTTTACGTGGTGAGAATTCTCAGGATGCAGTAGTGCCCCTTGAGGGGTAGATGTCTTTTCAGCGGTGGCGTCCACTTTGGGTAGAAAGTTGATTCAGTTGACTTCCTGTGATTCATTTTAACTCTAAGATGCTATGATGTCACAATCGTTAAGAAAAATTCCTGAAATAAGATGCCCTGAGAACTCCCTGTGTGACCATGGACAAGTCCTTCCTCATGTCAGTGTTCTAGGCCCCTCATCTGCCAAATGAGCGGCTGGACACTAGGTCAGTAAAGCACATTCATTGGCCTTTGGGGTGCACCAGCCTGGAATGTTGAGGAGAAACAGCAGAAGCTGCCACCGCCTCGCGTGTGTGTTCAGATGTTGATGTTTTAGGGGCTTGCAAAACAGTACCATCTTCTCATTTACATCTCAGAAATTCTTTAATCCAAGTTGTAAGAGTGGTTTCTTCCTACTTGAGGCAATGATGTCCCTTTTATATTTGGAAGAGAAAAAATGTCCTTGTACAAAATTTTGATTGCCATTGCCCTAGCTGATGTTTGTGGTCTCTGCAACTGGAATATTGTTTCCAATTTCCTCGTCACTCTTGGTGTGATAGGATCCTAAGACCAGAAGTTTGAAGTTGTTGGCAAAGGAAGCTTCTACGTTCAGAATCCAGCATTGGTTAGATCTCAGAAGAGGCTACCAGAGATGCAATTTCTCTTCCACTTATAGGAAGAAATACACCCGTCACAGCACAGAGAACAAAGTCAGATTTGCTGTGCATCCAGTCTTTTCCAAAGTACTTACTTTCTCAGCAACCAGCATCCCCCTCTCTCTAAATGAGTGTCCTAGTAATAATGGCTTTTACTTAGGAAACAGTGATTATTTCTGGTAGAAGTAGCTAAAAATTGGATAGATTCTAAGTTCTATGAGAACAAAGTCCTCCCTACTGAATCCCTGGACAAATAACAGAATTTGGAAATTAGTAAGAACTCAATGATATTTTGGTGAACCAGTAAAACGAATGAACTCTTTCCATCGATTCTTCTAATGGTGAGAGAGCCCCCTGCTGGAAGGATGGATATTACATGCACTATGTACAGCTATGTGCAGTGTACTGAAAATAATTCAGTTAATCACTCCTGCATCTGCACCAGGTCACAGAAAGGAAGCAGCTTAATGGAGAGAACATTGTAAAAAGCTCTGTGAAGAAACCCTGACTAGAACGGGACTCAGTTTTCACTAATTGGTTATGTTACAGATCAAACAACAGATTTCCAGCTAAACCTCATAGCACAACATTTCTGATATGATGTTACCACCCTGTAACCTGTATCATGAGTAACGCCAGCAGCAGTAAGCATCATTCTCAAGTGAACTTTATGAATCTAACATACACATATACATGCAGCACAAAATGATATATAGAAGAGTCTTAATGCTGCATAACAAGAATGCAAATGAGAAGCAATCATTAAAATTACTTGGCATTACTTATTATGGAATCGAGACAAAATGT
Organism: Anoura caudifer; assembly: GCA_004027475.1. Taxonomy (NCBI): domain Eukaryota; kingdom Metazoa; phylum Chordata; class Mammalia; order Chiroptera; family Phyllostomidae; genus Anoura; species Anoura caudifer. The sequence goes on from PVKU01000080.1 coordinate 573,292, forward strand.
TACAGTTTTTCTTTCCATTAGTTATTCAAAATGAAAACCACTGACACTTTTTACACATGGAGTTTCCCTCTCTCTCTCTCCTTGTCTGTCTGTCTGTCTGTCTGTCTCTCTCTCTCCCTCTCTGACTCTCTGGAAGTAAGTTCAGTTCTTACAGTTCCTTATGAATCTGTCTCCTTCCTATGTCTCAGTCCATGTCCCACTTCCCCTCAAGAGTCTGTCATTGAGTCCTGAGTGTTTCCTCTACTGCTCTGCTCTGTGTACTCTGGATGTCGGAGGCCAAAAAGAGAGACTGGACCGAGTAAGTGGGAATAATCTTTCCGGAAAAGAAAAGCATGGAAACCCACTTCGGGAGGAGGCCAGGCTGGGGCAGAAGAGGTTCAGGCAGCAGCTTCTAGCATGAGGTAGGGGGAGAGCGTAGTGAGATGCTGCGCTGGATCCTGGTGTCTGGGAGATGCAAGTCTGAAAGAGGAGACAGAGACCTGGGAGAAAGTGAATAGGTGGGGGTGCCTCTCGCTAGGGAATGGAGGAAACAGGACAGGGGTGAAAAGTATGTGGGAGTAGGGGGCCGCCAACCGGAAGAGCTCCAGGTCCCTTCATCATTACTAACAATTCCTCTAAAGAATAACGACACAACAACAAAATCCATGGGTAGTGGCCTTCACTAATCACCAAGTACCTATACCAGGGATTTTCAAATTTGGCTGCTTGTTGGAATTATCCGAGGAACATTAAAAGCTCCTGATGTTTCCCACTTTTGGGGATGCTGACTTCATTGCTCTGGGTGTGTGCTGGGTATTGGGAGACTTTAAGGCTTCTTAGGTGCCTGTGATGGGCAGGGGAACCCCACATCCATGAGAGAGTCAGATATCACACATACATGGAAGGTTCACAGACAGGAAGGGAACATGAGGTATATAAGATATTCTGGACTAGGGATGAGGCAAGGCGCCTTGAGGTGGCCGAAGGTCATCGAAGGGATTGCATACGTTCAGTGATTAGTAGTTTGTCCTGCCACGTAGGTAGGGTCAAAAAGGTGATCTCATCATTTCTTATTATGCTCAAGGCCCCTAATTAAAATTCATCTAGATTGCTAATGGGAGGGGGTAGAGTTTCTCTTGAGCCTGCAGGGTCTGGGTTGCCTTTAGTTCAAAATAGCCCACATACCACAGAGGCGCATCATGGGGTGACTCGTCCTGGACCTCTACAACCCAGTCCTTGGAACCGGAGACTATGTTATCTTACGTGGCCAAAGGGGTTTGGCAGATGCGATTAAACTAAAGATCCTGAGATGGAGAGATTATCCTGGAGGATCTGGGTAGACCCAGGTGTAATCACAAAGGTCCTTATCATTAAAAAGAGGAAGGAGGAGAGTCAGCATCCAAGAAGATGTGATGATAGGGTGAGGGCGGAGTCAGGAAATTGCTGGCTTTGGGGATGGAATGTGAATAGGAGCCAAGGAGCACTGCCCGTCCCTGGAAGCAAGAGGAAACAAGGAATGCATTCCCCTCTAGAATAAGGGTGTCCAGCCTTTTGGCATCTCTGGGCCACACTGGAAGAAGACAAGTTGTTTTGGGCCACACATCAAATACACAAACACTAATGAAAACTGATGAGCAAAAAAAAAAGGTCCGTGCATAATTTTCATGATATCCGCCACCATAGATAAGCAAAAAAGTCCTCGCGTAATAACCCTGATTATGCAGTGGCCCTTTCAATAATCTTTTAATAGTTGAGCAGGTCCCAACTTTGGGATCGCTAATATAGAAAATGTACATATCTGGGTAATAAAACTCAGTAATAAAACTAAGTAATGTTCTAAGTGAATTTACGATTTTGTGTTAGGCCACATTCATGGCCATCCTGGGATGCACGCAATCCGTGGGCCATGGATTGGACACCCCTGTTCTAGAAACACCAGAAAGAACGCAACCCTGCCAACACCTGGATTTTAACCAAGGGAGACCCGTTTTGGCTTTCTGACCTCTAAGAAAATAAATGTGTGTTGTTTTAAGGTACTAAATCTGTGGTCATTGGTCACAGCAGTTACAAGAAACTAACACAATCGCCAGTTCCATGTACCTGCGCTTCCTCTTCCACCACCATCTGCAGAGGTGTTTGCCGCGTGTACTTGGACCCTTGGATTTGCATGTATCCTTGAAGAATACATGCACTTCCCCTAAAGAATACCTAGTGTGGCTATGGAAGCTTTTCCTAAGCTTCTCAAAACCTTTACTAGAAAATAAAACTCTTTTCTTCTTAATATTTATGAAAGCTGGAATTAGAAATGCTTGCCGTGAGCTTTGGTTCGCTTGTACTAATGCGTAGCAGACAGGACTAGGTGAGCACTACCGAGTGACCTCTGCTTTTACTGGGGGTGTGGGGTGAAGGACCACTCGAGGGCAGGGCAGGGAATATGAAGGGCTGGGAAGCAGGGAATGAAGGAAGAAATAAGAAAAGGGAGGCCAGGGAACCCCCAAACTAACGTCCACTACCCCACGGTTAACTATCTTCGGTTGTACGCCAGTCATCAGAAGCCACCTACAAACATATTCCTCCAAGTAGCTACCCATGCCCAGAATTTAGCAGGGATGTTGGTTTGTACAGCCTTGTACCGTTTTGGACATGGTAGTTTTGAGATACCAATTTGACACGCAAGTGGAAATGTTAATAAGGCAGTTACATATGAGGAAGGAGCTTGGGAGAGAGGCTCAGGTCGGCTTTTTCAATGTGGGGTTATACAGCTGCACCATGTGAGATTACGTGGACAAGAGTTTAGGTAGAAGGAAGCTCTAAGGCATCTCAGACTTTGAGATGTCAGATGAAGGAGACACAGACAGCAAACGACAATTGTGAAGGAGAGGCAGGAGGGTGCAGTGGCCCCAGGGAAGAAGTGGAAAGACAAGCTATGCTGACTGCTTTGAAGAAGTTTAGTACGATGAGAATGTACAAGTGTTGAGTTTATTTTGTGTAACCGAACAATTACAGCATGTGTGCATTGTGTCGCTCAATGTAGGCATAACTCCTAATGACGAAAAGTGTTTCAAGTGAAAGAAATGGACAACGATAAAAAATTCATCATTATTGCATTTGGTTCTAAAAGAATTGGCCAATAAAATTAGGCAAAAGGAAAAAAGGCAATTTTACAAGGTTAAAAGACTTTTCCAGTATTTTTGCTTGGGTCAGACTAAATTTATAGATTAATCTAAGTGAAATTGGATCTTTACAACTTTAAGATTTTTATCCGAGAACAGGCTACATGATTCAATTAAGTCTTCTTTTATGGACCTCAGTAGAGATATAACTTTTTTTTTTTTCAGGAAGGTTCTGCTTATTCCTAGTTAAATTTATTCCTGGGTATTTTTAAAAAATCTTTCTGTTGCTGCTGTTAATATATCTCTATACATATATTGATATCAATGTTGATAGCTTCATAGATGACCTTTAAAATATATAATATGTATTTAAATAGTTATGCACAGAAAGATTAAACTAGAAATGAGCTGAAGCTTCCTAAAGAAAGCACACACACTCTCAGTTTGTGTATGTCTGTAGATTTTTATGGATTAAGGTATATATATATATGCATATACTTTCATGTACACATATATCCATCCAAACACATACATATCTTTTCCGGGAAATATTTAAATCTGTCTCTGCTGAGCTGTTTTGTTTTGTTTTGCCGGGTCCTAGAACCTTTGTTTTCCCTTCCCTTCCCTCACTGTAACATCTTCCATCTTAATTTCTTTCATGAAGCTCACTGTGCGCACAGAAATAAAGTCCGGAGGGTTGGGGCAGTGGGCTGGGACGGGAGTAAAAGAGAGATGACTGTACAAGAACAACAATTAAAATTTAAAAAATTAAAAAAAAGAAATAAAATCCTCAGAAACACACTTTGGCATTTCCTGACATGGCCACACCTTTAAAGAGGGCATGAAGGTGTGGTCTTAGCCCATGGGCCTTTCCAAATGAAGGGTGTGAGCTGCGGGTGGGGGCACCTCATAGTGGGTCACTGAGGGGGTAGCATATGGTGGGTCATTGGAATGTTATCATCATATTTTCAATATGTTGAATGTTATCAACATATTTATAGCATAAATATGTTATCATCATATTTTTAGTCATTTTCATCACTGAAACTTCTTAAGAATCCCATGAACTGTGACATTATATTATTTTTAAATTTTAATTCAAATTTCCTTTTAAAGTCCATGTCTTTGGTAACATCTTTTTCTCTCTCTCTCTTTCTTTAATACAACTTCATTTCCATATAACCAAATTGCTGTAGCTCTTCAAATGATTCCCCTCGAAAACCTTATGGAAAATATTTTTTTAACAAACACTGGACAGTGTAGCTCTATATTTTAGCTCTTAGCTCAAGTGTCTGAATAGTTCTCATGAGTTTTCTCCTAGTCTATTTGGTCTAATTCTATACAAAACAGGAAATCAATAATACAAGCTTTTTCCTAAAAGAGTGCAAAATAGATCCTTAATTTAAAATGCATGTGAACATTAACATATTTGATAATATTTGGAATTTAATAAAATAATCAACATAGTAAAAAGCATTTGACAGATATTATACATTTTTATAATTTATATAAAAATTAAAATTGGCTGCTTCTTTATACAAAATCATTTACTGCAATTTTTTCAAGTTACAAAGAAGAGTGGGATTAAATATCGAAATATTGTTCTCTCCTGAAACTTTGACTCAAGTTAGTTCTCTGAAAGAATGAATAGAGGTAGAAAGTAGGGGGAACCCCTTATGCCAAGAAAGGATCAATTGTGAAATTTGATATTTTCAGAACATTGCTATAAGCCAATTCCTCAATAGCAAATGGATTTATGAATCATGCTTGCTGGAAAACTTAAAAGTTCAAGTGGTTTATGGAAAAACAAATGAGAAAACCACCCAATTTAACTTAACTAGAGATGCAGTCATTGTTTCCATGAGATCACCTGCTTGTCAGTAGCTCCCTCAAGGCAGAGGGACAGTGGAAGTGGGACACAGGATTGTGGATTCGATAGACAAACTCCGATGAAGGAGAGAAGACTGAATGTGTACAGAGACTTTATTCTTTACTTTTATATATTCGGTTTGGTTCTGATGTCTGATGTGACTCACTGTTCTAAGTTTCTTACACAAATTCAGTGTTGATGTCATAGAGTGGGCCTGGGCCTGCTTGATTCCATAAGGAAACTCCAGGGAATATTTTCGGTCCTCCAGTAAGGATGCAGGGTATGTGCTCCCTTCCCATACTCTAGGTGAGTCATTAATTTTGATAAGTTCAGAATTTGCCTAAGTAGTTCAGGGCTAAGAAAAGTTCTATTTCAAGAGGTTCTCCCATCAATCTCTAGGAGAAGTGAGTGAGCATGTGTGACTCAAGACAGCTCATGATTGCAGAGGGAAAGTCAGCCTGAAGAACATTTTCTGATATTGCAAGGTTAGCAACACCCTCCTTGCTCAGGCTTTCTCATGCCCAAATGTTCAGAACGCTGCTTGGGTAACAGCCACCGTAGGACAGCAGAAACTTATTTTCGCCTGGATGCACTGCCTGTAGGCAGTCTTCCCATGGGAAAACAAAAGGGGTTTGTCTAAGTCTTGGAATTTCCTGGGCTTGAGCAGAGCCTAGAACTTCCGAACATAACAGTGTCTTCCAATCCTGTGTTAATTTAAACTATTTTGTTAAAATATTAATTAAATGTGAATAAAGAAATAAACACTTTATGCTTGCAGCTCTTACATAACTATTATATGATCCAAATTCAAATGCACAAACTAATTACATACAACCTACAAAACCAACAGAGCTCAAATCTATGACATTTCTCTAATGCTGGTCTGTTATAAACTGTATCACCTTTCATCCTGCGAATGGAGCACTTGTGCAGGGTGAATCTCTTCCTGGCTGCCATGTTATCGGAGATAGGTCCTTTCGTGACCACCGTTGGTCTTAAATAAAACTGAAAAACAATTTCACAGTGCCAGCCAGAACGAACAGGTAGTGGGTACTGTGGGGGACAACTTACAAGACAGGTCAGCCAAGAAGACATAGGGCTGTCCATGGAGGGGCGTGGCTTGGAGCTGGCAAGCTTGGCTAGACACGCCGTGGATGTGTGCTTGCGTGAAGGTTCTTTGTTCCCTATTCCTTTACCCTTTTATAGTACAATTACAACAATGTGGCCATGTTAAAAGTGAGACGAAAGGCTTACTCAAACACTTAGGATATCTGGATTTAAATTCTGGTATTAAAATCCTCGTCTGGGAAATACAGCTACCCAGGAACATGGGGGCCCTTGTGGAGTTAGGTTCGGGTTCAGATTTTCCTGCCGGTGGAGGGTAGATAGCCACCAAACTCAGTGTGGCACAGTTCCAACTGGCTTGCGAGTTCAAAGGGCCATTTTTGGGCAATTCTGCTTGCCATGTCATAGCGCGCCTGCCGTGACACAGGTGACACAGGTTCATTTGAACACGCAATGTTTAAGTCACCACAGCTAAGTGATAACACCATTCTCCTACGGGTTTTTTTCCCCCTATTTGTACCTTTATAAAACTTATTTCCTGTAGTACATCACAATCATTTAGTTTCCACTGGGGGGAACACCTTCTCACGTACTTGCTTCAACAGTGTTAATCTAATGGCAAACGCAAGCAGGCCCTGGAACTGTGGGACAGTATTTATCTATAAAGTGGTGAGGTGAGACTCAATATCACTCTGAACATTTTTACTTTTAGATGATCATAAAAACTAAACCACGAAAGTAAAAATAATTCTTGTCAGGAGTATTCAGACATCTGCCAATTTGGGAAATACTGAAAAGGACCATGGGGCCAGGCAACCTTGAACTTGAATCCCAGCTCTACCAGTTTGGTACGAGGCCTTGGGCAAGTCATCGAACCTCTCTAGGCCTCAATTTCTGTGTTTGTGAAGGGGGGATGACATTTACTCATTCGACACATATTAACTAGGCTGGAACTATTCTAAGTGCTGGGGTTCTCGATGAGCAAGCTAAGTACCTGCCTTCATAGAGCTCACATGGCTACCGAGGTGGGGAATTCGGAGAGAGAAAATACATGTAAAGTAATTTCCCACAGCGATACACGGCGTAGAGAACGCAGGGCAACAGCGTGAAAACTGACTGGGGCAGCGGAGTGACTTTAGTCGGAAAGACCAGGGAAAAACTCTCGGAGGATACGTGACATTTGAGCTGAGACCCAAATGATGAGGAGAAGCCAGGTGCCTGGGTGAGCCAGGGGGTGTGGGAGTGCGCTTGTATCTGAGGGACCACCAGGGAACAAGTGCTGATGGACTACAAAGGAGGAGGAAACGAGGAGGTCTGCCCGGCAGGGGTGGCGAAGGGTTCCCTGAGCTAAGTATCCCAAGTGCACAGTACAGAGTGGCCACCCCACTGATGACACGCATTATTTGTGTTATAGATTGTAAACTCATATTTTATAGGTTAAAGAGTTAATCTGTTGTAAGCAGAAGAGTTTTGTTGATCTCACTTAGGTCCATTCCCTTTAAAAATAAAGAGATAAGCTGCTACCAAGATAACCATTTCAGTGATCTGCTTCGTTCACGTTCATTCCATGTCAAGTTTTTCTTGATGATGTTTATGGTAAGTTTCCCCGACAGTCTCAGGACATGCATTATTCACACAATCACAGAACCTTTCCTTATTTATTAAAGTCGGTGGTTCTTTTGAGATCATCCAGCCTCTCTCGTTTTTCAGGCAAGCAAGATGCAGTCTGAGGAAATGATACTATTTGAGGTCATAGAGTTACTAGCAGAGCTTGTAGATTTCCCGTCACTGGACTCGTAATTGTCTATTCTTTTTATTATCCTAACTTATTCCCCTCTTCTCCTGTCCCTCCCCAAACATACCCTGGCTTTTTGTTGCTATTATGATTAGCAAAATAATGTAGGTAGGGTTATACACACAAGCCAGTGGTATAAATAAACAGCAGTTTAAAGGTTTTTAGACGGATTACATCTCAGAGGACGAGGGCATCGTTATAAACAGAGTGTTTATGCCCCTGCACCCCAGTTTGTATATAGAAGTCCTAACCCCACAATTCGATGGTAGCAGAGGTGGGGCCTTTAAGAGGCAATCAGATTTAGAGGAGGTCATGAGGGCCCTCCTGTTAAAATTGATGCCCTCTTGTAGGAAGAGACCAAAGACCCTTTCTGCTGTGTGAGGCGGCCATCTGTAAGCCAAGAAGGGAACTCTCACCAGAGCCCGACCGTCTAGCACCCGACCTTGGGCATCCCAGTATCTGTCATTTCATCCACCCAGTCCATGGTATTTTGTTACAGCAACCTGAGCCGACTAAGACAGGCCTTTATACTGTGACATTTATGATCTGCTACGTTGTTCAATATTCACCAAGGTGGGAGAGAACAAGGCGGTAGGCTGGTGGCCCCAGGGAACCTGAGTGATGAAATCAGGGGGATTTTTGAGGCCAAGGTTGTGAAGTTTTCCCACCTCGATAGTGAAGTATTAATTTCCCTTAGAAAATTGCCTTAGAAAATCTGCTTTAGACCCGGACACTATTGATTTTAGGATGGAAAGGCAAAAGTTGAAGATCTAAAAGAAAAAATACAACCTAATAATATGATCTTGAGGGAGCATATACGGTCTTTTAATGATTTGGCCCGTCCTGATGAACTAGCTCATCGTCAGAGAACAGCTGAACTGCACGGGCTTGATGTATGCTGAAACGCAGGACTATTTCGTGCTTGCAATTGAGAATTGGATCTTTGCTAGTCATTTTCTCAGTGATGTACGAGTCAGCAGAGAACGCAGTTTGTCTCTAAAGCTGCATTAAAGATACAGCGCTGACACCGGGGAAAAAGGGACTTTGTCCGCAAATAAGCAGCACAGACACGGTGAATTGATGGATACGGCAGCAGTGATATCCCATTGCCTTTATGAAGGCCTCTGGCCTACTGGTGCCTAAGAAAACATACTGCTCAATAGCCCCCGAAAGGGATGAATTAGCTGAGATATTGTTTTTCAAAATTTAGATTCAACTGTCCCCTACGAAAGATGCCCGAGTGCTTAGGGCTGAACACCTAGCCAATGAAAACAGAAGGCAACTTCAGTGCAGGCATCCGTCAGCGATCACAACACTCTTTTTTATATCCCCTTGTGTTTATGAATTTGTTTGCAAAATATTCACAGTAACTGTTCGATACTGGGGTAATGGGAAGACATGTGGAGCTGAAGACCTCTCCTACATATTAACCTAATATTTGATTCTTCAGTTGCCCAAATATGAGAAGTCATAATACCTACATCTCAGTGTTGTTGTATCAGTTAAATGAAATAACACATGTGAACTGTGGCCTAAACACCCTAAACAGGCATCGTGTACCCATATATTTGTTTTACTTCCAAATTGGAAAATGCATCACAAAGGAAATAAAAAAGGGTTTTGTCACCAATAGTAAATGAAGGAAGGGCGGCTTATAAGCAACGGAAGTGGGACCGGAAGGGGGAGACTTCAGTGACTCAAGCTGGTGAAGGAAGATGGCTTCTGAGGTCGCATCCTTGAGAGCCAGGGCAGAAAAGCGTAATTAATGAGTAGAGAAATTACTGTATTTTGCCATAATGCTCACTTCTTTTCCAACTTTTTGAGGGAAAAATAAGGGTACACGTTATACATGCGTAGTACTAACTCTGTATCTATAAAAATGTTTTTAATCCTTTTATTTATGCTTATGCATTAAAAGTGTAACTCTAGAAAACAATAACGATATCCGTATGCAAAATAATATCCTGGAATACAGCAATCAGTTTTGTTTCTAAATATAAATAAATAAAAATTGAATCAAAAAGTTAAAACACAAGATTTTTTTCTGAACGTCTGGGTCAACAGCGTGGGTGTGCAGTAGATGTGGGAGCGCACGGTACACGGCACAAAACGGTAATGGCCTCGCAGGGAGTCGGTTTGGAAGCAGAGCTGGGGCCTCGGGACCAGGGTGTGGGAAGCGGTGGGGCCTTCCTTTCACCTGGGTCGCACGAGGGGAGCCGAACACACAGCAGCTCATGGGCAGGCCTGCAGTAGCCGAGACCATTCAGGTCCGGGTGGGGGAGGCCTTCCCTGCCAGGAGAGTTGGCTGCTTGGCTCGGGCAGACGGGCTAGCGGTGTGATGTCCATCAGCATCCGCACTCCCCACCCCCATGCACACAGACCTTGCCAAAAAGCCAGCTCGCTCGTCCACCGTGGCCTGAAGGCAGTCTCCACTCTGCCCAGGTTGCCTCTCAGCCCTTCCTAGTCAGAACTTCTGGAGCTGGCATTCTGTTCTATCCTGCTTCAGAAGAAAACGTCTCACTCTGTATTCCTTTGCGGAGAGTTTGTCTTTTTCACCAGACAATGAGCTCCGTGGGATGTGCTCTCTGTGGGTTTCACTTCCCATTGTGTCCTCGGAGCCTGGCAGGAAGAGGAACTCACTCACCAGGCAGCATGAATAGGGTACAGAATGTAAATAAGATGAATATGTGAATAGGAAAGGGGTGTGAATAGGAGAGGGGTTACTTGGAGAAGTAACACTGATCGACCCTTTTGCATTCCTTTACTTACAATAACATGCCCAAACCTTCCAGTGAACCCGAAGATAACCGTGATTGTCCCATTTAGTAAATGAGGAAACTGAAACTTGGAGAACTTAGCAAACTTGTTTCTGGCCTCACACCTGGTAAGTGGCGTGGAATTTAGACCAGATTTGACCAGTGACAAAATCCCCAACCTCCCCACTGTTGAGGTTCCCCTGCAATCGCTGTGATGATGCTAAAGAAAGGCAGATCTCGGTTCTGATCTACAGGCGCCCCAGGAGCAACTCAGAACCCTCCATCCGTGATTGTGGGGGTGGGTGGAACCACATTTTCCGTTTGTTATTCAGCTAGTGTCTGTGTGAACCAGGACTAACACATTTATAGTATAAATGGATAAAAAAATGAATAAACGGAAAGGATAATCAACCAGAAGGTGGCCGATTTTAACCTAAAACCCACGAAGATGAACATGACTCGCAGCAGGGAAACGAAAATAAGGTCAATGGGGAGGAAATGGTAAAGACGGTAAATTAGAGCAATCTCTACTTCACCTGAATCTCTAATTCACCTGAAAGTAGTAGGAAACGAGAAGCAAGGCAAACACATTAAAAACCCCTATTGTAAATGTTTTTGTGTCTTCTATTTAGTTTTCTGCACAGTAATAATGAGTTTCTTGTCTTCGGTCCATTAAACAATCTATTTAAAACCCCCAGCCACAGTCTTCAGAGGCTTTTCAGGGTGGGTGTCCCAGCACCAGAGAAGGGAACCCTCTGATTGCTTTGGTGCCCTGAATGAGATACCTCATTCAGATTGCAAATTTTGCTCACGATGTAATTATAATATTAATTGTGAGCTTTTAAATTTACTTTTAATCAAGAGGCAAGAAGTTTGCTATCGGGTGCCCTGCAACAAGGTCTCCTTCCCAAATCCTGGCAAGTTAGGATGAGGAAGCAACGCTGTTTCCTCATCAAAGAAACGGGCCCCTGGACAGTATTTAATATTCCCAAGAAAAGCTGCCGTGCCTTGGGCTGTCCTCGCACATTTTGAGGTGACACCTTCCTGTCCCACACTCCACCCCTTGGTACCGTTGCCAGAGGCAGAATCCTAACAGGAAAGGATCAGGGGCCTAAGGTAGCAGGACATTTTTTTCGTGTTCATTTGCTCTGTCTCTTGTCCTTTGAAAGTGATGCGGAGGATGGTGTTGTCTTGTACTGAGTCAGGCAGCTGCTCAGCAGTTCTGAGCTTTGGACACCTGGGCTAGAAGAGAAGAGGGAAAGAGCTCAGCACCTCATAAAACCCTAACTTCAAGTTGTTTTCCATCCAATGTCATCAGCGTTTGAGTTGGTTCCCGGCATGTCAAAATGAGAAAATCAAGTACAAGTGGGCAGTGATTTATCCCACTTGGCACCAGAAATGACACTGACATGTGTAAAACGCCGACGACTTCCTAGCCTTGTCCACATTTCTTGGAAACTCGGCAATAGCTCAGCTAATTGAATAATTAGCAAGATGGGTTATTTCATGTAATCAATTAATCTTATTTTTGTCTTGTTTATTAATTTTATCTAATGACTTTTGCTACTACACAATTAATTAGGAAGCATTTTGATACACCGATTAAATGCGTGGGGTTTGGAGTCAGACAGGCTGGCCTCAAATCCTGGCTTGATTATTTTTCTAGCCCAGTGGTTTTGGGGAAATCCCTTAATCTTACCACCCCAGCTTCCTCATCTGTACAACGGGCATAAGCCCTGTAGCTGCCTAGAGTGTTATGAGGATTAAATAAATTAAGCCATGTGAAGCCCTCAGTTAAAAAGCTCTAGCATATATTGAGTCTCAAAAATAAAAGAATACTATGGCAAGATGTACATTTTCCGCATTTTGAGGTTTCTGAAATTGGGATATGCGCTAAGACCTTGCCAAAGAGACCGTCCAGGTGCCAGCCAGAGAAACTTTTCCAGCGTTGCCAGGTACAGAAGGTAGGTGTTTACCTCAGTTGAGTTAGTGCCAGCGGTAGTACCACAGGTGCATCTCATTTAAATTAAATTTAGAAGTGTCATTGTAAAACATCATCAAAAAATTTTTAAATAAGTTTACGCCGTACTGAAACATTGAAACAAAAACCTATTGTGTATGCAGAACTGCCTGTCACTCATCAGACAATGCAATTAAAGACATCAGAGAAAGCCATCCTTTTCTGTCTGGAAAAAGTGCAACTATTGTTAATATAACAAGAACAGTTTGTACAACATCAATGTAACCTGGTAGCCAAGGAGAGTGAACTGGAATGCTCATGCGTGAACAATGATGACTTTACTGTACTAGTCAGTGGGGGTGGTAGATGCTGTTGAGTGAGCAGGTGTACTGTGTGGCCATTGCATTCAAAATAACTGAGCAAGTAGAGTAATGAATTTGTATTAAGTTTTGCATTAAACTTGAACATTCCTCCTCTGAAACTATTTGGATGATTCAGAAGGCCACAGCTACGGGCAACTGGTGATTGGCAGCTTCATTACAACAACGTACCTGCTCATGCATCACATCTTTTGCAGAGTTTTTCGGTGAAACATCAAATCACCCAGATGACTCAGCCCCCCTACAGCCCAGATTTGGTTCCCTGCAACTTCTGGCTTTTCCCAAAATTAAAATCACCTTTGAAAAGGAGGAGATTTCAGACCATCATTGAGACTCAGGAAAATAGGCTGAGGCAGCTGGTGGTGACTGGGAGAACTGTGTGAGGTCCCAAGGTGCCTACTTTGAAGGACACTGAGGTGTCATTGTCCTACGTACAATGTTTCTTCTACCTTGTACCTTCTTCAATAAATGTGTCTATTTTTTATAATATATGGCTGTATACCTTCTGGACAGACCTTGTGCACCACAGAAGTTTCAAAGCTAGGAGGAAGGTGACTATAACCAATTTTGCGAGGGCCTACCTCTCAAGCTCAGAATATCAGGTAAAAGCTCTTAGGTGACTTTCAAGAAAAGCAGTTAAAATTCCAGCGATGGGGAATTCAGTGAAAAAATCCTCTCAGTACAATCAAAGCAGAAATGTAGACAGAATTCCAGATTTTGTGCTCTGCTTTTAAATTATTATATATTAGCAATTCAAAAGTTGCTGCATCCGTCAGGATAACGAGCATGGGCAATGAATATTAGAATATCCTTATGATTTAAAAGTATCTCAGAATTATTTTTTATGCTTTGTAAAAGAAGCACAGAGTCAACTTGTGATGGCCACATTGATTACTGGATAAGAAAGGAGTATGTGGTGGTAAGGAAAAATATGAACTTTTATAGACTCTTAAAATATATGCACATATTCAACATGGTGTTTGCTTTTGCTGGAAGAGCTACCTGTAAACTGATGCCTTTTACAATGGACGGTGTGGTTGAATCAAGGCAATGCAATACTGTAATCAAGATGACTAAAAATTTCAGGTTGGATGTGGCAATACCTTTGTGCTGCATGTGTCCAGCTTCTAGACCAGGGGTGTCACACTCATTTGCACCGGGGGTCACATCAGCCTTGCGGTTGCCTTCAAAGGGCTGAATATAATTTTAGGACTGTATAAATGTAACTACTCCTTAACTAGGGGCAAGGAGCTCAGTGCTGCCCGGGTAGAAACAAGGTGCTGGGCCGGATAAAATAAGGTGGAGGGCTGAATTTGGCCCATGGGCCTTGTGTTTGTCTCCTGTGTCCTAGGGCTTCCCTGGTGGTCACAAAGTAACCCTCTTCCTCTGGCCTCAGTTGATCAGACCAGGTGTGCACCCCTGGTTCAAGCTGGGCTACAGTGCCTTCTCCAGGAACCTGGAATTGGGACATAGAGAAAGTGTCTCTGAACTTGGGAGGGGCGACCGCATGCCATACATATAGAGTATCAGAGAGGGGCTACAATGGCAAGAAAATACAACAAAGCAGCAATGAGCCATGCAGAGAGGAGTCCCTTTTGCTTGATGAGTTTTCATTTCTCAGTTCATTCTAATCCTTCCCCCTGGCCTGGCTGATTCCAGCCCTGTGTCCCCTTGTGTTACCCCTATGTTGCCAAAATAAAGTCTCCACATTTTTGGTGATGTGAGTTTGGGTTGTTTTCTGCTATTTTTAACCAGAAGACCCCATATGGGTCCATTTGTACGGCCACAGCAGACTAGGCCAGCAGCATTCCATCGCCGCGCTCTGGGATTCCACAGCTGGAAACCCCAGGCCGGCAGCAACAGGCGCCCAACACACTCTATTAGGCCCGCCAGGCCATGACACAGGTTACCATTTCCTGTAACGTCTTGGTGTGAAAGGTTTGAGAACCCTGGTTTAAGGTATGTTCTAAGTCAAATCGGCTTGGGGCGCCCTGACAAACTGATGTGCCTGAGGCAATTGGACTTCCAGCTAAGGCTTCTTCCAGCATAACATTTAGAACTAGAAGAAAGAGCATTTTCTTCTTTTGTTGTTTTTTCCTTCCTTTGTTAGACGCCTCCCCCCCCCCCCCCCCACTTGTTAGACATCCTTCCTTGCTTCTCTTGTCCAACTCGTCCTCTGATTATTTGCAGTGGGGCTGGGGATCTCTGAAGGGTTTTCCCTTCATAAACTTTCTTCCTAGATGAATTTCATCCATTTTTAGGGACTCAAATACTATTGTAATGCTTGTGGATGAAAAAGGGCCCCGTATGAACCTTGATAGGGGATTCAAGACTTGGAAAATTTTAGCTTAAGGAAAAAGTTATAAGTCTAGCGAGTACTGTGTATGTTAAAGCTTTTGTTTCAGAAACTAGAGATAAGGCCCATCCTGGCCCCTGGGAAAACAGCCAACCTCCTGGGGCACTGATAGGAGATTACCACCTGGGGACATCCGAACCTTTGCTCCAGGGAGAGCAGACGACCGAGCAGACGACCACCCACCCCTGGGAACAGCTAGCTGCCCAGAACAGGGATGCTGCAGCTTCGCTCACCTGATCCCCCCTGAATTTCAAAGCCCTCACCGCTCCTTGTTTGTCCACTTACCCCAACCTTATAAAAATTCTGGCCAGGAAAGAGAAGATGGTTTGTTAGAGTATGAACCCGCCATCTTCTCAGATTGCCGGCCATCTGAATAAAGTGCCCATAAAGATTCAATCGCTGTCATTGCTTATTGGGTTTGGTAGTGACAGGCAGCCCGAATGCCGGTGTCTTTTCCAGTTACAACCCGACAGGTTCTGGGGAGGGCTGGGAGGCGGCAGTGCAAACTCAGAGACCTTGGGTAACCGCAGAGGATGGTCTGAAACGGAAACTTTTAGCTAACAGTGAGTCATGGTGGGTAGTCATGTCCTAGGCAGGTATCTTTCCTGCCAAAGGTCAACCTTTACCTTAACCCAGCCTGTCCATTGTCTTTTTGCGTCTAAGGTAACAGACCTTTGGAATGTCAGGGTGATTTCCTTGTCTGACTCTATCCCCTCAGGGCACAGCCCCCAGCCCCAGAGCAAGGACCACAAATCCCCTCATTGTTAATTGTTATCTGTTCATTGTTGACTGCTAACTATCCGGCACCCACCTATGCGGAAGAAGTGTGTGTCTCTCATTTTACTTGTTATCCATTCTCAGTCTCCCTGCTTGGCTTTCTCAAGTCTCCCTAATTTATCACCAGTGGATTTCATGTAACTTCCTTACGCCTCCTCCTTTGATTGTGCTGTATAAAATAAAGATGCAAAACTGCCATGCTCTGGAGGCTTTTCTCAGTCTGTTGAGATGTTGCTTCCTGGCAATTGTCGTCAGTTTGGCTCAAGTAAACTCATAAAAATTCTTCCCGGTTTGGACGTTTCTTACACTGACATGCTGAAGACCCAATGAGTGTGTCCAGCCCTGGTCCCTCATCTGCACGCCAGTCATGGAGGCTGACGGGTAGATTGCTGCCTGGGTGACGGCTCCACCTGAGTGCGTGCGACACAGACGTGGCAGGCTCCCAAGGGATTCTTGGCACCTTGTGTAAATCACTGAATCTCAGAAATGGCTCACCATCCTCTCGGGTACTTCCACAAGAATGCCGAGGGTAATACTTCATTCCCTTCCTTCTCTTCTCCCTGCGGTCTAGTCTATCATAAAATTCCGTTAATGCTATTTCTTCACTGTATCTCAATCTCTCTTCCCTCCAACTCCACTGCTCCCACCTATTCCAAGTCAGCATCTTCTAGTCTTCCCGGGCCAATTCACTATTTGCCTGTTATTCAAGGTGATAGTCTAAATATAGAAATTATATCAGGTCATCCCCCCTTCCCCCTGCTTAAAACCCTCAGTGACTTGCCATGAAACTAGAACAAAGTCTGAACTCCTAACCACAGCACGACCTGACCCTTCTCCTCCAACCATGTCTCTTGCCTTCCTCCCCTTCAATGGGTGGGATTCACCCTATTTTTTTCCTTTCTTGAAAATGCCAAGATGTTTCCCGCTTTGACATCTTTACACATGCTGTTTTCTCAGCCTTACATTCTCTTTTTCTGGCTCCACGTACAAACCCTGGTCTATCTTCTCATCTTGGCTTATGTGGCATTTCTGAGAAAAGCTCTTTCTTGACTAACGGAAGGTCCTGCTCGTTATTCTAGCCTTATGCTTCTTCCTTGTTTACATAGTACCATTAAACACAGCATACAACTACGGAACTGTTTTATTTATTTGACTCTTACCCCCCCCCTTACCTTTACCTCCTCTAGACTGTGTGCTCCCTGACATAAGGGCTAACGTCTAGTTTATTGGCTTGTCCACCCTAGTGCCTATTACAGTGCCTGGCTCCGTTTGCCTTATGAATAAGACATCTGGACAAATTAGTTTTTATAAAGACAATAAGTAGATCAGCTCTCATTCCTTTCTGTAGGTGTGATATTTTCTGGTCATTTGAATGCCATGGGAAGGAGTGGTAGAATTTTAGCTAAGGAAACAGATGGTTTATAAATAGTAAAACTGATAGAAGAATGTCTGTAAATGTGTTTTAGGAGTCTTTGAAACCTGAAAGTGTTGAAATTAGACTGACATCATTGGCCCCATGAAATAATATTCTCAAATGGCCACAAAATTGCCCTGGTATTATCTTTTGGCTGCTAGTGGTTTCTATTTTATTAAAAAAAGAAATATGCTTTCCTGGGAATTTCTTGCAGAACTAACAAAAACTCTGCTCTCTGATTTTGATAATTGCTAACCTTCTGTTTATTTTTCTCCTGATGAATGTGGGCAGGAGGCAGAAGCTTATTAATTGCGGTGACATTTCCTTCTAATATATTTCAAGCCCAGGTGTTGAAGCACGTGTGTGTCAGGTCTTAATCCCGGCACGTGTTTGGCTCATAGATTGTACTGCTATTTGTGCCTTAGCTTATAAGATGTTCATCTTCGTCCTCAGGTCTCTGGGTTTTTTTTTTTTTTTTTTTTTTTTTTTTTTTTTTTTTTTTTTTTTTTTTTTTTTTTTTTTTTTTTTTTTTTTTTTTTTTTTTTTTATTAATTCTTTGGTTTTATGAAGTATGATATTCATCCTGGGGGCAAAGATCCTCCTAGACATTTTAATTCATAGAAGAATATTCTCTCTATTGATTTTTAGGGAAAAGCAGAACTTATCCATGTTTAATAGTAGGAGCTCTTAATTTTATTTCGAGCCACCAATTCCTTTGGACATCTCATCAAAGCTGCATAATCATTGGATAGACAAATGCACATACATGCACACCCATGTGTTTTGAATGGGCACTTAAGAGTTAACAGGCTGGCTGAAGCTCCTTTATGGACCTAACGCTAAAAATCACTCTTTTGTGATGCTCTCATGTAGATCTTGGGAAATTCCTTCAGTTTCCGTCTACAGATTTGACAAATCAAGCCTTTTTGAGGGAGAAGAAACACTAAGGGTCACAACACAAGGGTTCAATTCCTCTTGCCTTCAGAATAAGACTGAAGGATTTTCCTTTACCTAAGATTAGTCCTCTACTCTTGAGAGTTACATGGTACATTTACTGTTGGAGCACTGTCTTTGAGTGTCAAGGCCTGTGCAGAGCGCTTCAAAGGATTTCATTGTTCTAACACACTTTGAGATGAAAACCATTCTCATTTTTAAACAAAACAGCAGAACCGAATGCCAGCGCCAGAAGAGAATGGGCTTAGGCTAGCAGACAGAAGTGCCTCTGTTCTGGGTAGTTCGCAGGCATCCAACAAATCTCTGTACACAGTGTAACTGTGCTCTGCTGGAGTGTTCAGCTACCACCAAAAAATACAGACCTAGTTCACCTCTTTAAATACCTCATGGTGCCGTCAGGAAGATGAGACAAAACAGTTTACTAATCCGGGCTCCTTGCTTTGGGTGACACCAAAACAAGACCTATTTTTATACTCAAAACACCTAGGAGCCACCAAGAGGATATTGAGGTAGATGTACAGCATTGACACAGAGACAAATGGAATGTGCTGGAAGAGTGGTATGAACCCAATGAGACAGGCTTCATGGGGAAGTGAGAGAGGGTGGCGGACTGGACCTCAGTGCTGGCTCTCTGTTAAGTCTCCCGCAGGCTCTCTGGGGACCCAGACTAGTAGAATGTCTTTAGCTATAGACTTGAAGCTCCACCCAAATCCATGGATGTGTGAGATCCTCAAATAGAGGGCCTGAGTCTTATACATTTTTTAAAACCTGCCTGCAGAGTTCAGCGCAGCTTTTGCCAAAGAGGACGTAACTCAGCAAATGGTTGATGGAATTGGACACAGTACGTAGAAAACAAAAACAGCCCCCCCCACCCCCAAACAACCACCACCAGTAACAACAAGAAAGAAACATAAAAGCCCATTTACAGGCTTTTGTCCTAAAAAGCTATTGTCCTAAATGCTAGCCAAGGAATTACTTTGGTCCTTGATTTCTAGGACTCGACTGCCTAATACGGACACACTGAGGTAGACAGAGGCAATGCTTTGTATATCTTGGGCCTCCTCACTGTGTACAGAAATAAACCAACTCGTCGGAGGAAACAGTGTAAAGAGGAGAATCTCTAATGAGTTATTTCTATTTATGTGGCTATGTTTTATTTATCTATTTTTTTTCCTGTTTGGTACATGATCATACAACAGTAACTGATCATTGTCTAAAAAATGTTGATTTGCTTATAAACTGTTATGAATGACTCCTCTATACACAGACTGTCTTTTATTTTAATGTGGAGATGTAACACTTTCAGAGATATAGCCACTTTTATTTGTTCTTTGCCATAATTTCAAGTGACTTTTTTCATTTTTGGCAATGCTTACATAGTCACATACGAGCACATATAGGAGTGAATTACTTCATCTTGCAGGTTTACAGTGGGCCTACCGGAAAAAAAAAAAATGTTTTAAGTTGCAAACATTAAGGTTTAAATGCTCTCCTAGAAGTCCCCCAACCAGGCCACGTGGCTTAGAGGTCAAAATTAAAAACAAATCCTTTTAAACTCTCTACTTAAATAAAGACACCAGTTATGAAGGGTTGAGAATGCTGTTAGCCAGCAGCTGAGTTACTCATTCACAGCAGTTGAAACAAAGTTTCCATGGATACTTTCAGCAGGTAAACTCTCCCCTCCACGCTTTGACCAGCAGTAAGAACCCAGTTCTGCAGGTCCACTTAGATCCTAGATAGTTTTTTCAAAGTGACAGCTTTGCTTTTTAACCACTTGCATTTGCGGCGGTTCCTGGTTGTGTGGTCTAACTTTCTCCCATTGATAGCTATCTTCAGCGTTCAGTTGGAAGTGGGCGAATCTTTTTGTGGGGAGCAGGAAAGCTATGCAGTTATGTTTATGATTTACTCTTTCTTTTCTTCGCCCTTTTCCTTCTCCACGGCTTCTCCTCCCTCTTCTGGTCTTTATCTGTGTGTCTTTGTTCCTATTTCTCTCCTCCTCTCTGCTCTCTGGCTTGCTGTGTTTGCGTCTCCCTGTCTCCTCTTTGCTTTTTCCATCTGCCTGTCTCTTCGCATATTTATCGCGTGTTACCACATGCCAGGCACTGGATTAGGTTGAGGATTATAATGATGACAAAGAAGACAGTTTATGCTTTCCAGAGTTCTCAGGATAGGATAGGGCTGGAGAGGAAGGAAATGCCGTGGTAAATGTAGGAATAGCAATTCGTAGAGGTGTAAACAAGACGTGACAGCAGCATGAAGAAGTACTTAACTCTGTCTGCAAAGATCAGGATGAGTGAAATTTGAATTGCATCTTTAAGCCTAAGCAGGAGTTTTCCAAGTGACCAGAGGTGGGGCCAGGGGAGAGGCCACCGCAGTAGGGAGAGCTCCTGCGAAGCTGCGGAGGTGAGAAAACACCGAACACCGTGGAAACGGCAAACAGGGCGCTGTGTTCAGTTCCTTGAGAACCACAAATGGAGGGGCGTTTACAGAGCAATGGCACCTGCATCCAGTAGAAATCCTTACCTACGTGCCTACGGAAGTCCTGCGCGGCTGGTGCAGTTTTGGTTGGTGTTTGTGTTTCTGCCCACAACCACCCTGAACTGTAAATACTGTTGCCACGTTGGGAAGCCATTCTGCACCCCAGTCTGAACCACTAGGGTTGGGTGAAGGGAGCCCTCTGTTTCTCCGACCAGAGGGGTTTCTGCTCACTCTTTTCTAAACTGAAAGTAGAAACCGTTTGTAGGAGACTTGAGAACAGCTGACATAGGATTCCACTCGCCTTTCTATGGAGTTTTGAATCAAGAGCTAGAGAAAGAGCAAGGCAAATGGAATTCAAGTAACCTTTATTAGTAATAAAGGCTAGCTTGGAGAATGTGGCATGGGCGTATGGAAACACAAAACTCCTCAGTTCCTTATCCCCACTCCAGGGAGGCTCACCTACTGGTTTAGGCAGGGCTGGGAAAACCGTGGGCTTCCCTGTAAACCTAGGGGGATGGAGGATCGGACCAGAGCTCTCTGTGGGCAGGCAGAGGAGTAAGAGATGAGGTAGAAGCACACACTAGTCGTATAAATCATTCCACCCACCATGGGATAAAATATGTGTGTAGGGAGAGGTCGTCAGTAGTGTATTGATGAGGTCCCATAGAAACCTAAGGCCGGCTGAGATTGCCCCCACCAACTCCAAGTCAAATACCTGTCACTCCTCTTCCTCGCCCTAAGAAACCGACACCTGGGCGAAGGTGGTCTTGGGACCATCTGCATTTGAATCCCTAGCATATGAGCTGGTGAAGCAAACAGCGACCGATGCCTTCTGTGAACACAGTGGGTACAGCTGCGTTCTTCTTCTGGGGACCTCCTAATCTGTGATTCTGGATTACTGTGCTCCTTCGAAATTAGTGGATTTGAGAAACGCTAATGTTATGGTTTAAAAACTGTGAGGCTCCCAGGTCTTCAGAGACATCTAGAATTGAGTGCAGGGTTGGAGATGAGGCAGTGGGACCTCTTGAGCAGGCTATAAATCTGGAGAGACGGTTTTCAGGTTGTTGTTGGGACTTCAGGCTCTGCTCGGTACATTTCGTTCTGGTCCCATCTAGCTGCACTCTGTCAAGCTAACAACTCTCTTCTCCAGCTCTCAAGGGCTCTTGGCTGTCCCTCTGATGCAGATTTGGTTGGGGGTGCTGTGTTCTTTCAAGATGAAGACAGCTGCTCTAGTCTGGTTGAGAGATACCTGCATTTTAGTGTCTTTGGTTTCTTTAAACAGTCGAAACAAGATTTATGATTTAATTAGTAAGGGAGCGGTGATGTGTCGGCACACCGTGGCTTTAACAGCTGCGGAGGCATGCCTGTGGGGGAGGGGGGGCTCCAGCTCCACCAGAGAGGCACTACCCAGGCCCGGAAAATGCACCGAGACTCTAACTTTACCTTTCTGGTTCTGTGGCCTTGTCTTCTGTGCCCCTGCTGTTGCTGCTAGATGTGCCTACAGCCTCTGCCTTACGTCATTGCTCCTGCCCAGAGTAGGTGTTTTTCGGCTTACCAACTCCCGCTTTTCCCTGATTCCACTTTCCCCTGAAGTCAATAAACCTCTAGCATTAGTCCGTGCGCCAGTCACTTGAAGGTGGGGGTGGAGCTTGTTCAAACTGCAGCCTCCTGGCTGCACCTTAGAGATTCTGAGGTGTTAGGTGCATAACGTGGCCCAGGAATCTCACTTCCAACAAGCAGCCCCAAAGGTTCCAGGAAGGTGATCCACAAACCTTACTTTGAAAACCCCCCCGCCAAGAATGACCTTGTGTGCCCTGTTTAAGCTCACTCCGGTATGTATGTGTCACTCCAACCCCAATTTCTGTCTTTTCTACCCTCATCGAGGTGCTGAACACCTAAAGGAGCCCCACTTCCACAGTTAGAGATAAGATGCCTCCCATGTCCCATGTTGAGGAAGAGGGTGGACTTAGGGAACTGTTTGGAGATGAAAGGGACATCCTAATTATGTTGTTAGCATGCACTTTCCATGAGGCTAGAGGTGTGTCATGGTTTGGTTCAGTTCTGTCCAGCTCAGCAGAGGGTTACTCGCAGGCTCTGTGCTTCACTACAGGGATCCAGCCCTCGAAGAGTTTAAGGATTCAGACAGGGGACTGATAGAGTGTTGTTTTTCCTCCCCAAGCAGTCTGCCAAGAATTTGGTTGGCTTCTGAGATGGTGTTACATCCATGGTGTGATTATTTGGCTTTGGTTAGTAGTTGGAAACATGTTCTACAAACCTTACTTGCAGACACGCTCAATGGACCACCTGCATCCATTTAAAGATATTTGCCTGGGGGTAGCAAGCCTCACAAAAATGCAGCAGTGACCTCAAATTTGGAAAGAACCATCCATCATCTTGCTACAAGAGACCCTAATTACTTTTCAATGGGGTGTTAATCACAGGACTTCTGAATTTCTAGGACCATCATAATTTTATCTTTTTTCTTTCTGGTATTCTCTTAATTGATTTGTATTTATTTTTAACTATTCTCATACTTCTTAATTCTCCTAAGGTATTCTTTTACCTATTGTTCATTTTCATCATTTTAACACTCTTTGTTTACCATTTTATCATTTTTTTAATTTAATATGTCCATTTAATCAGGCTTCATCTTAAAGCAATCTATCTTTGAGCTTTGGTCATTTCATAGCTACTCATTTTTATAGACAGTACAATTGAATTTTGGATGAAGCCTTTGCATTTTTGTTTAGTATAGGAAAATTACTGTCAAGTTAGATTGATTGCACCAGTTTTTATGACATGCTTTGTCATCACCTCAGCTCCCTGTTTATATTTTCTTAATAAGAAGCATGTTTCATTCAAGAGTTGTTTGAAACCCAAACTCTTCACTCTATGCTGCCCTTGGGGAAGTTTCACGAGAAGCCAGCTGTGCTCAGGCAGGTGTTGGCATGGTATGGCGTGTCAGTATTTCCGTACGGACTGAACTACAAGGTAGTATGATCAGAAGACCAGTAACTTAAAGTTGCTAAAATTGTCATTCTTATTTTAAAAAATTGTGTGTCTCAGTAAAAGACAGACTGTATGTAATACTAAAAATCATCATAATTTCACTACTCTTATCCAACATAGTACTGGAAGTCATAGCACTAGCAATCAGACAAGAAGAAGAAATAAAAGATATCCAACTTAGAAAGGAGGAGGTAAAAGTGTCATTATTTGCAGATGACATGATACCATAGAGAGCCCTAAAGATTCCACCCAAAATTAAGAGAACTGATAAGTTAATTTAGTAAAGTAGTAGGATACAAAATAAATATTCAGAAATTGGTTACATTTTACACACTAATAATAAACTATCATAAAGAGAAACTAAGAAAACAATCCCATTTATAATTACATCACAAAAAATATCTAGGAATAAATCTAACTAAGGAGTTAAAAGACATTGCAAGATATTGAAGAATGAAATTGAAGAAGATACAAATAAATTATAAGCATCTACTGTGATCATGGATAAGAAGAATTAATATTGTTAAAATGTTCAAACTACCCCCAAACAACCTATAGATTCAGTGCAATTCCTATGGAAATACCAATGGTGTTTCTCACAGAACTACAGCAAATGATCCAAAAATTTGTAAGGAAAGACCAAAGACATGGAATAGTGACAGCAATCTTGAAATAAGAACAAAGTTGATACCTAATACCAAACAATAGTACAATACTATAGTAATCTGTATGGTATTGCCATAATAACAGATCAATGAAACAGAATAGAGAGCCCAGAAATAAATTCACACCTATATGGGCAAGTAATCTATGACAAAATAGGCAAGAATGTAAAATGGGGTAAAGATAGTCTATTCAATAAATGGTGCTAGGTAAGTTGGACAGACACACACGCAAAAAATGAAACTAGACCACCTTCTCACATCACATACAAGAATAAATCTGAAATGGATTGAAGACTTAAATGTGAGGCTGAAAACCATAAAACTCCTAGAAGAAAACATAGGCAGTAAAACGCCTGAGATCTTTCTTAGCAATATTTTTTTTGACATATCTCCTTGGGCAAGGGAAGCAAAAGAAAAAAAAAAAAAATAAACCAATGGGATTACATCAAAGTAAAGAGTTTTTGCACAGTAAAGTATGGACAAAATGAAAAGAAAACCTTTTGAGTGGGAAACGATGGTCAACAATCATCCATCCAATAAGAGGTTAATATCCAAAATTTATGAAGAACTCACACAACTCAACACTAAAAACAAACAAATGAATAAACAAACAACCCAATTAAAAGGTGGGCAGAGGACCTAAATAGACTCTTGTCTAGAGAGGACACCCAGGTAGCTAATAGACATATCGAAACATGCTCAACATCACTAACCATCAGAGAGATGCAAATTAAAACCACAACGAGATACCACCTCACATCTGTCAGAATGGCCACCATCAATAAATCAACAAACAACAAGTGCTGGCGAGGATGTGGAGAAAAGGGAACCCTCATGCTCTGTTGGTGGGAATGCAGACTGGTGCAGCCACTGTGCAAAACAGTATAGAGATTCCTCCAAAATTAAAAATGGAACTGCCTTATGACCCAGCAATTACATTTCTGGGTATATATTTGAAGAAATGTAAAGCACTAAATCCAAAGAATATATGCATCCTTATGTTTTTTACAGCATTATTTACAAGAGCCAAGATATGGAAGCAGCCCAAGTGCCCATCACTGGAGGAGTGGATAAAAAATGGTGTTTTTTTCCATGTATACAATGGAATACTACTTGGTATAAAAAAAAGGATGAAATCTTAACTATTTGTAAACAGCAAGGATGCACATAGAGGGTGTTATGCTAAGCAAAATATGCCAGGCATAGAAAGAACAATACCATATGATTTCACTTATATATGAATCTAAGGAACAAAATAAATGAAGAAACAAAATTAAAAAGAGATTTATACACAAAACAGACTGATGGATGCTAGAGGTGAGGAGTGTTGGGAGGGCTGGGGGAAAAGGTCAAGGGATTAAGAAGTCCTAACTGGGGATGACAAAATAGTCACAGGGATGTAAAGTACAGCATAGGGAATACAGTCAACAATGTTGTAATAAGTATGAAGGGTGCCAGGTGGGGACTTCAAACATTGAGGATCACTTTGTAAAGTATATGATTCTCTAACCGCTATGCCATACATCTGAAACTAATACAAGATAATGTTACATGCAGACTTCGGTTGAAAAATAAACTTAAAAAAATAAAAAGTAGAAGACAAATGATTATCACAGTTATTTAGGGTAGGTGAGGAGTGTTTTCTTCTTAGCTGCCCTTGGGAGGCGCTGTATAGCAAGCTTCATTTGCGCAATCTCTGTCATAGACCAGAGTGGTCTGGATTAATTCGAGACTGCCTCACTTAGAACAGCTTGGGTTCTTGTCCAAAAACCTGGAAAAACCTGTGTCCCATGGTACCCACAATGTCGACACCAATTTTCTCACTTGCAAAGATGCTGGCTGTTGTTTAGTAAAAGAAATCCAAACAAGAACTAGATTTTAGCTGGAGGGAGATTAGAACAGTGGAAAGCTCCGTGAAGTCTCTCTGTGAGTATCTCTGGAAGTTCAGTGCACCCGGGGTCACCAGGGAACCCTCCGTGCCGCTGGGAATCCTATCAGCCCCCTCTGCGTCCATGCGGCCAGCCTCTGCCTTTTGGGGTTTACAGGTCTCTGGTCAGCCATGAAGCACGTTTAGCCCACGTCTGTCCATTTGCTGGTCTGATGAAGTTTCTCACCTGACTTTATCTTCTATTATTGGAAGTAAAATAAAAAACTGGATTTTAAAGACAAACACTTGTTTATTCACTTTGGATGAATCACGCCTGCATGGGCGTTTGTTATTGAGAATTTATGAGCACTCATGTGTCCTGTTCTCCTATCTAAGGTAGAAATTATAACCTCCTTTTCAAAATCTACCAGTTTACTTCAGTACCAATAACTAATCTATCAAGGAATAGATGTGATTTTTTTGCCTTTCCCTTCCCTTATGGTTATTTCCTTCTTTAAGTAAAAAAAAAAATCCTGCATTAGTTACAGTTCCCCAGAGAAACAGAACCAGTCCAGTATCTCTAGCTCTCTCTGCCCCAAGAGAGGTTTTAAGGCGTGGGCTCATGCAGTGGTCGGAGGCTGGGGAGTCCCAAACGGGCAAGACAGGCCAGCGGGCTAGAGACCCCGGGAAGAGTGTATGTTCCAGTTTGAGTCTGAAGACACTCTTCTGGCAGAATTCCCTCTTTCTTGGGAGCAGCGAGATGTAGTTGAGGAAGATGTCAGGTTCTTTTTTTTTTTACCTCATATGGCTTTCAGCTGATTGGGTGAGGATATTACAGAGGTTAGTTTATTCAAAGTCTACTGATTTAAATATTAATCTTACCTAAAAAATAAACTTCATAGCAACATTTAGATCAGTGTTTAGCCAAATATCTGGGTACCATCACTAAGCCAAGTTGGCATCAAAAATTAATCATCATGGACCCCAACTTTTTTTTTTTTGAGAATTGGTCTCCCAACCCTTAAATCACATGCTTCAGGAGGGACTGGCCTCGTTTCCTGCGGCAAGAGTGAGCAGCATGCCACACAGGTATGGCCAGTCATGGCATCGAATCACCCTGGCCAAAGAGCCTGCTGTAAGGATGGGCATACGACCAAATCCGGATCCATGAGAACCTTGCCTGGGGTGGCTGCTAAAGCCGTCAGGACTGAGGTTTTGTCTCATTCCTATAGTCTGGGTGCTAAAGGCCTGTAAGCCTGGAGCTGCACAGGGCCGTCCTTGCCTCAACCTGGGGAGAGCTGGCTTAAAAATTAAGCAAACCCAGGGGAAAGAAAGCAAGGCTAAGAGATGGAGAACAGGAGACAATTTCTTGCACACATTAGATGAACTTCAGCTATCTTGATCCATGGATTTTGCTTAAGTTATATAAGCTGATACGTCCCTCTTTTTGCTCAAGCTGTTTTAATTTGTGTTTCTGTCACTTGCAACTGAAATAGCTTTGATTAATATACAATATGCTGGGCACTCTTCTAGGTGCTTCCTAGAGGCAGCCACTTTTAACAATTTTAGTTATTTCTTTTCATATTTACTTCCACATATCTAAACTATACGCCTTTACTGGTTGATTTTAGTCAGTAGTGATTAATTTCCTGTTATGGTGGTGGCTTCCCCGTCCCTCTCCATTTCTCCCTCCCACTTCCTGTATAGTTATAATATTTAGTTAAATCACTAGTTAGAAGCTACATTATCCTGACCTCATAAGATTGTTTACAGTTGAACCAACTACTGCTCTATGATTGTGTCTTTGTGTCGTAATTCATCTCACAATTAATACTTGTCCTGCTTTTGTATTTCTTAGTTTTCAATGTACTAACTGGTACCTATTTTTCCTAAATACTTCAACATATTTGTCAGCCACCCAGGAAAAATTTTCAAACATTCGAAATCATCAGAACATTCTCTGTCACACCTTCTCTGTGTGCCCATCATCTTGCCTTGAGACTCCCTTTCATGATAATGTGTGTAGGAGAATCTTTCTTTTGTTCCAGGTTTTCCTCTCGATCTTCCCTCTCAATTTATTAAAGCTTATATCCTACATAGGAGCATCCCTTGAAAGTGTTTTTGGGAAGCAACCTTGTTTTAGTCCTTGTATAGCCATACATGTTATTATTAGACATTTATACAAGCACACCCAATTTGTTTGGTGGGAAAATTAGAGGTTGCAAATTCTTTTCCTGTAGAATTTTATAAGCACAATTCCACTTCCTCCCAGTATTCAGTGTTGTTTTTGGGATGTCATATGCTCTTCTGATGCAAGCAATTATGACTTACTCTTTTATACCCAGAGCCGGGCTTCATGGTTATTTGATTTGCAGTTTTTTAGAAGAATTTATTGAGGTTGGTGTTTGGTGGGTTTTTTCAATCTTTAGACTCACTCTTAATTTCGAAAGCCTTCTTTTAATATTATTTCTATTATAATTTTCACTCATCTATTTCTTTGTTCTTTTTTTAGAACTCCAGTTGTCAGATATTGGACTCCTTTGATTGGTTCTGTAATTTTTAAATATTTTTTCCATTTTTTAACTCTTTACTTTTTGGTTTTACTCTTTCAAAGATTTCTTTGGATTCATTTCTATCACTTTTATGAAGTGTTTTATCCAAGTTATCATATCTTTAATTTCTAAGAACTTTTGTTTATTGCTTGGTTAAAAAAAATACTATTCTCTTCTTGGTTTACAGGTGCTTTCTTTACCTAAGCTCTCTGATGATATTAATAATTGCAATTGGCTTTGTTTGGAGTGTTATCTACTTGACTTTATTTTTCTGGGCTATTGGTTTTAAATTTACTTTTTTATGTTGAAGTCTTTCTTTTCAAGCACTTATGTTCCTGAGTTGTCTATTCATACATAACAGTGAGGCTTTAGGTTAAAAACTGATTGGAAGGTGTGTGTGTGTAGAGGGTGGCCTTGGAAGTGCCCTTTACTACCAAGCCAACATTCTGCCTTCTTCATCAAAAGATCCCCAAATGTACATGGGTCAGTTGTTTTTGGGGGGTGGTTTAGCTTTTCAAGCAGTGACTACTCTAGTCTCCTGTCTCATGGGTGGTGAAGGTGATGCAGAAGGTACCATCTTCTACCTGCCATGTTCTGGGGTTTGGGGGAGGGAGGCTAAGAGGGCTGACATTCTCATCAGTGGGTATGTATTCTTTGCCTAATTCCTCTGTGTCAGCCTGGCATCTCACTCCTGGCCTCTCCGTCCTTGGATCCTACTTTTGCTCTACCTACTGCCACCAGATTCGGAGTCCTTGAGTTGTAGGGAAAATGTCTTCTTGTTAGTCTTCCTGTCTTCAGGCTCTCAGCACACAACTCCCCTTACTGTGGGTTAGTTACCACGCCTCCTTCCACTTTTCATCTACAAAACATCTTTCTATCTTGGGATCTTTTATCAGCTGTTGTCTCCTGTCTTCTCTTCTCTATACCCTTGAATTATTCTTTTTTTATTCTTTTGTTATCATTTTGGTGGAATAAGGAATATAAAGAAGAAACAACAAAATTGCCATTTGATATCATTCATTGATTAATCTGCCACTTCAAATCAGAATTCCCTGTGAGAATCTTTATTGTTTCACAGGGAACTAATACCATCTTATAGATGGCGATATTGGAGCTCAAAGAGGAATTAAGGGACTTGTCACACACCTAGTTAGGTGACTGAGTAGGTAGGGAGAATTGAATACAGAATGTATATTAGATGACATAATAGAATTTTCATTGCTTTCTTTGGTGTGATAATGGTATTGTGGTTATGTAGGAGAATATCTTTACTCTTAGGAGATTAGTGCTGGAGTATTCTGGAATGAAGCATCGTAATGCCTGTACCTTCCTTTTAAATGGTTCTGTGTGTGTGTGTGTGTGTGTGTGTGTGTACACAGAGAGAAATAAAGTATGGCAAAATGTTAATTATTGCATCCAGATAGCAGGTATATGAAGGTTCATTGTCCTATTCTTTTAAATTTCTGAAATTTGAAAATTTTCACCATAAGTACTCGGGAAAAACAAAAAATAAGAATAAAACAACACAATAAAGAATTGGGCTCCAGTTTGCCCAACTCCAAAATATCAAAAAAAAAAAAAAAAAGCAACTTAAAAAGACTGAATCATAAAGAAATAGAAAATATGAACATATTAATTACTAGTGTAATCAAAAAACTCTCAACGAACAAAAGTTAAGGGCCAGATGGCTTCACTGATAAATTCTACCAAACATTCAAAGAATTAACACCGATATTTCTCAAACTCTTCCAAAAAAAATAGAAGAGGCGATGTGTCAAAAACTTACTTTACGAGGCTGGTATAACCCTGAGACCAGAACCAGACGAGGTTGCCACAAGAAAAAAAAAATTACAGGCCACTATTCCTGATGAACATAGATGCAAAAATTCTCAGCAAAATATTAGCAAACCAAATTCAACAATACATTAAAAGGACTGTACACCATGATCTAGTGGGATTTATGCCAGCAACTCAAGGATGATTCAACATCTGTAATCAGTGTGATAGACCACATTAATAAAAGGTAGGATAAAAATCATGTTATCATCTCAATAGATGCAGAAAAGGCACTTGACAAAATTCAACATCCATTCATGATGAAAACTGTCAATAAAATGCGAGGAAAGGAAGTGCACCTCAATATAATAAAGGCCATAGTGACAGGCCATCAGCTCACATCATACTCAGCAGTGAGAAGCTGAAAGCTTTTCTTCTAAGATCAGGAGTGAGGCAAGGATGCCCCCCTCACCTCTTTTAATCAACATAGTACTGGGAGTCCTAGCCAGAATAGGAAAGGAAGAAATAAAACAAAACATGATATATATACAAATCCCCAAGGACTTCACCCCAAACTGTTAGAGCAAATGAAAGAATTCAGTCAAGTTGCAGGATACAAAATCTATATACAATTATCTGTTGCATTTTCATATACTAACAACAATCTACAGAAGAAATTAACAAAACAATCCCATTTATAATTGTGTAAAACAGAATAAAATAACTAGGCATAAGTTTAACCAAGGAGGCAAAAAACTCATACACTGAAAACTATAAGACGTTAATTAAAGAAATCGAAGGTGACACAAATGAATGGAAAGATATTCTGTGTTCACGGATTGGAAGAATATTGTTAAAATGTCCATACTACCCAAAGCAATCTACAAACTCAATGCAATCCTTCTCAAAATTCCAATGTCATTATTCACAGAAGTAGAACAAACAATCTTAAAATTTGACTAGAACCACAAAAGAAATTGCCATCTTGCTTCCACTATGTAATTGTTATGAGAGGCTAATGAAATATACATGTGTAAGTGACTGTGGCGCTCCCCTAGCAACATAAGTGTAAATTGTGTTCATCTCAGGATATTTGAAGGACTGGTGGGGCATATCTGCTAATGAGGTACTTATATGGGCAGCCACCCAGCACTCTGGGAAATGGCTTCTTTCAGGAAAAGAAAGCTGAAGTGTAAGTTTGGTACAAGAGTAATAGCTGTAGGGAAGGTGTCATAATTCAGAGCATAAAACAACTTCTGTTTGTCCTGGGGAGGGATGGGGTGAGGGAATAAGGAAGCCACAACTTAAAACCCATGGTTTCTCTAACATCTGGGAGATATTGAGACTATAAGGAAGGTCTCAGCAGGTTGGTGGCAGCACTTTCAGGGGAATGAGAAAATGACGCTTGGTATCATTGAGAGCACTTTCATTTCGCCCTCAACACCTGAGCACTGACAGGTGCATCACACGTGTGAAGCTGTGAGTGGGGTCTTGGCGAGGTGGCCACCCCATGGGGCTTCACCAGCGGTGGCTCTGGTGGTTTGCAGCAGCTGCTAGATTTTACCAGGTATAGAAGTGCAAAAGGAGAGGATCATGTTTCTCTATTAGTTCATGTGGCATGTGGCAGACATCACTGGAAAATAATTTATGTGACAAATTTGATGGCGGGGGGGTGTGTATTTGGCCACACAGTCCTCTCAGAGAAATGGGGGGCGGAGTCCCCCAGATGTTTACCATTTTATGACTTTTCCTGTAGTCCTATTTTTATCCCAGCAGGAATGCCTGGCAAACTCGAGTGATGTATGTTAGGCAGCTATACGAATGTAAGGGATGGTTATGAAGGCATGGTACAGGTACACTGGCACTTGTATCTGCTAAGTGGGCCCCAGAGTGTGTAAAATAAGGAACCAAAGCCAGCCAGCTTTTATTTTATTGCTCCAAGTTGCGTGGAGCACTCGGAGGTCAGAGTTGTATCTTTAAGTTGTGCTGGGTTTTGTTTGAATATGTCAAATGACTGCTTTGAAATCAGACTTTAAAAAAATGCTGAAGTCATTTGCTGTCATCAGGCTGAGCAGAAAATGCATAAACATTTAATAACTGAAAACCCAATCTCTACACATTCATTCAACAATTACTGGCTGAAAATGTATAATGCATGAGGCGCCGTGCCAGCAAGTCGCTCATGCCCACGGTTATTCAGCGAACATTTAGTGAGGGTCTTGTGCTTGTCACTGGGAGACGGGAGATGAGAAAGACCATGTCACCGTTCTCACAGAGCTTAATTTAAATGAAAGGGGGAGTCCATCAACAAAGAAACACATGCATAAGAAAAAACTATCATGGCTAGTAAGTTCCTTGCAGAAAACTTATAAAGGGGACTATGTCAAGAGGGGACTAGGTTGCTACTGTAATGTGTGACATCCGAGAAGGAGACATTTGCTGATGTTTGGATGCTGAGAAGGAATCAGCCTGGTGAAGAAGGGAGGTGGGAGGCAGCGTATTCCAGGCAGAGAAAATGAGAACAAGGCCAGAGGGCTGGGATAAACTTGACCTATGATGCAGGCGGAGAGAAGAAGGCCTACCATGAGGCTGGCATGGCATGAGGTTGGAAAGGAAGGCTGGGGTCAGATTTTGCAGGAGTTTGGAAGTCAGATGAAGGGGCTTGGGTTTTACCGTGTTGAGTAATTGTGAAGCAGTTTAGATGGCCGGAGTAGAAGGAAGATGCTGTGGCAATAACCCCATTGAAAGGGGTCAAGGGTGATAACGACAATAACAATGACAATGGACTGTTAGCAGGAGGATTCAGGCAATTGAGTTGATTGGACTTGCTGATAAGATTCTATGCGGGGAGTTCAGGAAAGAAAGAAATCAAGGGTGACTCTTGAAGGCTAGACTGTGAACCAAGATCGACATAAGCTCTGACTTCCTGGAAGCTGCGGAGATGCTTTAGTTGAATCACCCCTCAAATACAACGGAAAAGTATTACAGTGTGGCCTGGCGGGAGTGGCTCGGTGGGCTGGGCATGGCCCCACAAACCGAAGCTCGCTGGTTTGCCTCCCAGTCAGGGCACAGGCCCGGGTTTGGGTTTGGGTTGGGTCGGCGGTTGCGGCTCATTGACATTTCACTCTCAGACCCATGTTTCTGTCCCTCTCCTGCTTCCTCCCTTCCCCTCTCTCTGAAGATAAATAAAAACTCTTTAAAAAAAAGCATCACGTTGAAAATGTTTCCAAGAGGAGACTTTCAGCGCTGTGAGAGGGTTCAAAGAGGTGATGTGAGTGGGGGCTGGTTTTGGACTTGAACGCTAGATGTGCAGTGACCCCTGGAGGGAACACCCCGCTTCCTCCCGCCTGAGGTCCTCTCTGATCTGGGGGAGGCTGTTGAGCTAAGGAAAGCATCCAACTTGCACCCCGAGCCACCTCACCCCCACATTCCCCTTCCCTTATTCCCACAGCCCACGGAAAGATACCATTGTTTGTTGTTTGTTTTTTAAAGAAAGTGCAAGAAGTAAAGGGAGAAGCCGTGTGCGAGCGTTCCCAGGCGCAGCCCGCGTGTCCAGGCTCTGGGTTGCGGAGGTGAGGTACAGTCTGTTCTTTTTATCCACAACCTATTAAAAAGATCGCAGCCCCTCCCTTTCCCAAGAGCCTGCCCTCGAAGAGGCAGCAACGCTGTGTCTTTGTCTCTTTCTGCCATTATTATCTCACAAGCCTTTCTTCATTCATATCTGAGAAAAGTTTGAAGTGATTAATTAACTGCATAGAACTTGGCGTGAGGATCCTGAACTTGATATCTGGCTCCACCACTACTTGTGCCTGTGCATGAGGGAGACAGAGACAGAGAGACAGAGAGAGACAGAGAGACAGAGAGAGAGAGACAGAGAGAGAGAGCAAGCGAGCATGAGCGCACTCGAGCGAGCTTGGGTAGCTTTCCGAAGGCCCCACAGCCTTATCCGTAAACTAGGGGTGAGAGTAACTACCCCTCAGAGCTGTGGGACAGATGAACTAACGCAGGGTAAGCTCTTACCAGTGTCGGCCTTGTTGTAAGTGACAAGGATGTGCTACTCTAACAGATGACCAGGAACTGGGGCCAAAACCCATCTCCTGTCCTGGAGGTCAGCAGTGTGAAAGTGGTGTCGCCGGGCTAAAACCAAGGGGTGAGATGGCTGCGCCCCTAGTTCTAGGGGCTCCGGGGAAATTCCATGTACTGCCTTTGCCAGCCGCTGGAGGCTGCCTCCACTCCTGGCTTGGGGCCCCTTTCATCTTCAGAACCACTGGGCCTCTCACCGAGTTGAGAGAAGCTTAGGCAAGTCAGGGGCAGACCTGGTGGGAGGCAGTCTAAACCCACCGTGGGGATGCAGGGGCCTCCACGGCCTGGTTGTGGGGAGGTAGGGGGATGACCAGGACACTTGCGATGGTGAAATGGATTGACACCAGTTTTGGCAGACCCGACAGGTCTGGGCCGCCTCTCCACGGCAACATTTCAACCAGGGAAGATTTCAACCAGGTTGATGGTGTGTTCTGGGGGACAGTGTTTGAGAAGGGCAGCCTGACTGATGGGCAGGTCCGATTGACAATGGGTGAGACTGAACACCGGGAGCTGTGAGACCGCTGCTTCAGTGCTGGGGACAGTGAGGACAGGAGCTCAGGACAGGGGTGGGGGGAGCGGAAAGAAAAGGAAAGGGCTGATCCTTAAGAGTTTAAGGCAAGGATGTCAAACTCATTTTCACCGGGGGCCGCATCAGCCTCGCGGTTGCCTTCACAGGGCCAAAATAATTTTAGGGCTGTATAAATGTAACTACTCCTTCAGGCAACTGTGAGGCTGATGCAGCCCCCAGTGAAAATGAGTTTGACACCCGTGGTTTGAGGGGACTGGATGTGGGGGAGACGAAAGGGTTAAAGAAAGCATTGTCGCAAATGACAGGTGTTAATACAGGGTCAGGATCAGAATACTTGGTGTTTGGCAGTGAGGGAGTGGGTGTTAGCTTTTAAGATGTCAAGGTAATTTGCATCATGTCAGTAAAGCTGTTTTTATACAGTACTATTCCGTAACTTTGCAGTGGAAAAGAAACTCAGCGTGCCGAAGGCATGA
Source organism: Anoura caudifer (assembly GCA_004027475.1). NCBI lineage: Eukaryota > Metazoa > Chordata > Mammalia > Chiroptera > Phyllostomidae > Anoura > Anoura caudifer. The sequence continues at coordinate 609,143 of PVKU01000080.1, forward strand.
GTCAGTTCTCTTTCAAATGAGATAAAACTAATACTTTAATGCTTACCCAGCCCCTGTAAGATCCTCCAACCCTCATCCCTGGTGTAAGCATTCACTTAGGGCGGGAGAGGGTGTTCTTTTCCTCCCATGAAGTGCCCAGATGAAAAGAAGTTCTATAATAATCAAAGGAAGACTAAAATTCTAATCCTTCTCTTGTCTTGAAAGGGAGAGAGGCGTGAAACCACAGTGCGGCCTTCTCTGTCCTCTGAGTCCCCTGAGGTCACCGCTCCAGGACAGAAGTTAAGCTGCTGGAGTCATTGCTACGGGAATAATTACTGGAGCTGCTCCGGGCCTGCAAAGTCGAGAGCTGTGACCCTGGGAAGAGGATGCAGATGAAGGAGCTCAGATCTCTCCAAAGGAGCATGGGAGGAACCGTGACACAATATTTTATCTTGTGGAAAGACTCCGCCCGCTGCACCCCCAACCCCCTTGGCCCCTTGCAGGTCTGTACTATGGGAAGGGAGGGGATCAGAATTCCTAAGGATTCTCGGAGGGCATTCTGGCACCTGAGTGCTTCTGCCAAACCCCCCGTTTGGCCCTGCTGAGCATTTCTGTTACATGTGAACACAGCGGATCCTCTTTCTCCCACTAGTGCCTCCCATTGTGAGCAGAAGAACCGTGGGTGGAAATAAAGACCCTCCTACAGGGTCTTCTGATTCTCCCCGAAGTCCCAGAGCCGGCGCCTCTGTGGTGCAGGGAGCTGCACTTCATCATCAGTACTGAGTGTGGCGCCGTGGGGGTGCCGAGGGCTGAAAGGCGCCCTGTGGTAGGTTAGAGCCCACTTCTGCTCTGGCATGGCTCCGCCTGACCAGCGTTTCTCGCAAGGCCAGGGCAGGGCAAAGCAAAGCAAAGCAAAGCAAAGCAAAGCAAAGCAAAGCAAAGCAAAGCAAAGCAAAGCAAAGCAAAGCAAAACAAAAACCTCCTTAAGTCATCAGATAAATGATTAGCTCTCTCGTCCAGGAGTTGCCCAAACCAGGCAGCCCTGGGGTAGGCCTGTTGTCCTGGCATAATCAAATGTATCCTTGTTTGGATCCTAAATGATACATGATCACCTTCCCTTTCGCGCTATCCTATTGTCTGGTTCTGGGTGTGGGAGCTGAGCCCAGAGTTCCCTATGCCTGCAATTTCCCCTTTGCTCTGCCTGCAAATGAGTTGTCCTCCTGGATTCCATGTCCATCGAGGGTGACTCATGGCTGAGACCTGCCTTGGAGAGGTGTCCCTGTAGGGGGTCCCAGAGAAAGCTGCAGTGTGGCTGGCAAGAAACTGAGTGGTCCCCCTGTTCATGCGCACTAGAGAGCAACACTTAGAATGATTTGTCTTAGCCACGGCTCTGAGTGCTGAGGGCCCGATAGCATTTCTTAAAGGAAATTTCTGAGCCTTGCGCAGGCTGATTCTGGTTACTCTTAGGAATGATGTAGGGAGAGGTGGGGACTGTCACCGGGGATTGTCACCAGCACCCTAGGCCTCCTTAGTAACCTCCCAAAGGTAGAGTCTCAAACCTTGATTCTTTGATCCTAATTGTACGCAGGGCCTGACAACATATCAGAAGTGGGTAGCAGTTTAACAAGAAATAAATGCAATTATACCAGCACGAGAATTGTTTCGATCTCACGGCGGTGCCCCTCACATCTAGCTGGGCTTTATCAAACAGACCAAATTTTGTTCAGCAGCCAGACATGCTGCTGGCAATTTGTCAGATCCAAAGCGCTATTTTCCACCCTGTCATCCCCACCCAAGGTTATTTATAATTTCTTCCTTCTTTATCGGCAATTTTTAGAAATAAAGCAGGGTTTCATAAAGGGTAATTTTATAAAGAATTTTATGAATTATTACCGAAATTAGGGAGAGCAATTAGGGCCCATAATCAACTTAGAGGAATGGTTTGCTTTCAGGAGGAAGTGGCAATTACTGTCACCTTCCTCACGGCCTCCTCAGGCTGGCAGTTAATTGGTCTTCGGTGGGAGGAAGCAGCAGCTTAGCGTAAAATGGTTTCCTGGATTGATTATAGTTACATTTCTAGGCGGAATCTTGAAGAATGTGTTCGCGTAAAAACCTGTGCTCAGAAGTCCTTATCTATTTTAGTGACTAATGCGACTACATCAGTGATGGCAAGAAATAAAAAATAGTCACGCATCTGAACGATTTAGTATAACAAATATACTTTTGGATTTTAAAAAATCTTTCTCCTTCATCGTCTTCCAACGAAATTTTTTTTTTAACTTAGATCAAAGAGAAAAGCTTCCTAGACTTACTTAGAAAGTAAAATGTAGGGATTAACTTGGTTCCTGTGAGACCCAGCCTAGAAAGCTCCCCAGCACAGGGAGAGCCCATCCCCAAATTGGGTGGTCCACAGACTTCTGCGGAAGCTGGGTGATGGGAGACACGTGGCCCAGTCACCCAGTTCATCCTGGCAAGCAGCTGACTAACGCTTGGAAGTTTGGGATGCTGTACAGGAGGACAGACTTCAGCGGGACAGCAGGGTGGGTTTAACTGGCCTCTAATGCCCAGGGCCAGGCTATAAAAGGAGAGGGAGTCAGCAACGAAAGAGAAATTATATACTCTTTGGTCATTGCACAACTTTGTGACCGGTTGGGCATTTCTAAGACTAGCTTCTCAGGTAAAGTGAAGGTCAAAGTGGGGGTGTTCTTCACTTCCCATAAGCTTCACCGTCAATCATCTCTTGTCAAAGTACAGAAGTTCCCCCTCATGAATGGGTGGGGTGGTGATATTTTCAATTCTCTCCAAACTATCTTTTTGGGCTCCTTTTCCTTGTACCTCTATTCAAGTAGAAGAATAAATTTCATCCTTCCCATATAATCCTCCTAGGGACATGATAGATAACCGGTGATGAGTGAGCATTTCAAAGCAAAAATCTCTAGACAGCACGCCCAGTAAAACCAGTTCTCCATAGGTCAGGTAGCTGATTTTTGAGGTGCCAACGCAGTGACCCTATTCCCAAAGTCTCTCCTCCCTCCCACGTAGCCTCAAATCCCAATCATTGGAGATTAACCTTCATAGTTTAAAAGATGAGGTTTCTGGGCTTCCCCTTTGAGTGTTAAACCCCTGTGGGTGAGCGGTGAGGTGGGGAGGAGGCAGTTCATTACGAATGAATGCATCGGCCATTAGCAACTCAATTCTGTAACAGGGCAAAGGTAGACGGAGGCTGCAGGTGGATGAGCAAAGGTGGGAAGAGTCCAGAGAATGTATGTGGTGCCCCACTAGCGAGAAGGAGTGGAGTGCTCCGCAGCGGGGGCTGAGTTAGCGGGAGGATATGCGGGAGGATATGCGGGAGGGAGGCACCTGATCCGGTTTTTGACAAGCCTAGGAAAAAAATGGGTGAAAAAAACTGAAGAAAGAAAAATTTCACCTGGTTCACAACTTGGCCTAGCGTTGTTTGGGCTTATCCTAATGTAAATAAAATGAACTCGGACATCTATGGGTCCATTAATATGTTAGATGTTTCCATAATTTTTAATCATGTGCCCTGGGCACTGTTCTAAATGCTTTACATATATATTCACTAACTCAATGTTCTAACAGCCCTTTGGGTTGCTACCATTAATTTCCCATCTTACAGATGAGGACTCTGAGTAACCCAGGGCGACAGAGCTGGTAGATGGCGGTGCCTGGAGTCGAACTCAGGCTGTGGAGCCTCACGGTCATGCTCTTAACAGCCACACTATTCTACCCTTCAGACGTGGTATTTCTTTTAGGAATGGCACATGCTACCCCTTACGGCTGTTTCTTCATTCAAAAACTGTTCATTGAACTAGGTGCTGGGCTGTGGGGAGCCACTGTCCCAGTTTGCCTGCAACAGAGGGGTTTCTTGGGGTGCAGAACTTACAGTACTGAAACTGGGAAAGTCTGCAGGGTCATCTGTCACCCTATGTCAGGAGCATGATTATGACAGAAATAAACAGTTCACTTCCCAGTCAGGGCACATGCCTGGGTTGCAGGCCAGGTGCCCAGTTAGGGGTGGGTGAGAGGCAGCCAATAGATGCTTCTCTCCCTCTCTTCCTCCCTCACTTCCCTTCTCTCTAAAAGTAAATAAAAATCTCTAAGCAAAAAAAGAAAAAAAAAAGCAGATCTGCTCTCATAGAGCTTGCAGCCTAGTGGCAAGTAATTAATTGCTTGCGTGGTTATCAATTAGGTAAATGAAAGAAAAGACGATGTTCTAGGAGCACAGGGAACACCAGGCGTGTTGCAGGGGGTTCCTTGCGTCTGTCATCTGTGTCCATGTCCTGGCCCGAGAAGAGGCAGGTACGGGTTAACTTTTCCCTTCAGAGTGATATATATTGTTACTACACCATAAAATCGGAGAAGAGCCACCAACAACCTGGACTAACACCAGGAACTCGTCATTTACCCCAAGGATGCATTTATATTACTGTTTAAACCTGATGTATCACGCTTTCAATAGCTGTACAGCACAGGTGTATTTTTTTAATCTCACTTTTGTTTTTATAATTTACAGCTGCAGGAACCCCAGGGGCTGTTTTTAAAGAGGATTAGGTTACTGCATCAAGAAGCTTCCATTTCTAATCAGCAAAATCTATTGTTGGCATGGACTTAAAATGAAATATTATTACACGTTTCCCAAGAAGTTTAGGAAGATACAGAGGTTAAAAAAACAGAAAGATTAAAAGCAACAAGGATGTGATACGTGGGGAAGAACTCAAAGAGTGATTCCCTTCCGGTTTTCTGTGATTGAAAATAGTGCTGAGGCTGACCCAGAGCCTGAAGACCTACAGGGTGGGACGGCCACTATCAGGATGTCATCCTCTTTCTGGACAGTGGCATTCATTAGTCACATGTTGATGCAGGGTGCAGCCAGGAGGGGGGCCCCAAAAATAGGGATTTGGAATGGGCCCAGAACTCAGGGTGTCCAGGGAATATTGGAGGGACATATAAGATGTCCTCACCCCTTCCCCCACAGGTATGAGTTGGGGGAAGGGACACATGGAGCAGGGACATGCAGAGCTGCTAATCCATGGCATGGTCCTTTAACATATCTATAGCCTTTGGCTGGTAGTTTAGATGTGTTAAATAGCTGTGACCATGCTCTGAGCCACAGGGATGGAAAGGACTTCCCCCAAGACGTGACTGGGGGAGGAACCTCAAGTCACAGCACCTGCGTGGGAGCTTGGAGAAGATTGGCTCCAGAAAATGGGGACACACCTGCCCAGACTCATGATGGCATCCCCAAAATACTTGGAATATACGGGAATGCTGGCAGGTGTAACTGATTGTAGGAGGAGTCGGAAATAGGGGTACAGAAGAGATTTGGTGCAGGTATTTAAACTGAGGAACAGCAGCCATTGGGGGGAGAATCCACGTGCTTTCCTGAGAGTTAGGACCCTCACAACCCCATGAGGGAAAATCACCATGTGGCTTTAGCAGAGAATTGCCACGTGGCTTTTCCAGAGTGGGGACCCCTTCCCCACAGCTTTGGTAGAAGAAGAACCACGCGGCTTTGGGGTGCTCCCTTTGGCTGTGTGGCCTGGGAGCAAGAGAGACTGCCTGAAAGACGGGTGAAAGAACTCTTGCCAGTAGGCCATGAGAAGGTGCCACATGGCTTTGAGTTAATTAGAGATCCTGCCTGGACGACGACATAGCTGACGGTGTCAGGAGCCTGGATCCCGGACGTGTGCTTCTCTTCCTTGCAATCATGGTACCCTGACTTAGGGCAGAGGGAGATAGGAGGCACTGTGGGCATCTGTGGGTATCCTGGAGGACTTTGATATTTTAATAAAGTTAAGTCACTACTTTAACTCTGTATAGCATTAAATAAACATTTCCTTTCCTTTTCACAAATCTCTGGCTTTGAGAGGCATCTTTCCATAAGGCGGCGGACAATAACGGACCTTCTGTTTGCTCTGTAACAATGTTTCTAAGAAAGCCTGAACCAGGAGACACCTTAACTGCAGGCTGAACAAGGTGGAGAATTAATACAAAATCAAGTTGTACTCATGTGTTGGTCCACTCAGGAGGCAGCCCTAACAAAATACCACAGACGAGGCAGCTTAAACAACAAGAAGTTATTTCTCACCGTTCTGGAGACTCGAAGTCCAAGGTCAAGGCATCAGCAGGGTTGTTGTCTGGTGAAACTCTCCCCCTGGGTTGCGGATGGCCTTTCCTCCATGCATGTGAGTAAGGGAAGTGAGGGAGAGGAGGCAAGCTCTCTGGTGTCTCTTATAAAAACACTGATTCCTTCACAAGGGTCCCATGCTCAGGATTTCACCTGAACCTAGTTACCTCCCAATGGCCCTGTCTCCAAATACCATCACATTCGGGGTTAGGGCTTCAGCGTATGGATTATGGGGGAGGGGCAGGAACACATTTCAGCCCCTAATTTAGTTTAGTGGCAAGATTAGAAGCATAAATCTTAGTTTCAAGGAGTTAATGGAGAAGCAAGAGGTCTTTTCAAGCGGTTTGGAGAAGATGGTTTTGATCTCAAATCAAAGAACCAGCTCTGGATTGAAGATACAACGTGCCCCTCAAGTGGAGAGTGTTCAGCACAGAAGCAGTGAAACCCAGGAGGTGGGAGGCTGGATTGGGGAGCTGGCCTACCCTGCCTTGGGCCTCTGCTGCCATTTACCAGCCAGGTTGATGGGAGTTACTTGTGCCTCAGGTGAATGGCAAACTTAGAGCCAAGTGTTGCTGCGTGGTCAAATCGTCAGTGGAAGGTGCTGTATAACAAGAGTGAGGAGTCTGGGGGAAGATTGGGTGAGCTAGGAGCTGGGGCGTCTGCGCTCAGCTGGGCACAGATACTGCATTCAATCTGTTGAGATTTATGTTTTGATCCAGATATGTGAAGAAAATCTGGCATCACACTGATACGTAGTTGAAAGTGAAAGAAGGAACTTTAGAGCTTTCTCAGATGACTGTGGGTTTTTCCCTTTGATACTACCCCCAAACTTGACCAGTGGTGCTTCCTTAAAGGTTATTTGCCATATGGAATCTGAAACAACATTAATGAACATTTTTTGCTTTATGACATCAAAATCTGGTCTGTCTTGTACTTTGAATGGATCTTTTATATATGCATATGACATCATGAATTGGTGATTTGGAAAATATTCATTCAAGGAGTCATGTAGATCTTCTAAATAGCTACACATCTCCTTATACAAGAAAAACAAAAAACAACAAAAAAAACATGTTCATCAATGTCACACCTAGTTTTACCAGAAAAAAATTTTACAAATTGGGAAATGTCAGGCAGGTGAATTCTAGTTTTCTAGAATTCTAATTTTTGCCTGAAAGCTCACTTGCTTGTTATCCTCCGTAACAAAACACTGTCTCTTGTTTTCCTTGAAGTGATGGGCTCCCTTCGTTCCTTTCTGAGAAAATGTCTGCCAAGTCTGAATAACCACAGGTTACCTCTCAGTTGTTCCAAACAAAGGGGGTCCCATGGAAAAAGCACCCAGTTCCTGTTGCAACTTAAATAGTGACACAGGGGCTTTTCCTGAGGTGACATGGCGCTCCTGCAGGGAGCGGAGCAGCTTTCTCTGCACCTCCCATCCATCACTCAGAGTGTTAGTGACATGAACTCAGGGGTGAGAGGTAATAAGATCAATAACACATCCATCAGGAACATTTACAAATGAAACTGGCATTTACAAATACCTATAACATATCCATCAGGAACATTTACAAATGAAACTGGCATTTACAAATACCTGTTAGTACATGATGGTAAAGAATACACCTACTAGCAGAGTGTGGCGGCTTCTTTGGTGCTAAGGTAGCGGTTTTACCTACCATTGCTTTTGTATCATCAGTGCAAATTTCGACAGTGAGAGAAAAAATCCTTAATGTTATTTAGAGTGTAGTTTTGACCTCGCAGAGTCTATGAGGGAAATGCGGCCCCGCCACACTGATGCTGACCCTCTCCCCGTGGTGGAGTCCGGGCTCCGGGGAAGCCTTCGGTTCCAGTCCCCCCAGGCAGGGGACTGGGAAAGGGCCTGCCTCTTCAGGGAGAGGTCCACGGCAGAACCAGCTTGAGGTCAGGGGCAGGACTGCAAGCTCCAGTTTCACTGCAAAAAGAGAAGTCAGACTCACATATATCAAAAGGCAAAACCAGAGGAAATAGACTGTGTGAATTTACATAAAACTAAAACAAAAACTGTTAGCAAGTAGATCCACTTTGTAGAGAGAGGTATGAAAATATTGGCAGGAGGCCAGGAATGATGGTTGTGAGTTATCTCTATAATAGTGCTACAGATATAGTTTTCAGTGATGTTTTTAAGCAACCGAGTGTATATGATTTTCTGGCAAAGCTTCTCAAAGCATATTATCCACATGCTGTTAGTTTTTCCCTGGTTGGGTTGAGGTCAGAGTAACTCTCCCTTCCTGGTTACTCGGGATTGGTATAATGGTTATACCTGAGTTCTATATTACTGATACATTCCTTTTTGAATTGTCTCTGTTAGAGTGAAAGCCAAAAACGTTTTGGGCATCTTTCCTTGAAGAATACCACACATAGTTAGCTGGAGCACTGTCCGCGGTTCAGGCTTGCCTCCTGCTTGGTTTCCAAGAACATTGTTGAGCACAGTGAAGAAAGCCTTCCTGCCTCCCAAGGAATGGGGATGGATGGTCCCTGGGATTTTAAAAATCTTTCACCACATTCTCCTTCTGGCAGCTGGGGAACACAAATGACAGTCATTCGCTTTGTCTCCTAGATTGCCTTGTCATTGTGAATAAGCTCCAATAGAGTCAGAACTGCATTCGTTTGAGAGAGTTATTTGTACTCAAATCCTGAGCTTGCATTCATGATGATTAAGGGCTTTAAGTAAGAAAGAAAAAACAAGACGTTGGCTTTCGGGGCTTGCAACTACGAGGGTCTGCCACCTCTAGTGTGGAATGTTTGTATCTGTTCTGTTTTATGCAGTGCCCCTTATCCGGTATTTATGTTATGTATAGTGTATCTTCGGTTTTGATTTCCTTCTTGACTTTTTCTGTTCATCACCTCAACCCACACAACATGCTCCTGCCTACACCCCCGACTTGTTTTCTTTTTTTCCTGGAAGTGAGGGCCTGTGTGTAGCTTGGAGAAGAAAGAAGAACTAGCTGACTTCTGCTTGTTTTTCTCCCTTCTCTCAAGCCTTTAATCATGTCATACTATTTTTTTAAAAAGATTTTAATATTTATTTTTAGAGAGGGGGAAGGAAGGAGAAAGAGAGGGAGAGAAACATCAATGCGTGGTTGCCTCTTGCACGCCCCCTACTGGGGACCTGGTCCAAAACCCAGGCATGTGCCCTGACTGGGATTGGAACCAGCAACTCTTTGGTTCGCAAGCTGGAGCTCAATCCACTGAGCCACACCAGCCAAGGCTATTTTCTAGCTACAATTTTTGTTTTTGGTGTATGAGTCACCTATCACTGTTTGCCCACCACGCCAGTGTTTGTGTCCATGTTGGCCAGTGGTCGTGATGCTTGGAGTGGGGTCAGAAAGTCACTGTTTTTAGGACTTGTAGCTCACCTACAAGTCCTAAAAGAACTCCCCTAATCTAATCCTTCCCATTTTTATAAGGGAAGACTGGAGGACAAGATCGGTGAAGTGCTTTGTACAAGTTCAAAAAATAAATGGCAAACGAAGGTGCCCTCAGCACAGGAGTGAGGAGCCAATCTGGGGTGTGACTTCTGTGTTGCCACGTCATTTTGTATGAGGGCGACCACCCCCACTTTAATGAAAGTGAGGCTCACAATAGTTAAGACATCTTCCCAACCCCAAATTATGGAGCACTGGCCTGATTGATTGCAGATACTACATTTCATCTCCTGTGTCCTAGCTGTTCTGCCTCCCTGCCCTCCACCCCCTACCCAGCAAGATCAAGATCAAGTAGCAATATGTCCCATCAGTTATGGGTTTCCACTGATAAGGGATGTGGTTACAAATTCTATTTAGAAATGGCAGAACTCTATTTCTTTAAGGCTTAGAAAACTGATCTATGAAAAAAAACTGTCATGGAGACCTCATACATGACCTGAAATTTCATTAAAAATCTGTCTTCAATACCACCCCACTTAGCTAGGTTTGTGCTACAGAAGAAAAATGTTAAGTATGAAATTTATGCATCAGTGTTTTAATCAAGTCAGAAACCTCCTCCTTGGCTGCTTAACATGGGAGTTAAAAATCTGCATTTAAATTGTGGCTTTAACATATAAATCCTAAGGACCAGAGGGGCCCTTCCCCAGAGGACCAGTGTACAGAGTACGAACTTTCTACTTATCTTTGATTCTGCCAGTTCTCAGAAAGTTCAGGGATGCGCTGGGAGGAGGAACAGCTTTAGGAAATAACAAGAAGATGCTTAGGGACTTGGCATAGAACTTCATTTAATGATAAGATTTTTCCAGTCATTTATAAGGGCGGAATCTACATGATCCGACACAAATTATGGTGTGGGACTGCTAATAGGCAATTTATCCAACAGCTGTAGGAAGGGTTATTGCTTTCTGTCAACAGTCACACATATTTGTTTTGTGGTGACGCCAGGCAGCTGTTGGAGGGGCATTGGGGTCCCTTAAGTGACATGCACACGGGCCTCTCGGGCTGCCAGGCTTTGCATAAACTTTGCAGGCAGGAGCAGACTCTGGCATGATTATCATTCTAAAGGAAAGGAAACTGAAGTTTAGGAATAGCTTTGGCTGTAAAAGAAAAAAATGTGGGTCTATATGAGCGTCAGAGAGAAAATTATACTTGTCACTTCATAAACTTTTCTCCAAAGTGCCTGCCTAATTGCAAGCTTCCCACATGTACAACCTATAAACCACGTTCAGGTTAGTTTTCTTCAAGGCAGCTCTGAAGGTGCCTGATTAGCTGCAGAGATATGGTCACTGACTTCACAGTGACTCGGGATCACAACACATTCTCCGCCTGGCATTCTTCTCCAGCACGGACCCCTCCTACCTGTCCATCCTGACCCCCTTCTCTAGGTGGCTGACCCTTGTCTGAACCAAACAACAACTCTTCTGCTTCTGGGTCCCCAGTTTTCGAAAGAGAGACTTTCAGAGTCACCGGCAAGTGCTGACATAACTCCTGGGGCCATCAGGTTCTTGGGGAAGTAGGGGAGGATGCATCAGAAGGGGCCTGAGCTTCTCACTTATTGGTTAATTGCCGTCATCTTGTTCATTTTCACCAGCATCCTTCCCCAAGCTTTATTTTGCCTACTCTGGTGTATCTTGGTTCTTTCTCTTCATATTTCATGGGGCTCCAACTAAAGAAACTTTTTTCTGCACTTATTCCCACAGATTTTGCTTTGCAAATATGCATTGGAATTTTGTCTTGGCTGCACAATTATCCCTTGGAATCCAGGGTTCATTTAATTAATTAATTAATTAATTAATTAGCTGAAACAACAAACATTTGTTTCTCCCAATTCTGAAGGCTGGGAAGTCCAAGGTCAAGGTGCAGGGTTCACATTATTTAGAGGTTATTATACCTCTTTAGGGATAATAGCCATCCTTTACCTTGTCACTTAAGTTCGAGCATCTCTCCCTTCCCTGTCCTTGCTGTCATCTCCTGCTGGAACTAATAAGTCCTTTGAAGCTGACCTGGTTACGGTGTCTTGATTAATTCCAAGCTACAGCCCTGCCTAGCTGTAATTGCAGCATGCCGAGGCAAAAATCTTAATGATTTACACCAAAATCAGATGCTGGAAAATTGCTTTCGACAATGCTATTGAAGATGGTTTCTCAGGGGCTACGTTTGCGGTAAACAGTCCTTACATGTTGCAGAGCTGTGTCACCTCGGTTTAGGAGAGGCAGGAAATCGATGCGTGGAAAAGTCGGCTGAACACCTGAAGGGAATGAGGTTACATATATTTTGTTTTGTGATGTTGTGTGTGTGTGTGTGTGTGTGTGTGTGTGTTGTGCCTACTTCATTTTTAATGCATCAGTTTGGATTAGGTTTTGCTTCATGTTACATTAAAATCCGGTATGAAAGAGTTGAACAGCATAGACAGTATTTCTTTCTCCTGTACAAAAAGACAAGAAGTGGGAAGTGCGGGCCTGCCATGTGGCTCCCTGAAGTTCTCAGGGAGCAAGGGTTCTAGGTCCTGTCAACCTTGGATTGTGCTTTACACCCTCATGGCCCAAGATGGCTGCTAAGGCTTCAGTTTACACAAACAAGTGTCAGGTACGTCAGGGAAGAAGGAATGAGTGCGCCTTGTTGTGTTTACAGAGCCTGGCCAGAGGTCACAGGACCCTTCAGATGACATTCCATCGGCCAAAATACAGTTCTATGGCTACACCTAGCTTCTCAAAAAGATGGGAATGTAATCTCTTAGTGAGGCAGCAAGAGGACCAGCTTAATCGAGTTGTTATTAAGGAAGAAGGGCTTCATGAATGTTCGGGAATAACTAACAGTTTCTTTCACACCGGTTGCTGTTTCCCATTATTCCTCAGCTCCGACTCACCTTCTTAGTCAACTGGTCTCCTGAACATGTTTTGCATTTTCCTATGTTTCCTTTGCTCCTGTGGGTTTTTCTCTGCTTGAAAGCAATGTCCTCTGTTGCCTCTAGCTAGTGACGATCACCGTGCCCATGAATCTTTCTCAGAGTGCCGCCCTGATAGAGAGCTCTCCCATCTTGGGATTCCTGTGAACACGTTTTCTCCACCATTTAAATAATATGGATCCCACCTTACCTTATACGACAGTCATTTGAATATGCTTATATATGTATGTTATGGATATGTTTATGATAGTCTATATACTAGACTCCAGGGTTGTTGAGGGCCTGTTTCAAGCAGGATTGCATCCATGGATATATAAGACTTTGATTTGATCATATTTACTTATGCAGAAAAATATGTATGGCTACTTGCGCCAGGATGCTATGGTTGGCAGGTGCAACACATCAGGGAGACAAGCTTACAGGCTTAGAAAATCCCTCGATCTTCTTGGAGAATCATTGCTTTAAACATAACTTAGTACCTTAATTTATGGGAAGGCTTCAGCTTCATGACCCTGTGCCAAGTTGTATATAGAAAAAAAGTAGATAGGGTTCTACTCACGAAGAAGGCAGAAACCAAGAGGCTTTAGATTGGCAAAACAATTGTTTGATACCTATCAGACATTTTCTTGGAAACATTTTGACTTTAGTCATTTTTAGTTCTGGAAAAACTCATCGATTACTAATTTCGTGGAAAGTCAACCTTGTTGACTTAGGTCTCCTTACATTTGCACATTAGAGTCTGTTGATAAATAGACTTAAAAGTTGTGTTTTGCCACTAATTGAACATTTCAGCGGGTTTTAAAACCAATGAACCACATTTTTTTCCTTTGAGAATTTATTTACAAAGAGTCCCGTCCATAGAATAAGAGTTTGTTTTTCTCCCTTGCATTTCCTACCAAAGGAAACCATGTAATTTAGTGAGCGTTTGTGATGGTTACTGGTCGATCAGAAAACGAGACGCAGAAGGGTAGACTCAAGGGCTGCCACACATCTGCTTGTCTGGTTTGTATTAAAAGCATCACTTAAAAAGGTATTTTATTGATGAACTCACTTGATCATCTCCCAGGGACAGGTCAGAACTGAAGGACTGGGTTAATCGCCTTGAGTAGGGATTATTAAACAAGGTTTGTGTGTATTTGTGTTTTAGGATCCTTAGGGAGACTTAGGGGAAAACATTTGGGAGATTTTTTTGTTACCAAAAGCTGAATATTGGGGAACTGGCTTACATAAATGTTTTCTTTTCTTGAGTGTGGCCCTATAAATGATACATGATTTTTTTTCCTGTCTGTTTGTGAGGATCCTGCTGTTTTGGTGCCGAATTAAGTGAAAGAGAAGAGATGAGAGAAATGTACTTCCTTTTCTGCACAGCCTATAGAGCTCACCTTTAGCAATGGAGAATGCTCTTGGGATGCTTTTTAGTTTTTATTTTTACAGGGTAGACTTCGGGTTATGCCTGAATTCTTTCTCCTGGTCTTCTGATGATGACTAGCCCACAGTTAATGAGCTGGGTAGCTATGATTGCGGTCTAGTGTCTGTTCACCCAACACAGAGAAGCAAAATTTGTCTCATATTCTTGACTTCATTATATATCATGCCAAAAAACAAGCTTATGTATCTACTGGCAGGGTCATTTCCACACCCATGCATGAAACCAGCTTCAGGCATGGGTCCAAAATGTACATCAAAAACCTTTGAGAATATGAGTTGAGGGGAGGGTAGTTTTCCTACGGATTCCCGTGAAGGCCATTCACTAATCCTGTTGATGCTGGTGGTTTATGACTGGCTGACCTTGGGACTCAAGGAAGTCAGGTAGGGCTGGAACTAGTGATAGAAGAGAGCCACAGGTCACGGCCACAGAGAGTGTGAGGAAAGGAGGGCGAAGGCTAAGATACAGTATCATAATAACTGCATCCCTTCTTGGGTCCCAGGAATCACAAAATTTGCACTTGAAGGAATCTTACACATCACAGTCTTCTCTCCTCAATTTTCAACTGGGGAATCAGAGATTCAGATGTTTAAGTGTCTGTCCCCAAATCAGACATCTAGTCGTGGCGGAGTTGTGACCAGAACACAGGTCTCCAGCCACTCACCTTGTCAACCCCTTTCCCACCAATATCGTTGTCTCTAGACACCCTGTCTTTCGGCAGCACATTGCTCATGGCTGTAGCAAAAAATAGTTCAATGGAAAACAAAGAGCCTCATCATTCAATAATTATCTACCGAGTGACAACTCTATACCAGGCTCTGCTCTAGGCAATGATGCTTTTAGAGTGATATATTCATGCTCTTCATTTCCCCCTGTGATTTATTTTCCTCTGACCCTTTATCCGTATCACTCTGAGACTTGTTTTCACTGTTTACATGAGTTTCCTATTAGTTTTTGAAGGAGTGTGGTGGTGGGGGCGCTGACAGTTTCAGGGGTGGGGGGGGGTCTGATGTCTGCTGTAAATGATCACTCATAATTTTTTATTAAAAATATCCAAAATGCCCACGTAGGTTTGTTTTTTTAGAAAATCAAATGGGCATAACAGAGTTTCACAGAAGAAGGAGAACCCATACATCTTGGTTGTATTTAGGTGCAAAAGCTGTCTCCTGAATATGGATTTGCATTTGGAGGTCTCAATAAATTTGAAAAAGGCAAAGGATTTGGGAGTGAGCTTGGAACAAAATATCTTTTATATCATGAAAAGTAGATAGACAATTACTTTCCCCCATCAAATAAATATCATACTATTTATTTTTCTAGGACTTTTACTCTATTCCAAGTGGATTATTATCTTAACATTTTGCAAATAACCAAAGGTAAGTACTGTTCATTTCTGTCTGGTGCAGAGGAAAATGTATCTCTACTACTTCATCTTGACAAGGAATATAAATATTGTGTTGATAGTGTTACGACAGCAGTTTATTTCATGTAGAAATAAGCCATTTCCATAGCTCAGAGTTTGAAATTACAATTATTTTTTGAAGACTTTTCCTATGGGTGAGACAATTAGCCACCATTCTGATGTCACAGTCCATGAACATTCTTTGATGTTCATCTTCAGAAAAACAATACAGCCCTAGCTGGTGTGGCTCCGTGGATTGAGTGCTGGCCTATGAACCAGAGGGTCGCTAGTTCGATTCCCAGTCAGGGCACATGCCTGGGTTGTGGGCCAGGTCCCCAGTAGGGGGCTCATGAGGTGCAACCACACATTGATGCTTCTCTCTCTCTCTTTCTCCCTCCCTTCCCCTCTCTAAAAAGAAATAAAATCTTAAAAACCCTAAAATTAAAAAGAACAAAAACACTACAAGTGATAGCATAATTTGTTAATTCTACATAGATTTAGCTTTCATAGAAGAACAGTTAGTATGCAGGACTAGTTTGTTCCTTGCTAGAAATTGCATTAACTAATGCAGAATGGGGGGGACGGGATCCTGCACAGAGAGATTGTATCCTGCTCATGTAACCAGCATCTTTCACAGGGAAGACAATCGTGTAGAGAAGGGGAGCTTGGTGTGGCTCCCTGGAACTTCATTTATTTCTTTTACATCTGATACATTTATATTGAATCGATGTTTAAAGCTCTCACAATAATTTCCAGTCTGTTTTAATGATGTCCCCCAAGAAGAGGAAGGTTATTTTGTTATGGTATGGGTCCTTATTCTACATACCACGTTTCCAGATGTGGTATGTAGAATAATGACCTCCCCACCCCCACCCCCACCCCCAGGACCTGGGAATATGTTCACCTACTTGGCAAACAGGATTTTTCATATGTCATTAAGTTAATGGCCTTGAGATGGGGAGATGACTTGGGGTTATGGGGGGCAATCTAATTACATAGGTCTGTTAAAAGAACCTTTCTAGACTGTGATCAGAAAGAGATGTGGTGATGGAAGAAGGGACAGGAAGATGCTAGGTCGTTGACTTTGAAGATGGAAGACATGGGCCATGAACCAAAAATGCGGGCAGGTGTTAGAGCTAGAAAGGGCAAGGAAATGCATTACAGTACAGGAGCGTCTAGAAGGGAATGCCGCCATCTGGCCCACACCTTGAGCAGTCTCGTGAGACCATATTAGACCTCTGACCTCTAGAACTGGGAGAAGATATGTGTGTGTTGTTTTAAGAATTTGTGGTCATTGGTTACAGCAGCAATCGGAAACTGATACAATAGCAATTTGATTTAATAAGAGCAAATGAAGCTCTGAAACTAGGGTGACCCTTCAGAGTTGCCCCAAGTTGAGGTGAGAAGCTGGGCCTTTATCCTTTTGTGCAGAGTGGTTATTAGATTCGAACTGTCTGGGCATATAGTTGCTAGATCTAGCAAATGAAAATACACGATGCCCAGTGAAGTTGAACTTCAGACTAACAATGAATAGATTTTTAGTATATGTGCATCCCACGCAATATTTGGGGCATGCCTATACTAAAAATTATCTGTTGTGGATTGGAAATTCAAATTTCACTGGAGGTCCTCTATCTCATCTGGCAGTGCTACCAGGGAAGGGAGCAGACCATTCAGAGGAGGAAAGAACATTTGCTAGGGAACCTGGAAAGGCCTCTGAAAGAAAATGGTATGTGAGCAGGTCCCTGGTGGCAGCTAGCTTTGGATGTGCAGAGATGGACAACCCTGGGGAGCACTCCAAGGGTGCGTGGAGGTTGCTGTGCATCTGGGCCAGGCATGAATTGCCTCAGGAGAGGCGATTTCCAAAGGGGTTGGTGGATGAGAGAGGAGGTGGGCAGCAGTCCCAGCAGTTGGAGGCTTAGGTCCTCCAGTCCTACAGGGGGACCTGTTTGCACACGACAGCATCCATCGCAGGCACGTATCACTTGCCAGTTTGCATCACCGTTAGCTGCCAGTGTGAGAGTCCCATAGATGGGCATGGCTTTTATGAAACAAATAACAGTATTTGGTGGGGATAAAACAGGGAGGTTTTGTGGTGCTTTTCTCTCACTTAAAAAAAATGATCCCACTTCCAGATTGCCTAGATGAATGACATCCCTTCCCCCAGCCCCCAAAGAAGGAAAAAGATATTCTAGATGCCAAATATATGGTCTTATTGTCCAGAACCAGGACAAACTTGACAACTGATTCTGGTATATAATAGCTTCGGAAAGCATAGCTACCAAACAATTGTTATCAAACTAAAGTTCTCATATTTGTAAATGTCTCTTCGTATTTAAGTCCTTTATGGAAAACCTCCCTATCTAGCAAATAAACTTATATGCTTATTTAAGAATATATTTTACAATTACAATGCACTGAAAGGTTATATTACTTTATGGGAGTCTTACTAAGATGTAATGTATCCTTTAGGAGAATGTGTGGGTGTCCTGCTTTATATTTTTTTCTAGGCTGAAATCTTACTTATTTATAGAGAGAGGGCAAGGTAGGGAGAAAGAGAGGAAGAGAAACATCACTGTGTGGTTGCCTCTCACATGCCCCTAACTGGGAACCTGGCCTGTAACCTAGGCATGTGCCTTGACTGGGACTTGAACCAGTGACCCTCTGATTTGCAGGCTGTTACTCAATCCACTGAGCCACACCAGCCAGGGCTCTAGGCTAAAAACTTAATGACTATTAAGCTATAGCATAAACATTGGGGGCCATCACCATCAAATTGTCTTTATGTTAACACGAATACCTGATCTTTTTCTAAGAAGAATCTTGGCTCTGGCTGGAGGTTGTCCCGTGGCCTGTCTCTGCAGGTATCAACTTATTTTTAGGCACGTGCCATTTTTTAAGACAACTGGTGCTAATTTCTAACCCCGGTGAGCTGAAGCAAACCCCACGGCCATGCCCTTCCCTGGAACATGAGATGCTTGCTCCTGAACTGCTTGCTGTCAGGGAATACAGTCCCAGCCTGTAGCTTCATTATAAAGATCAAATCTATATTTATAAAGGACTATCCCAAAATAAGCAGGTTATTGATTTCTTTGGATGTCATGAAATTCATTTCTTGAGTTCTCCTGAAAGCTACATCCTTCTACCACATTGTTTCAACTTTCATAGAATTGCCTTTAGTAAACTGTTTTAATTTTCTCCTCTGGTTACCTTGAAGAATCTCAGACGAAAGAGTTCTGTGAATTCTGCTAATAATGTGTTGATAATAATGACAGTAATGTTTATTTATTATATGATGATAATGCATTAATTAATTCATTCAATAAATATATATCGAGCCATTTCTACATGCCAGATGTTTTTTTAAAATTCTGGAAGTGCTGATGAATGAAAGAGAGAAAATCTCTGCCTTCACGGAACTCATATTTTAGTAGGGGTGAGACATTTAAAAAAAGGTAAAATGTAAGTTGATGATCAGGGCTGTGGGAACGATTAAAAGCGAGGATGCGGATGGGGAGTGGAGGCTTTGAACAGGCGGCTGCTGAAGGCTCCTCCAGCGATGCCCCACATGACGCACACGTTTCGCCTCAGGGTGCTGCTCCTTATTGAGTCCTGGGAAGAAGTTGCTCATTCTATTACACGGTGACCTCTTTATGAGGACCCGTGGGAGAACTTTCCCTTTGGTGGTAGAACTAGCAATAGTTGGGCTTCTCCTGAGTAACTGGTTTCTTTTTATCTCTGAGCAACCAGAATCATGTAACAGATCATGTTTACCTCTTTATTTAGGCTACAAGGAAACTTAAAACTTTGGCATGAACAGGGAGTACTGACCTTACTCTTGGCTTTGTCTTATGTTTTCTTCTTCGTTTCAGGCCTTGTCCCAATTCACTCACCTACTTATTTTAAATTTTACTTTCGGTTGTTGTATTTATTTCCGTAAGCTTCCTTAAATGTTTTTTTTTAACAAGGCGAGGCATGAATGAAAAGAAATCCCCAAATGCATGCATGTCCACATACATGTACATAAATAAACAAATCATCATGTGAAGATGTAGTAACTCTTCTTTACTTCACTGTACCTTGAACCTGGAGTTCTTATTTGAAAAAGCTTTTCATGCTTCATGGCACTTTGCTCATACAGGCACTCAATACATTTTTATGGAATGATAGTTTTCATAGGAGTTACAATTTAAATGAGAAAGATATTCAGGAATATCTTAAGAGTTTTTCTATTTGAGTATCAAAACGTTTTTTGGTTTAGTTTCCTAAATGATGATATTCAAAATACCATGTACTTTTTGCTATAAGCGTGCGGGGCACATCTGGACCATGAGTGATAGGTAATTATGACTAATTAATTGAAGCCACCGTTTAAAAGTTAGCAGTCAGTGGGTTTTAGTCATTCTGGGATGATGAAACCCTTTGAAAACTCTCATTCCCTCTCCAGGCAAACCCAGCCGCACCAAAATGTGCAGTTTTAGAAGGAAACTCCGAGGCCCATCCGTCAGCCATCCCCTGGTCATGAACGCTCGTTGCATATTTTTCTTTTTAAGTAATACTATGTGTTTTTAATTTCAGCACCAAGGGAGAGCTATTTTTCCCATTTGGAAACATTTATCATTGATCCTTGTATCTTCATTTTTTAAAATGTGTTGAGCTTACATTACGGATATGATTTTATATCTTGTTTTTTATTTAACAATATACATAATAAGTAGTTCTTGACAGAATGAATAACTCTTTGTATGTATTGTTTTTAATAGCAAATATACACATATATACACCAAAATGTTATACAACCACTATAAATTATGTATAAAATAAAATATGCTTAATCATTTTCTAATGATGCGAATTTAAGATATTCTCTCTTTCATCTTATATGCTATAAAGTTGCTATGAACATCTTGGAACAAAATCTTTTTTGATATATCCAAAAATTTCCTAAGGATTTCAAGATGGAGCGTTACTAGGGGCAAATGTGTATCATAACTAAAACAAACGATATATATGTCCACACTGTTTTTCAGAATCACTGTTCCAATTACATTGGACCGACAGTGCATGAAAGCACCTAACAAAGTAGGGATTTTATCTGTCTTGCCAGAATTGAGTAGAACCATTAAAAACAGAATTAATGAGACAAACCAAAACACTACTTTAATTTTCTAGGAAAAAAATGCTGCCATTTTTACTTTAACTTGCATTTCTTTGATTACTAATGAAGTTTACTTTCTAAAAAATGTTTTCAGGACTTTGTCTTTTCTCTTTAATGAGTGATCTTGTGTTTGGTTTACTAATATACCAAGGAGTGTTTTCTTTCTTTATTGTTAAGGTCCATTTTATAAAACAAATTCTTAGTAAAGTTTAGTTCTTTTTCTTGTAAGGGCTACCTTTTAAAAGTTTATTCCTAGGTATTACATTTTTTTTTTTTTGCTTCTGTTTCTGCGATGTGAAATGAAATTTTCTTTGATTATATTTTCTACCTGGTTATTACTGCCATACATGAAGATAATAGTGTTTTACATGTTTCGGTTCCAATAGATTTTCACATGTTTTGGGTTCTAATAAATTTCAATTGATTCCCTTTGAATTTTTAGGTATAGTACCATTGTTGCTGGTAATATGAAAGAGAGATCCCTTCTTTCTAAGATTTATGGCTGTGCGATTCAATGTCTCGTACTGGTAAAAGCTTGCAGAATGTCAGTGGTGGTGATGTAGGGGAGTGTTTACTTCGCTTCTTACTTTAATGGTGACACTTCTAATATTTCATTGTTAAGCATGTTAGTGATAGGCTTAAGATAAGTTATAAGGGGTGAGCTAGGAATTCCTAAAATTCGTATTCTGCATATATCATCATAACTTTATGGCTGATTCCTTACTGTTTTAATGGTTTGATATTTTTTATTTCTTAATATTGAATCATTTTTGTATTTGGGGCTACGTTTTATTTGATTATAGTGAATTATTCTTTTAAACTTAGACTAAGTTGAATTTGCTAATATTTCATTTAGAATTAGCATACTAAACTGAAAGTAGTATACAGTTTTCCGTTTAAAACTTATTTGTCAGGTTTTGGGGTCAGAGTTGGTTATGCTAGATTCACAAAATGCATCGGGTCACTTGCAGTCTTTTTCTATGGCCTGAAAAGACATTATGTAGCCTGGGGAATTACCTGTTCCTTTCCAGTATTTGGCTATGTGGCGATAAAATACTTTAACTTAGACCAGTTATTGAAAATGATTATTTGATAACTTTTAATTTCTGCTCTGGCTATTGACCTCTTTAGGCTAATATTTTTAGAATCAGTTTTGGAAGATTACATTTCTCCTACCTCCATTGTTTCCCTCATACCTATGGTACTCTACTATTTAATTTATTAGGTTCATGTCCAATAGGATGTTATTGTGAGTTACACTTTAATTAATGTAAAATGGTCCATAGTCCAATTTAATGACTTTTTGCCTTGATGTCTTTCTGCTTTGGCAATTACATTGCTTCACCTGATTACTTGTATCTTTTATCCTTTCTTCTCTCTCTTTCTTCCTTGTTTCTTTCTCTTTCCTTCTCTTACCTTTTGGTATTTTTCTGATATGGCAGCAACTGGCTTACTGAAATCTGTGAAATGGTCAGGATACAATTAAGAAGAGCTTTATTTCTCTGTTTTCAGCCCTCAAGGGTGCCCTGCATTTTTCTCTTTCCTAATCCATGATGATATCTTGGGCCAAAGTGCCCATCCCACTCTAAGGTAAAACTTGAATCTCTCATCCATTTGCAGTTCCATCTTCCTCCCCTGCCCTCCACTACCCTGATTTCAGGACACTAATGGACAGGCAAGGTCTATTTTCTTCTCCTGCTAATTCTCCCTTGTCTCCCTTCCTTTTGTGGCTCTTGGGGAGGGGGGGAAGGTGTGTTGGGGTGTGTATGTAGGAGAGGTGATAAGAGAAAAATGCAAAATCTGAAAAACATTTTGTTTTGTTTTCAGTATAACTGACTGTGTAGTAATCTCTTGGCTAACGCCTCTTGCCCTAGACACTTCCTGTGTGATAGGGCACTGTATAGTCAAGGCTCTCCAGATTAAACAGAACCAATAGGGTGTGTATGTGTGTTAGTGTGTGTGTGTGTGTGTGTGTGTGTGTGTGTGTGTGTACAGAGAGAGAGAGAGTGAGCACACATGTGAGAGGAATTGATTTTAAAGAATTGACTCACATGATAGTGGCGGCTGGCAAGTCCAGAATCTGCAGGGTAGACCAGCAGGCTGGGACCCAGGGACTCGCTGATGTGCAGTGTGAGTGCCAAGATTGTCTGCTGGCAGAGTCCTTCTTCCTTAGGGAGGTCAATCTTTTCTCACAAGGCCTTCAGACGATTGGATGAGGCCCACCTACATTATGGAGGACAATCTTCTTTGCTCAAAGTCTTCTGATTAAATGTTAATCTTATCTAAAAATATTTTTGCAGAAACATCGAGAATGGTGTTTGACCAAACATCCAGGTACTGTGGCCTAAGTACTCAAGTTGACACACAAATTTAGCCATCACAGGCCCACCGCACAATTCTACTGTCATTTGTGACTTCTGCCCGTAAATCTTACTCTAGCAGTTTGCTCTTCTCTGTGGGGGTTTCTCACCCTAGCAAGCCACCGTCTTTGGAGGGGCATCTTCAAGAACACTCAAGCCTACTTACATTCCCTGTGCCTCTTGGCCCATAGGAGACACTTCCATCTTTGTCTCACCACACTGTTGCCTCTCTTCTTCTTTTTCGTTCCATGCTACTCTGGCCAGGCTCTAGCATGCAGAATTCCCCAGAGGAGCACCAGGCACGTGTCCCTTGTTTATATAAGCCCCTAAAACTTCCAGGGACACATGTCAAACTTCAAAGAACTTTCTTACTGCTGGTGCCTCCGTGCATGATGGTAACATCAAGATGTGTTGGCCAGTTCCTGCAGTTCAGGAT
Source organism: Anoura caudifer (assembly GCA_004027475.1). NCBI lineage: Eukaryota > Metazoa > Chordata > Mammalia > Chiroptera > Phyllostomidae > Anoura > Anoura caudifer. Next base: position 632,421 of record PVKU01000080.1, read on the forward strand.
GTTAAGCATCCAACAGGAGGCTGAGCTGCAGGTATCCCCTTCTTAAAGGTACCCCAATCTCTCTGAATTGTCTTTGTGAAACCAGGGGATGGTGCTCTCTCCCCTCCAGGACAGGGGAGAGAGAAGCCTCAGCACATTTTCCCAATTAGGGTTGCTCTGAAATCTGCCCCAACTCAACCAAGCTTTCTTTGAAGGGTTTCTTTTTAGGGGGGTTGGTAAACAGGTTGGGCTTGGTGGTGACAGCCTCTTATAAGCCCCAGAAGCCATATGTGAGCTCTTTGGCGCTCTGTTTAGAATCTGGCCACACAGAGCTTCTAACATGCTCAGCTTTGGGCTCTAAACAAATTCTGAGGCAACGGGAAAAAGTCCAATTCAATATCAAGATCATTGCTGTTTCTCGTATTTTTAATCTTTCTTTGTCGTTTTTATTCCACTATAACTTTTATTAATATAGGTGTGTATTTTAAAATAGTCTAATTTGAGGAAAAACTCCTTTTCATGAAACAGCAGATCATCTCTACACGTTCAGCATCCACCTACATTTGGGTTTTCTTGCTGCTCATTTTTTCTACTTTTGTCTCCTTGTGCTGTCTCTTGTATTGGACTACATGTACTAAGTATTTATTCTGTCTTCTGTCGTGCTTTCAAAATTAAGCAATTGCCATATTTGGAGAAGGGATTGCCCTGATTGATTTCTATTTCTCCCTTTGCGGAAGCTAAGGTCGGACTGACAGCTGCTGACCCCTTCCGATGTTTGAGGAAGAACGTAGAACGCCTATATTCTGACATCACTATCTCTTCCCACTCTGCACTTCCAAGGCTGGCTGCTTTGCATTTTTATAAGGGGCCATAATTTTCTTAAATACCAATTATTGTTTTAAGCATGGAAATTCTCTTTTAAGACTTCCTGGTAGCTTGGACTTTGAACTGAATGTTTCAAGCATTTTAAGAACAGCTAATCAATTTTTGTGCTCACTGCCAGCCGAGTGGTTAGAGCTTTTCCTTTCTTGCATTTTTAATTTTGATTCCTCCCTTGCTACCTTATACCGTGTTTTTGAGCATTTTCTTTCATAGCTAAGGAGGTCTTTCTGGTTTTTTTCTTGTTCATATTTTATATCAGAGTGAAGTTTTTCTATAGTTTGAACTCTTGAGAGTCAAAACAAAAATTCCCTCAAGATTCTACAAAAGTTGTTCCACTGTGCACCAGTATTGAGTATTTCCCAGAAAATCTAAGGTCAGCTTAATATTTAATTGTATCTTTCTGTCTCAAAGCATCTGGTATTTTTTTCTTTTCCATTGACATTTAAAACTTTCACTAGGATAGAGCTAAGTGTAGATCTTTTAAAATTAATTTCTTAGAAATAGTCTTTTTTTAAAATTTTTGGATTGGGCATTCTGACTTCAGGAAATTTTATTAATTGAGGGGTTGTACTAACAGTATTCACTGAAATATTTAAAAATAGAAATAAAGATAATGCATATCTCAAACTTTTAAAACACTAAACAGTGTTTGTTAGATCAAAAATTGAACAATCCAGAGACAGAAACGTGCACAAGCAACATTTATCCCAGATTTACGTTAGCAGGTTGTCGTTTAATTCTCTTGGTTCTGCTCTTCCCTAATCCTCCGTAAGCTTCATTCTCAGCCTCCCTTCTCCCAGTTAAGTGACATGGTTGCCCGCAGTTCCCAGGGCTATAGGCTTCCTTATCCACGTCTAGGGGCAGAGAGGGCATCCGTTCTCACATTTGTTGAATGGCAGGCCTGTGTTTCATTCTGATTGGATAATCGTTAAGTCACGTGCCTGTTCCGAACCAGTTGCTATGATGGGAGGCTGGGGCAGCTGTGATTTAGGCGAGCCAACTTTTTTCATTTCTGTATCACCTCTCTCATCACTGGTATTTCTTACATCTTTCTTTTGTGTTCTGGGAGACTTCCTCGAGTTTGTTCCATGCATTGCCGAATAGATTTTCTTCTTTATCAGTTTTGCTTTTTATGGCCTCCAACAGGAATTCAAGTGCAACTTCATTAAAACTTATATTTTAGTGTTTAGGCACCTCCCTTTTATATCTGCTATTATTTCAATCTGTTCTCTTGTATTGGCTTCCTGTACTTATTTTTTCCCCCTCCGAAGCGCTCTCTTTGTATTCGATGGGGAGATACTGTAAAGGAATTTGAAACATATACTGTGCTGCGTAGCAAGGCAACTGTACTTACGGCCACTGAACTGCACACTTAAAATGATTAAAGTGGTAAGTTGTCTGTTATATACTTATGGCAGTAAAATATATTCTTTTTCCTGTAGAAAATAATTTGCGATGTGTATTCTCCCTCTGCGTATTCAGAGTAATATTTTCTTTCCCTTATAATAAAATATTTTGTTAGTTTATATGTTTTGTGTATTTGCTTATTTTTTCTGCCAACGTATCTCCAGCATCGGCAGCATTTATCCTGGCTTGGTTTTGTCAAAAATCTGGGTCCACGCAGTATCCCCAGTACCTTTCTCAGTAAAAGTGACTCCTCCTCTCCGATCCAGACCTGGAGTGCTTTCCATGTTCGCAATCCCCAGAACCAATTTCAGATGTTGGCAGGAATTGCCTGGGACCTTCTCTTCTTCCAGCTCCCAGTTATTACTTAAGAGGAAGAAACAGTGTTTAACTCTCTTGCACGAAGTCACCTGTGCGGACAGGCGAGCCCACGCCCCGTGCGCTCCGGCTCCCGGGAACTCTCCCGGGAACTCTCCCTCTCCTTTTGTCCGTGGAGCTTTTCTGAGGATGTCCACGGTCCAGGGTAAAACACGCTCCAGTCAGAGCCTCCACTCGCTGCCCTGTGGGAACTGGGGTCTGCGTTTCCGATACAAGTGAGAGGAAGGAGATGTGAGGGGTGGAGGGAGCGTGGAGGTCCCGAGCCTGGCCAGACAATCCCCCTGGGGCGCCGCGTGTGCCTGTGCGCAGGGGCGGGGTCGTCCACTGGTAGACTTTCTGGTCACTGTACCTACTGTGTGCCGACAGCGAGACACGCCGTAAAAGTGAGCAATTTTTTTCCCCTAAGTTACCTGATACTGTCCTAGGGGTTCTAGTTCAGAGATCTAAATTTGTTTTAGTCAAGAACAATTTTTTAAAAAACGAATTCGCATTGATTCTGCAACCACTGCAAATGGCTCTGGTTTTGGTCCAGCTTTCTTTAAAGGCTGGAAATATCTTTCTTGCCAGACCTGCGGGTAGAAGGAGGGTAGTATAATTACTGAGAAGAAGGCCAGGTTAGAATCTGGGGTGCAGACTAAAACTGGGAACAGAGGGTAAGCCTGGCGTCCCAATAGGAAAGTGGGGTGGCGTTCAAGCCACACAGCAGGACCCCCGAATCAGCGCTGGTGTCCAGAGCTCTGATCTGAGCTGGGGCGCAGGCAGGAGCCGGACAGCAGCAGCCGTGTTGTCGTGGGCACTGCCTACAATGTGCCTGCGGACAGAACGTGGAAATAGCGACAGACCCCAGAGGCTGTTATTAATGCCATTGTCATTGCTTAAGAGCAATCGCCCAATCTGTTTTCCTTGTTTAGGCGAAAACCGGAGGAATTTTAGGAAACCTGCCAGTTGTGCTGATGAAGCTGGTCAGGATCCAAGCAGCACTTAGGAGCGCTGCAGAGCCCAGAGGAGGCAGGTGCAGGCATCTTGAGTGGAGCTCAAGGGGTGCCTCGTCCTGCGGGGAACTGCAGTTTGGCGGCAGGTGGACCCAGGCCATGTGCAAACCCTCCCCCTGCAAATACACCCAAACACTAGATAACATGATATGAACGCATAGTTCTGGTTACAAGGAAGAACTATCGGTGTCAGAAACGAAGAACTGAAATCAGAGGATTAGGAACACTGACGTGTCTGCCCCTGTCACGGGGACAGGTTGAGGCGAGGGCTTCTGTCTTGGTGACCATGAGCCTGAGGGAAGGGGTGTAGTGTGAAGGAGGCCCTTGCATGAAGTAAACGCCCTCAAAGAGCTGCGCGCTTCAGGCAAACGGCGTCTAGAAAACAGTCCACCGTGGTGGGGGGAGGGAGTCCTCTCTCTTGGCCTGAACTCTGGACTGAAAAAAGAAAATTCTTTTTGGAAGAGCCTATCACTCTGGCCTATATCCCACAAACTATTGTGTTCTCAAAATCCCTAAACTGAAAAATAATTAAAGTTTACCACTGTGTATTGATCTCCCTGGGGTACCTGGTAGTAGCAAATAGAAAACTACTTTGAAACTACACTCCCAGGCCCAGGCCCACAGGTTTCTTGGAGAAAAGCCAAATCACTCTAGCTCACAGTCAAAGCCCTAAAGGATGTGCTAGAGAGCGGGAGGGAGAGCAAGCACAATGCACAGGGAAGGTGGAGCCCTAAACTCAGGGCGATCATCTGCTGAGAATACAAAAAGGAGTGTTTATGAGGAGTGAAGAGATATCAGGGAAAATCCATATAAATAAGCAGCATTACACAGAAAAAATAATAAAGGTATTTGAAAAAGAACCAAATAGAAATTCTAGAAATGATTCCAGTTGAACAAATTGCTACCCCTTCCCGGTTAGAAGAGCTGTTATATAACTGACCCACCACTAGGTGGCTGCCTGAGCTTCTCAAGGACTTAACGGTTTACAAGGTATCTGCTTCGGTCTCTACTCAGCAAGGCCCATGGTTAGAACAGGCTGATGCAGGCCAGGCGAACGCAGCCTCTTTTCCTTTGGCTTGCCCATGAGCAACAAGCTCCTCTTAGCCACGTGCGTGATTTGGATAGGAGTTGGCCCTAGTCCAGTCTGCTCTGTGTAACTCAGGAGTCACAAATTAAGCCCTTCAAGTTCCGTTCTTGGGATCCAGGTGAGAAGCAAGTATAACTACTCTGTCTTCGGTGGTGTTCCCGGGACAGGGTGTGACTTAAACCATGCTTCTTTCCAAGGAATTCTCATCACCATTTCTCCTTCATCTCCAACAACCTTTTTAAAATAAATACGCAGTTTGGATGGAGGGTGCAAGAGAAGTGAAACCACTTTTTAGGTAGTGCCATGGTGTGTTCCATCTTGTTCCGGCACCTCCCTTTGAGAGCTGGTATCTATCAGTTTAGGGTCCCCAGGCAGAGCATCTAATTTTAATATTCCATCAAACGTGCGCGATCGCACACCCCATGAGTCAGCCTGGAGAAATGCCCACACGTGCACGGGAAGCCTCATTGCAACGCTGTTTGCAATAGAAAGAAAAGCTAGAAGAAAAAAACTGAATCCTAAACAAAGGAGCAGGCTAATAACTCCAGTGATTTGAATAACGGAGTACTATGTAGCAATTAAAAATGAGTGAATAAATCTTAAAAACGTAATATTGAGTCCCAAAGGCAAGTTGTAACCATACAGTATAATATTATTTATTTAAGCTTCAGAAACCCCACAGAGCACATGGGATGGTTTTGAATGTAGACCTGTGTGAACACATTAACTACAAACAGAAATGCTACCTAGCAACCTCTAGGAAAGGAGAGAGGAATAGAGTAAGTGAAAAATCGTACCCTTTAAAGAAGACAGAAAGTGATTTGTAAACAAATATAATAAATATTTATATTTAATTATTTACACTAAACTTTAATAAATTAATAATATGATATAATTAATAGCATACAATTAAAAACATAACTTAATACATAGATACAATTTAAATTTCCTAAAATATTGCATTCACCTTGATGCCATTTTAAAAAGAATTTTATAGTACTTTTGAAATTATTCACAATTAAATTTAAAATGTTCAGAAAAAATAATGGACTTGGTACTGTTAAAAGCCACAAACTCTTAGTTTTTAAATATTTTGGTACGAAGATGACTTTTTTGGCATAAAATTCACACTCCTTGTTAATTTTAACACTATCTCTACTCACTTGAGTAACAGTGTACTGTGGCATGAGGTAATTTTTATTCCATTTAGGAACAATGAATAATGCTAACAGATTAGGAGCCATTTTGTCTCAGAGATGTACATAACTTAGCTTTTTCTCTAGGTATCAATGCTTTCCTATGTTGGGTACATGTGGAGTTTTATTCAAAATGTAAACCTTCTATTCAGAGTTTATTCTAATTCACCCATAGGGATTCCCCCACCAGCTCCATTGGGACTCAAGTCCTGAGTAGTGTGGGTCGCAGGGTCCCGTGTGCCCCTTCCTCCCCCTGCTGCTCCGCCAGGACACTGGGGCTGCTGCTGGCGCTCTCCTGTCTGCATCAGCCTCACCTGCGGTCCTGGCTCCCACTGGGTGTCCGAGGCAGAATCTCGCTCTGTCTGTTCATGTGCTTCTATTGGTCTGCACATCATTGAAGGCAAAAAAGGAATCTATTAACCAAGGCTATAAATTTGGCGCAAAAAAATTATTTTCCCAGTCTCTGACTGTTTCCTCTTAATACATTTATTTCAGACTTAAAAAACATTTATTGAACATCTTTTATGTGCCAGACACTTTGCCAAGTCCTGGCAGTAAAAAGGATGATTAAGATACAAGTTTTGCTTTCAAGACCCCAGTCAGGTGACCAATGACCTGTTGGTAAGTCCTCTCAGAACTTGGAGAACAGGAAAGATCTGGTTCTGGTACATCCTGTCTTTCTGCTGAGCCCCAGACTCGTATTTCCAGCTGCCTAGTAAACCTTTCCCTTAGATATTTCATGGTAACCTCACATTCAACACGTCAAAATGGTTTTCTCTTTTTTTTTCAGGCTCCTCTGTTCCCGGCTTCCCTGTTTCTCTCTGAGCTGGTTTGAGATCTCAACTTTCAATCCCCCACCCTCACTCCTTCAATGACCTGTGGGTCTTCAATGGTTACAATTGTTTCTCATTCCGCGGGGGTTGCCGCCCTTGGTCTGCAGTTCTCTTGCCATCTTAATTCTGGTCTCGCCTAATTGCCTCTTAATTGGTCTCCCCGACTCTCTTTTCTCTCTCTCTGGTCCACCCTGTTGCTGCGGGCAGACTGGTCTTCCTGAAGCACCCCCTTAGTCATGCCATGTCACTGCACCCACGCCTTCAACGATGGCCTAGCGACTAAAGGGGGAAGCTTCCCTGCCCTTCATTCTGGGGCCCTGATCGACCTCACATTCTTGACCCGCATGATCAGGTTCACCTGGTGCCGCTGTTTACAGGTAGACAAAGCGAAAGAAAGACTTCATTGCAAATTTTGTTTGATGGCAACTTTGAACTGCTCCCATTTAGGAGTCAAGCTTCCTTTGCCTTGACATCCCATTTCTCTTCCTAGAGTCAGCGTGTTTTATCTCAGAGCGGTGGTTCAGCCTGCTTTGAAAGTATCCAGTGCTAGGCTCCCAGCTCGCCAGGTGTGACAGAGGGCCAACAACGGCAGTAACAACAGCAACAACACAAACAGGTCTGTGAAATACTTGTCGGCCACTTTGGGGCAGCAGCTTAGGAAGCGGCCGGGTCTGAGGCCACCCTTGCTCTGCTGTGGGCCCAGGAGGTTACTACCCAGCAGTGCCTTCATTAGCGCACGATCCGAAGAAAGAAAAGTCTAGGCTTCTAAAAGCAGCTGCTGAGGGGGTGGGTTTAAACTCTAATTGGGACGCTGCCTTTTTCTGTCTCCTCAGGAGGTCGCTGAGGGAGCCACAAATAGGGGCTCTCACACCGGTATCATGGGCCAATGAATCATGTTCTAATTGCAGATTAGCAACAGGCTACAAGTGTGTCAGAAGAGCTAAGAAAATTGTTTGCTGTAGGCCAACAAAAGGTTCTGATCTTTTATATTCGTATGTTTTTTATTTATTTTCCTCCTTACTCAATTTATTGGGGTGGCTTTGGTTCATAAAATGATACAGGTTTCAGGTGCACAATTCCACGGCACATCATCTGTATAGTGTAGTGTGCGTTCACACAGTTTATTTTTGGATAAACTAGAAGTCTGTTTTGTGTTTGTACCCAACTCGGTGTCTGAACTATTTTAAGCACTCACACAGTTTCCTATGTGTCAGATTTGTGCTAGACTATCTAATTCCCTAAGATGATGTACTGAAAAAGAAAGAACATTTCAGGGGAAAACGCTGTACCCTGCGTGAAGAATGGTAGCTGAACAAATGGCCAGTAACACTCACGCCTGGGATGCACCAGACTTACCATCAACACACGATTTCCTTCTGGCTTGTAGATTGCGTTTGGATGACTCCCAGTAATAATCTTCGGGTAAAATTAGCAAGAGACGCCAATGGGAAGGTAGTTTAGGACTTTTATTTAGAAATTAAAAAAAAAAAAAAAAAGAATTGTTCTTCACTGAGCTACGGAAGAGCTTTAAGTTACTGGAGGTCTCCAGTGATCGGCTCTGCTCCGTGCAATTTGGGAATTCGTTTCAATTTGCCAATCAGTGAAATAAGGTTGTAAGAGTGAGGCTGGCATTGCAAGTCATGCTGATGTCTGTGTGCATTGTTTTTGCTGTCTCTAGATGTTAAGTGTTTGTATAAAAATATTGGGACATGGTTCAATTCACCAATGACGGTCAAGCCTCCTCCCCTAAATAGTTGGAGGTCTGACTGTAGCTATGCCAACTGAGTATAAATGAGGTTTACCCCTGAGGGGAAGACCCTCATTGGTGGAGGGTTGACAGGTGACCACTTGATGACATAGAGAGAATGGGCACCATGCCAGAGCTTTTCATACAGTTCAGTTCTTACCGACCCGCTGAACTTGGTAACAGGGTGTTGTGAATGACTTTGTCCTTTAGTGCTGGGATTATGGCAAAGGCATAAAGCTGAAGACAAGAACAGCCAAGTAGCCCCTATCCCGAGGAGTCATCTCCATTGGGGTCCTGTGCGTTTGTTTCCTAAGAGGGGGTGAAACCCGCCTCCTCACCATACTCCCCTCTCCATCCCTGTCCACAGGAGGATTTGAGATGGAGGGTGTCAGCAGGGCCCAGGTAAGAAGTTTCCCCCTCCCCCTGCCTAGGAGCTTCTCTCTTCCCTGAGAAGCCTAGTGACTCAGTCGTAGGGGTTGGGGGCATCTGAGACATGCAGCCCGTGTCCTGTCCCTGACGGGTTTGTACTGAGCTCCAGAACCTGTGGGCTCACTCTGTCCTGACACTGGAGTGGGACAGAACAGGGCAAGAGAACTTTAGGTGGGCCTGGCACATGGCTCCTTGCATATGTAGGACAGAGACCTGGCTTCTGCTAGTCTGGAGATTTCTGAGCAGGGAGGCTCGTGGGAACAGCTGTCCCCAGCAGAGTAAGGAGAGGCCAGAGTGTGAGGTGCTGAAGAAGAACAGGATGGGGCCACACTGACCCTAGTGACCCTCTGAGGGCACAGAAGGGACCGCCCAGAGATGAGAGGAGGGGCAAGATTATAGCACTGCTCAGGTGGCCACTGGGTCAAGCAAGACACCACTCGATGACCCAAAGAAAGTGCTGGAGACATGTACTACACACGGAACAAATGAGAGACAGGGATTCCCTTTTTTCCTGGGGGTCCTCAGGACTTGGGGGAGGGCAAGATACAGTTGAGAATTGCCCCAAGAAAATCATGCACACTGTCTATGAAGAGGCCACCGAGTCAGGGCATCTACACTCATGGACATGGCTGCTGCCCTCACTTATTTCTGCTCATGGCCCCTGCGGGGTCTGAGGAGCAGAGCGGGGGGTGAGGGGGGCTGCAGAGTCAAACCATGTTCAGTCTTCACTCCAAGAGCTCATGACCATGACCGTGGCTCTAACTGTCTTGAAGAAGGGGAGATGGACCATTTTCTATCAGCTAAAATATTAGGGTGTTGAGTGGGAGCAATCCTAATGACCACATGTGACCGGTAAGCTATGGGATGTGCCAAAAGGTCACTGGTAGGAAGGAGGACAGGGTTAGTTGACAAACCATGATAGATTTGCAAAAATAATAATTTCATTTTAGTAATGCCATGAAAAGTTGAAATCCCTCCATAAACTGTCCACATTTGAAATGTTGGAATGCTCTTTGTAACATAGAGGACACAAATCCTGAGTTTGGGATTTGCAGGGACCAGGACAGAGGGATATCAGAAGCTTTCTGGGTCTACTGTTCAGTGATGTTAGCCGGGGTGAGATTGGGGGGTGCGAAAGGAGATCGAAGACTTTTCTTGGAACCCTACGCTCTGGGACGCAGGGGCTGGAGGTGAGGGTTGGGGGAGGGGCCACTCTGGGGAAGAGGCTCCTTATAAGAGAGAAGGAGCTTGAGAAGGAAGGCAGGTTTGTAACCAAACGCGGGTCTGGCTGCCCACAGCGAAAGCCAATATTTGAGAGGGAAGGGCTGACGTGAAGGGCTTTATGCAGGTGTCAGCCACCTGGAAGAGGGGGGACTCATGTCTCAAGGCCATCTCAACATTGCAGTGCAGGTAGAGGTGTTTATAGGGAGGGAAAGGGGAAGCAGAACAAAGAGACCGAAGGAGGGGGTTGCAAAGCTCTCTACGTGCCAATGAGCACGGTCCGTTCCCAAAGGCAAGTGATGGTCTGGGGTGCATCGTCCTGGTTCAGTCATCCTGGATTCACAGTCCAAGGTAAGCAAATCTCCTGGAGCTGGGATGCCTGAAGGTCAGGTCTGTATCTTTTGAAGTTAATTGCTAGGATTCTTATTCAAACATGCAGTTCATCTACAAGCTACTTATTAGTCAGGGTCAGCACCTACAGAAACAGTGTTAAAAGAATGGGGGGGGTGGGCAACAGTTCCCCACTGTTCCAGGCTGAGCAGCAGCAGCACACTGAGCCTTCGAGGAGAAGGAAGGGGTGTTCTATTCGGCAGTGGGTCCTTTGTCCCTGTCTCCTGGGGTCTTCCCTCGCTGTTGGCGAGGACCGAGGGCAGAGGTTTGGGGGCAGGGGCATGGCTTCTCCCCCCATTAGCTAGAGTCATATCATTATTCAAAGCTGGGACTGAAAGATATTGAGGAGGTCATCTGACACCCTTGTTTTAGATCATCTCTGTTCTGCTAGTACCCAATATAGGCAGGTGATGGTATGTTGTAGATTTTGTATGAAGCAATAAAGACCATTTACAACTCTGAATGCTTAATTTTGATTGGACAGATTTACTGTTTCAGAGAACGCTTTTCTGGACCTGGTCTCTCTCCTTCCTACATAGGTATTGCGGAGAGTCCTTGTACACCGGGTGGGGCAGGGGGAAGAAACCAGTGTCTGATCAAAGGCTCTGGTTAGTTGCCTATGGTTCTTGCTCTTCGGCCCCTGCTGCCCTGCTCCAGCCACATTGCTTAGCGGTGCCATGAGGTACCTTGAAAGTCCCCTGAGAGCCACATCACTCTCCCACCACAGACCCTGTCTCTGCTGCTAGGACCTGTCACCATTCCTGCTGTCTCCCCGCAGGCACGGCCACTCCTGCCCATGTTCAGGACTTTGCAAGAGCCAAGACTTTTAAAACAACCAGATCGAGGCTGTTGTGGGTGGCTGGCTGGCTGCTTTCTCCCAGAAATGCTTAGTCTTTCTTTCCTCTATTACCATTTGGTCATGTCCCCCATTAATTTCCCAGACAGGCCCACAGATACCTGAACTTGGTGGCGAACATAGTTTAGGCTCAAGCTGGGACTCCCTTCTTTACACCACGGAGAGATGGCGTTTGAGGAGAGGTGAACCTGGAGCCACATGTCACGTGTGATGACTAGAACTAAAGTGTCCGGTGAGCACAGTTACTATCTAGGCTTAGAGGCGCTGGGGTTAGAGAGAAGGTGTGAGAAGGAGGAAGATGGGAAGCGGTCTGCTCTCTGGAGCCACGAGGAGGTGGTGTGTGTCCCGATGGCCGAGCGAGACACAGGAAGGAACTTGGTCCATGTAAGGGTATGTGCTGTCCTGCCTGATATTTAGGTGACAGCTGAGAGTCAGCATGACTAGTTTGTGTTTATATTAATTCAAAACTCTGTAATTATTTTTATTTTAGGACTATTTTTTCCACCTCAAATGTGAACATTCTCCTTGTGCAATAATGACAATTATCTTTAATAGTGATTCAGCCTGGAGATGAATGATCTCAGAGCCCTTCCATATGGCTGTGTGCTCTATTAAAGTAATTTATTTATGACCCAAGTGTGGATGCCTAGTGGTGTTGGAAGCTGCAGATGATGGTTTTGCTGTAGATTTTGCACGAAGCAGCAAGGACTGTTTACAACTCTGACACTTCATTTTAATTAGACAGATTTACTGTTTCAGAGAACAGTTTCTGGATCTGTTGTGGGTGATCATAATTGCTGTGCATGCTGTAGGGTGAATCAAAAAACTGTTCTGGAATATTAGTGGTGAAATTCTTCTCTTCTGATGCACGTCTTGGGCATTTAGGTTGGTGACTTTCTTTCTGAGGACTAAAGGATGTGTTATTATTCTGTGAGGTGTGGATGCCAGGTACTTAACACTTAAATTCTACCTCAAATTTAGGAGAAATGCTGTTCTCTTATTTGATGAACAACCCTCTAGAATTGTTCTAGATTCTATGTTCTCCTCAACCCGGAGGAGGCACAATCAGTGTCTCTCATATCAGCCCTTTCTTCTGTGGTGAGAACAGGAACAAACGTTTAGAGAGTGCTTATTCTTGGGGCAGTGGGAGAGGGGAGGAGTCGGTGGTCTCTAGTGTGTGATCCTCAGTAGGAGTGTGTCAGGGAAGGGTGGGCGTTGAGCTCCCAGACCAGGCCATACTCGAGGCTGACAAAGTGCCTCATTTGATTTTCAGTTTTAATGGTAAAGGGATGGGTAGGATATGCAAATTATAAAATAAAAAGGAAACACCTGAAATGAATACAAAATAATATTGGATGTACACTGTAATTGAAAAATAAGATGAAAAAAGAAAAACTAAAATTGAAAAAAAACGAACAGCTTGGACTTTGAAGTTGAGCGAAATAGACTTTGAATCCTGCATCTTCCAGTTGCTGGCGGTTTGACCTTTAATGAGTTTCCCGGTGTCTCTGAGCCTCGGCTTCTGCATCGGTGAATTATTGTTCACCTGGTCGGATGGTTCTGAGAGCTGAATGAAGTGGGGAGTGAGGAGCACCCAGCCCGGTGACGTACATTAGGGGAATAATGAACATCTGCTGGCCGGACCACCAAGCATCCATTCTTTGGCAACAGCATCTGATTTCCCTTTTGAGAACCATCCTCTTCCTGCTGCTTCAGAGGAAGTGCTGCCAGCAGAGCTGACTGACTCTATGGCCAACTTCGGCAGCGTAATGTATCGATAGAACTCAAAACTGCCTGCCTGGCGGCCGTAAAAAAGAAGGAAATCTTACCCCTTGCAACAACATGGATGACCTAGAGGGTATGATGCTAAGGGGAATAACTCAGCCAGAGAAAGACAAATACCATGTGATTTCACTTATAAAGAGTAAAATAAACGAACAAAACTGAAACAGGTACGTAGGTACAGAGATCAGACTGATGGTTGCCAGATGGGAAGTGGGGTTGGAAGGCGATGAAAAATGTGAAGAGATTGAGAAGTACAAATTGGTAGTCACAAAATAGTCACGGGGATGTAAAGTACAGCATGGAGAATATAGTCAACAATGTTGCGATCACTTCGTAAATTATCTGACTGTCTAGCCACTGTGCTGCACACCTGAAACTAATACAAAATCATGTTGAAAGTCAGCTGTCATTGAAAAAGAAGAAAATTAAAAAACAAAACAAAACTGGATGAGTAGCTTATCTACACGCCGCTGTAGTGACTCCTTCAGGGGATGGCATAGTTACACCAGGAGAAACACACCCCAGTGTGGGAGTTCCTGGGGAGGGACAGCTTTTCTCCTTTGAACTTGAACATAGAGAAGGACTGAAGCTGTCAGCAGCCACACTGCTCCCAGGGAGCCTCGGAATTAGGCCAATATATTGGAGATGGCAAAACCAAGAGGTATGATTTAAGACATAATTTGAATTACTGATCCCCAAATGGTCCAGCTCAATGAACTAATATACACTCGTTTTTACTCAAGTTCTTTACCTGCAATCAAACAAGTCCTGACATGCAAGGTACATAATATGTTTCAGTGCTTCTTTGTCCCCTTGTCCCCCACTTCAAGGAGGATCCTCCAGAGAAAGGACGAAAGCAGTTGAGTGTTCTTTCCGAATTCCTACCAGGAGGCAGAAAATGCAAGGAAGGGCTTTCCAGATTCTGCACTTTTATATACATAAACAACTTCCAAAATGTATTTCTATTAGAAAATAAAATTCGTAAAATGCCAACAACTACCATGTACTCTCACTATTTTCTCATAAAAGGAAAAAGCTTTTTGAAAATATATTCTAAAAATGATAAGTGCAGAATATATGAAAGGATAGCATTTTAAATGGAATAAATCTAGCTTTGAGAAAAATGAACTGCACCATCCTTATTTCATTTTATTACAGAGCAGCAAAAATGTCAACGGTGTTATAAATTCTAGGTCTGAAAGAAGGCTTCCTGGAATCAAAATCTGGCTGTACCACTCACTAGCTGTTCCTTAATTACTCTGAGTTTCTATTTCTTCCTCTGTAAAATGGAAATTATGATTGTATCTGTCACAGGAGATTTTGGTAAAGATTAAAGAAATCAATGTATGTAAAATGTAGAATGGTGCATGGCACATAGTAAATATTCAGTAAATATTATTGTTATTCTTGTTGTTGTTATAATGACTAATCAACACTCAGTGTACATGTCTGGAACAGATGACAGATTCCTGTTTCAGCCTTGACCCTAACTCTGCGACCTTGGGCAGGGCAGCCCAGCAGTCTGGGTTTCAGATGTGTGTGGGCAGAATGCAGGAATTTGGGGAGATCATCTCTGGAGCGCCAGGAACTCTGGGAATGCAGGACGCCATGCACATTCTCTGATTCTGCTCCTCCCTTGGCTGGGGGTTGGGGGGGGGATGGGCGGGTGGCAGTGAGGTGCCACCACTGGTTACGCAGTGGTCACATGGGACCGCCATCCATCCATCCGGCCCCAAAGTGTTCCTATTAGATGGCTGCTCTTCTTCCTGGGTGACAGGTTAGACACACGCGGGAGAAAGCCTGTTGGATGAGTGATGGAGGGACTCGGGGCAGGAAGTTTCTGAAGATGAAGCTGGGAAAACTCCAATGGTGCCTGACCCAGTGGGCAGCAGTTCTGTGCGTAAGGGCGGGGCGGGGAAGAGTGTGGCGACAGGATGTTGTTCCTTCTAACCTCTCCACTGCCCTCTGCTGGCAAAGCCTCGTGGCCGAGAAATTCTGCACGTTGGGTGTCCCACCTAGCCCTGAGCTCAATCCCGTCCTTGAAGGAAAGCTGAGCATCCTCCTGGGTGAAAGTAAAGAGGAGGTGATGAACTGTGGGTGTTTGGACATTATCTTTGCAAGGAAAGAAGAGTTCAGGTGGCTCGGATAGAGGTTACAGACTCTATTCAACTGAATGATGCAACTTCCTTTGCAAAAGCTGGGCTGGCATTTTAATAGGGCCTGAACGGTCAGGTATGTGATGGGATCTGGTCCCTGGTGGCAGTTTTCTTTCACTGGAACTGGTGTAAAATGTGGCTGGAACGGTGGGAGACAATGTCAGGTCTTCCTCTCCTTTTTGGAATCGCTGGTCCAGTCTCGCGCTAGCAGCTGTCGGAACTGTTCTTTAGAGAGCTAGCTGCGTTGTGGATTGTCCGTTCACTGTCTAATGGCACTTACGGTTCCCGGGAAGGGCAGGCAGATAGAGGAGAAACAAGAAGGGGGAAGGAAAAAGAAGAGAGAACATTAAAAAAGGAAAGAGAGGCAGTGAAGTCAAAGCAGGGAACCGGGTCTATTTTATTTCTCCACTATGAAGAATTTTTCTTAATTTTATTTTTCAGGTGGCTTTAAAATGCCTCTTCCCCCTTTGGACTTCCTGTTTTCATTTTGATTTCCTAAATAGTCCACTAAGTGTTTTTAAAACTCCATTAAGAGAGGAAGAGAGCTAAACCACACAGATGTGTTTGTCTTACTGTTCTTTAAACTGAATGTATGTGCATACATATTATAGTATTTATGTGTATGTTGTATTTCACAGTAAAAAAAAACATCAAAATAAAGAGAGGGAAGGAGAAATATTTAGTTTAAGAATGAAAAGGAAAACAAAATTCACATAAAGCATCCTCCTGTGGGTCAGTTATATGTTTTTAAAGACAGGAAGCAATAATGAATTTCAAGAACTTCAGGTTCCGGGACTCACAACACAGGCACATGCTCCGAGACGTCATTTCTACTGAGATCGTTAGTGCGGCTCATGAAGCTTGTGAACTTCCATCCAACCCCGGTGAGGAGCGCCGTGGAGCCCGTGAGAGGAGAGGGCTGCAGCACCCAGGTGAGTGTGACATTTTGCTGCCACAGGCTTTATGTTTCTGGGTCAAATCCACCTGGACAAACCTGCCCCGCTCCTGGCTCCAAACTGCTTTCCTGCTCTCTTTGAAGATGTGCCTTCTTTGTGGTGCTTACCTGAGGAATGAATAGATTCATTGAGAACCCTGATCTATGGGCGTGTGCCACAGTGTTAAGGAGGAAAGAGCAAATAAGACCTTCTTCTGCTTCAGCCCAAGACTTAACCTAAACAGGAGAAATATGTTACGGACTGAATGTGTGTGGCTTCCCACCTGCAATTCATATGTCGAAATCATCACCCCCAAAGATGATGGCGTTAGTAGGCGGGGCCTCTGGGAAGTGATTAGGTCAGGAGGGTGGAACCCTCATGAATGGCATTAGTGTCTCTTGCCAGACACCAAGTCTGCCAGTGCCTTGACCTTGGACTCCCCAGCCTCCAGAACTGTGAGAAATAAATGTTTGTCATTTCAGCTGCTTCTTCTCTGGCATTTTTGTCAGAGCAGCCCAAATGAACTGAGGCAGAATGGAAAAGAGTCACATCCGGCACAAGCTCATTCTTGGTGGCACTGCCTTTGGTGTCCCCGAATTTCCCGTGTTAATTTTCTTGACCCCACTTCAGTTCTCTTCAAGTCTCTGCCCCATCTGGGAGCTCACAGGCGTCTTGCCCTACCCCTATTTTCTCCCTCACTCACTCCCTCTGTTTCTCTGGTTATATGTAAATATAAAGCTTCTCCAGAACTAGCCGTCAGAACAAGACTCCTTTAGTAACCAGATTCGAGTTTGGCAATGCAGAGAACCTTGTCCATTTATTAGTTTTGGTGTTCACATTTCAAGTCAATGAAATCTAACCAAGATTTCTGAGAACTCCAGCTACATAGGTTCTGGGAATAGCAAGGTGAAAGGCGTGGCTCGTGTCCCCCAAAAGCACACAGTTGGCTGTACTTTGGGGCCACTTGTATTGCTCTTGCCAAGTCCCCAGAATAGCATGACTCCTGCATATACTTTAGTTTGTTAGAAAGATTGAACCCACATTTAGTAATATCATTGATGATTGTTACTTAGTCAAATTTACTGGGAAAAAGAAAGAGACCAAATATTTCCATTACTTTTTTGCTCATAGAAAAGGCAGTTGTGTTAGAGGTACCTGGCTATTGAAAAAGTCCTAAAGGAGTTGAGGGGTGACAAGGTGGGCATCAGGGGGGTCAGTGAGCAGCTGTCAGGATGGTGTCATGCTTGTGGGCATGTGGCTGCTCAAACTCACAGACCCTGACCTTAAGGACCCGCACGTGCTAACAGGAAACAGAAGGAAGGGGGAACAATGATACTGTGCCTTGTGCGGATTTAATTCTCAGGAAGGAAGTAAAATAGATGTTGTTCCAAAGACTTGATGTGTGGCTACTTCAAATCTATAACTATTTTTCCTTGTTCTGGAGAATGGGCTTATCACAACATGAATCTCCTTCCAATAAATAGAGAGCTGTGCTACACAAAATGCAGAAGCTTAAATCTTCACCGAACTTCAGTTATCAAGGAATGAAAAATGATTCAATTTGCAAAATCCGCTTAATTGTTATGCTTTGCCTTTTATGTAATGCGTTTATTCCTCATGATTAAGTTGCTTAGATGAAAAGAAAACAATTCAGTTGATTGGAGCAACTTCAAAATTCTGGAAAATTGACAATGTCAAGGTGGCAGATGAAACTTTTCACTTTTGATTTAGATGTTGGCATGTTGCTAATCTTAATGTCAGATACCTGAGTTTGAAGCTGGCCCACCACTTACTATGTTACCCCGACAAGGTTTTCAGCCTCTCCATGCGTTACTTCTGTATGCTGGAGGTAGTAACAGTGCTAATTTCATAGGATCCTTGTGAGGACTAAATTAGTTCGTCAAATGAAACATTCAGAAGGGCCCCTGGCACAGACTGGCCCCTCCATACGAGTGTAATTATCGTCATCATCTATCCCGACAGGTTAATTCACTTGGCATCAAACATTTGCTTTCGATGAAGAAGACGGCATTTGCATTGTTTACCGTTCAGTGAAGTTCAGCTAAAAAATATCTGTGATGAGACGACTCTCGCTTGTAGGTACAGTCATTGCACACAGTTTCACCTCATGCTGCTGGTCACTTAGTGTGTTCCCTTCACTGGCTGCTTCACAACCATGTAATTCACGGATGACTCAAATGACTGAAAGAACATTAGCCTTTCTGTTTCTTTCTTTATTTAGGGTTGAAGCAAGTAGTAGTTAGTTGGCTCTTGAAAAGAGAAATTGGCCAATGGGTTTACTGTAGACATGTTTTTCTCTGTTCTTTCTCTCTGGCTGTACAGGGAAGAACAATAAACGCCCCAGTGCCTCATGTGGGGCAGAAGGAAGCTCGCTCCAAGACTCACCTAGTGCCTCTCCATGGCCAATCTCCACAGCCAGGGGTGTTTCAATTCACTCCAGAAGAAACGGCTTTGAGATTGGCTTCAGAAAAGCAAAAAATAATTAGATTTATTGAATAGGGGTTAAAGACCATTCATAACCTTCATGTACATACATAATGAATATATAGAGAATGCTGTATGCATTTATTGATTTACTGAAGACAAAAGAGAGTATTTGTTGGGTTGTTAGGGATAACATTTTATGTAGCTGGTATAAGATGAGCAAATTCTAGAATGGGGCCTCCTTAGGCCCAAGGGGTGCCCTTTTATGCATATAGTTTGTTTCTTATTCTCACTTGTTCATGTAGGACCTCTATCTAAAAAGCCCTCCCTATCCACTACCCCCTGCTAACACCAGTCCCCTGGTTTGCCTATTTATAAGCCGCTGGTGCTGCCTCTGACTGCTGTCCTCTCCTCTTCTGGAGCTGTGGGTGGAAACCACTGACAAATTTTCACTGTCTTAAAACTGCCTTTAGCGAGTAGCTGCCTCCTACAATGCCTCTGTTTGAGCTGTGGATGACTTGAGGTGACCCCACTAGGGATGCCCAGGAGGCCCCCATGCACCAAAGTGCAGGAATATTTTCTGAGGCCTCAATGAACCAAAGCCAAGCTGGGTTATGTGCAACAGTGAATCTTGCCTCCATTCTGTTAGTTTTTCCACAAGTCCCAAAACAGAACTTACTTTGCACCCAATGTCATATAGAAGTATTAGCAAGCTGTAGTTTCATTCGATTTGGCCTGTAGGCCTATGTGCTTCCCAGGATGCGAAGTGCAAATGTATAAGAAATGAGCTAGAAGGCAACTCTGAGCCATAGACGCCACGCTGAAGTCGATGGCATTTCCTCCTCCGAAGCCTGAGGCTTTGCTATTGGACCACGTCTTTAGGTCTGACATTTTGATATGAATTTTTCTCAGGCTTCTGACCGGTTGTCCGTCAGTATTCAGGCTTACTTGGGGGAAGGCGTTGCCTAAGGCTCAGATTGGATTTAAGTTTTTAGGAGTTTGATGAAACTCAGTAGAGCTTCTTCAGCTTCTTGCTCAATAGGATGTGAGTTGGGGAAAGACCAAAACTTTAAAATATCCGGAAAGACTGGTAGTCAAGGAAATTTAAATGACAACGTCAATGCATTACCTGATGTTAGACTCTAGTCTACATATTTATTTGGAACACACACATACACATTTAAAGGTAGGAAGAAAATGTACTAAATTATAATAGTAATTATTTCTAGGGTGGTAGGATCATAGCTTTTTGAGTTTCAATTTGTTTATTTTGTTATATTCTCTACTTTTGTTACAATAACATGCATATTTGTTTAATACTCGCAAAAATATTAACTATCTTTTTAAAGAGAATAAGTATAAGGTAAGGGTAGGTGGCAAATGACAGAGATGGAACTGTGTGGCAGACCCTTCTGTGTGGCATGGGCCCAGCTCCCACTCGGAGATGCACAGGACCCACGCCCACAGATGGGTTCTCTCATGGGTAATCAGATTTGCAATATACTTAAACTGTTTTGAGATTTGCTCTTTGCTAAAAATTCCCTCACCATGCCAATGCTTACTGTAACTTCCTAAAATCCATGCTGAACCTTGCAGGCCCAGTGTAACTGGCTGCCTATTCATTTATTAATATCCTTCTTCTGTGATGTAATGAGGGGCATTGGCTCCTTTGTTGAACTGGGATAGGAAGAACCATCTTGGAATGTGAGGAGATATTATTAGAATAAAGGCCTGTCATGGTGGAGGCCGTGGCTTTTGCTCCTCTTGAGAGAAAAGCCATGCTGTCATCCTATTTCCTCCACCAGACTTGGTAGTCCGTGTGTGTATGTTTTAATTCATCCATAATGACGTGGACACTGCTGGCCAGTGTCTGCATCAGAACTAACAGATTATGATAACAATGTAATACAGAGAGAATGTCCAAAATTGCTGAATACCCCTTTGCAACAGCATGGATGGACCTAGAGAGCATTATGCTCAGTGAAATAAGCCGGTCAGGGAAAGACAAGTACCATATGATTTCATTTGTATGCGGAATCTAATGAACAAAATAAACAAACAGGCAAAAGAGAGACTCATAGGTGGAGAACAGAAATCTGTCAGAGGGGAGCGGGTAGAGGGGCTGGGTGAAACAGGTAAAGGTTGATTAAGCAAGAAAAACACACAATAACAAAAAAAACCCCTCATACACAGACAGCAGTGTGGTGGTTACCGGAGGGAAAGAAGGAGGTGGGGGAGACAGAGAGGGTAAAGGGGGGACGAATGGGGATGGAAGGGGGCTTGACTGGAGCTGGTGAACACACAATCCAATACACAGATGAACGTACTACAGAATTGTACACTGGAAACGTATATAATTTTATTAACCAATGTCACCCCAATAAATTCAATAAAAAACTACAATGAGATACTGAATACTTTTATATCAGTTCTTTGATCATTCTCAGTCACATCGAGAAAACTAAGCATAGCAGGCCCAATACGAAGAGCTATGCTTCAACCTCATTGTGTGAATTAGTATTGGGTTTGGTATTTGCACGGCTTCGAGACATCCAGGCAAAGGTGAAAAGTGGTCCGTCACCCAACATTTACATTTCGTGTACATGCCGGCATATCCATGTGACTTCAGTCTTGCTTTCTGTTCAGGTGCTTTGACATTGTATAGGCAGAGTGATAATGAGAGCGTTTAAAGGAAATACCATAGCATGTGCATAAAACGACATCTTTTTTCTCTTATTAGCCAGGGCTAAGCGGCTGTCTGGAAGGAGATCTCTAAGAAAGAAATAGGGGCAAACATTCTCTTTCCCAGAGAATTCTGTTTAAGAAACAAATCCTTAACTTAGGCTAAGCCAGTTCAACTAAAATAAGGTTGACCTTGATAGTGTTAGGAGTTTATTGCACTTGAATGAATACTATATTCGAAAAAACTCCACTAAGAGCTTGTGTTCCTAGCCTTTCAGAATCAATGAAGAAATAACTTAAAAGCATCCAGAAATGAAAATGTTATGTTGTCTCAAAAGTAAACTCTTTTTTAGGGCAAGGCCCCTCAGACAGGTTAAATCCTTCCTTAAGCGTAGTTCCCAGTCATGGCCTTGTTCTGAAACCTTCCATGGATTCTGTGGAATTCCTTCTTCTTCTTCTTCTTCTTCTTCTTCTTCTCCTTCTCCTTCTCCTTCTCCTTCTCCTTCTCCTTCTCCTTCTCCTTCTCCTTCTCCTTCTCCTTCTCCTTCTTCTTCTTCTTCTTCTTCTTCTTCTTCTTCTTCTTCTTCTTCTTTCAGGAGACAGAATCTTTGTTTAAACAAAATTATGGTAGATTATGATAAATGTAGAGAGTACATGGAAAAACTGACTATTGAAGCAAAATATTGACTGTGTTTCTTCATTTTAAGAATTGTGTCAGAATTCATCTTAGAGGAAGACATATCCTTTTGTTTGAGAAAACAATCAATAGATTATGTGAAGGCAAGGCGTCAGCACAGCCTGCAGGGACAGAGTGAGGGCAAAAAGATCATCAGAAGCAAAAAGGTAATTGCCTTGGTTTGAGGGGTTCGTTGCCAAGATTTCAATTCACTGGCTTTTCAGTTCCTTTTTTTTGGGAACGGGTTTCTGAGGCCGAGCATCCCCACCCCCCTATTAGGAACAGAAATATTGCTTTTGAGTTTTGTTTTCCTTTTCCGCATTATCATTTCCTTAGGATATCTTTGAATTCAGTAAAGCTGATTATCATAATAGGCTAATACCTGTTTTGTTTGCAAGCGGCCTGGGGAGTGCAGGCAGCTGACTACTGTTCCCTCACTACCCCCCCCCCCCAACCCCATCTCTCACACACACACACACACACACACACACACACACACACACACGGGGGTGGATGGCTGCTTATGGATGGAACGACTCATGGAGAAGTGGGAGATATATCCAGGAGTCATCAGAAAGAAAGGGGAACAGCCATTTGGATTTTGAGGAGAAATGATCCAACTAAGACACCTCAACACATCCAGAGGATCCCCGGAAATATTAAAAAATGACTAAATTCTCTGTTCATAAGATGGAATTTTGGCCTATTTTATTTGGATGTTAAGAAAAGAGGACACTTAAAAGACTAGGCCATTTGGAAGCACTCAGATTCTATACAAAATGGATAAAAGTGGAGATTCTCTGGTCACGGGGCAGGGGGCAGGGCTGTGGTCTCACTGAAGGGTTCTCCAGGCCCCCGGAAGACTAGCTCATTCCTGACCTACTCCACACGGTCAATGAAGGCTGGCTGAATGAATGATCAAGCCAACAAATGACCAGTAGCCAGCAATACAGGCCCTCTGTTTAAAGCTGGTCACTGTAAGAGGTATATCCAGGGCCAAATTAACTGACTGAAAAATGAAATATTTAGACAATGGTGCCATTAGACAAGTTTGAGTAAAAAAAGTCTTTTTAGTCCAGATAATGCCAGAGAAATTCTTCTATCTCAGGATTATGAGAACATATCAGACTGGTTATAACATCTAGAGAAACGATCAATTTGTAATCTGAATTTTTATACCGAATACAAAGGATTTTAAAAATTTATCATCTCTTTTTTTTAATTAGCAGAGAAAATTTGTCTGCTTCAGTAGGTATGACTAAATAAATAAAGATTACTCATTTCACAGGAACATAGTTCTTTTAGAGATGTATTTGAACCATTATAGTTTAAAAAATTCTGTCTGTACATATCTGTTTATCATGAGAACAAAAGAGAGGGACTGGAATGGAGAAGTGTAATGGACATGTTAAAAGTTTGGAGACAGAATTGTACGGGTGAGCTAGAACTGCTTTCCCCCCCTATTTTAGGATAAGCACAGAAAGGCCTTGTTAGAATGAAAATCCATGAAATTTCATTTTTGCAAGGAAAATAAGAGATAGTGGGTCCTGCAAGGTGTGGGACAGGCGGTGCCAGCATGGAGCCCCAAATGTAACCCTGCTGGGCAGGAAGGCCATCATGACAAGGTCGGGTTGGTCTGCTGGGCCTTGGGCAGTGTTTGGATGGGTTTTGGTCTTTGTCTCCATGGTATAAAGCTAGGGGTGAGAAGAAAGAATTGGATCTTTTATCACACATTTATCAGGACTCTGAATGTCCTCCCCTCCAGATCTCCTTGTTAAAACTTTATTTAGTCCACTATTTGCTGACAGCCTATTTTATGCCAGGCATTGTGCTAAGGATGTGAATGGAATGCAACACTGAAGAAGGTAGTCTCTGCCCTCAGGGAGCATGGACTGGAGGGATACGATCAACACAGAAATCGTAACAACACACAGCTTTGTGCTCTGAAGCCAAGTGTGTGATCTTCTAAAAATGTGTTGTGGGTGGGAGTTGGGGTGTGTAGGATGGAGTGTGCGTGAACACTGGTAGTCGGGGGTGTCTTTTTTAAAGACATGGCATCTGACCTGACCTTCATTTAAAATAAAAGACAACTGCCTTTATTTTAAAGAATTTCCCATACACCCTGACTGGTATGGCTTAGTTGGTTGGAGTGTTGGCCCGTAAACCAAAAGGTCATGGGTTTGATTCCCAGTCTGGGCTCCGGGTACTTAACTAGGTTGTGGGTTTGAACTCTGATCGGGTCACGGACAGGAGGCAACTGATTGATGTTTCTCTCTCTCTCTCTCATTCTCTCCCTCCCTCTCTCCCCCGCCCTCCTCCCTCTGGAATCAATGGACACAACCTCAGGTGAGGATTTTTTTTAAAAAAGAATTTACGACATAATCCAGCGATCTTATTTTGGGTATACAGTCAAAGAAAATAAAAACAGGAAACTGAGGGATTGTCTGCACCACCACGTTCATTGCAGCATTGTTTGCAGTAGCCAAGATACAGAAACAAGCATATATTAACAGGTGAATGGATAAACGGAATTTTACTCAGCCACAAGAAAGAAGAAAATTCTGCTGATGGAACACATTATGATAAGTGAAATGCCAGACAGTGAAAGACAAATACTACATGGTATGACCTCCAGGTGGAATCTAGAAAAAAGTAAAACTCGTGGGGAGGGTGGAAAAGTGGTGGCCAGGGCCTGGGGGAGTGGAGGAAATGGGGAGAGGTTGGTAAAAGGGCACAAACTTTCAGCTATAAGATGAACAAGGTCTGAGAATCTAATGTCCAGCCTGGTGACGATGGTGGATAACACTGTAGTGTATGACCGGAATTTGCTAAGATAGTAAAACCTAAATGTTCTCACTAAAAAAAAGATAATTATAGGAGGGAATGGAGGTGTAAACTGGGTGGTGAGAATCCCTTCACAACGTATAGGTCCATCAAATCATCACAATGCACTATTTAGCTCACAATTTTATAGGTCAATTATACCTCATTAAAGTTGAAGAAACTCTTGATTTTTTCGTGAGAAAAAAAAAGAATTTATTACCTCCTACTTTCCTCCCAGCAATCTAAGTGGTTAAACATGTCCTTTATGACTGGGGACACTGACGTCCCCGCAGGATGACTGAGTTACACTCAATGACAAATGGTTTATCTGATAGAAAAAGCCGACTCTCTTAATTCATAGTCTCCTGAATCTCACCAGAGAAAACAGGTGACATTAAAACCCAGAAGGACACATTCCGGGCATGTGGTACCTGTAAACCTCCATCGGAATGCTTTCCAGCAAAAAACAGAAGTTGATTTTAATTTCCAAGTGACTAGCCTTCAAATTTGTAAAGACAAGGATGGATTTCTCTTTAAACATTATTTCTTGGTAGACCGAGCATATAGTAGTTTAAAACTACACACCTATGCTTTCTCTTTTCCTGAAGTCTGTGAGTGATTTAAACTCGACGGACGGCAGCGGTGATGACTCTGAGATCCTCATTATTCCTTCTCTGTGCTCGCATTCTCCTCACGCTTGCCTCTCTCATTGTGCACTGAGATATTTTAATGAGTTTCCGAATGATTGTTTTCCGCTTTCCCTAATATCCCCACTCAGGTCACTGAATGAGAGGAGAGCGTTTTAGCAAGTGCGAACGGAAACAAAAAGTATCATTAGCAGAGAACTGCTGAAGTCACAGCTATTAGGAATGTGCGATGTCTCGTGACTACAAGTGCGGAAGAGACACTGCCAGATGGAAGGGTTAATTACTAGACGTTGGCTTCAAAAGAAGACGGGGCGGCTTGTAAGATCCTTCTGTCAACTGCAGCAGAGAACACATTTCTTCTCCTGGCGCACACTGTGGTGACTGAGTGTCTGTTCCCTGAGTGTGTTCGGTGGAAGAAGCATACGCACGGATCTTTACATCCTAACTTTCCTGTGGGGTTTCACCATCAACACACTGGGAATCTGCCTACCAGACACAAAATAGCAGAGTCTTCATGTCTAAAACAAGGCCAAAATAATGAGCTGTGAATAAGTTGGCATGTTCTAGAATGTTCTCCCAAGTTTCTCTTTTTCTGTGCCCCACACATGTGACATCTGAATTTCTTCCTACCCCAGGGATCCGGATGAATGCTTAATCTACACAAAAACTTTAATCTCTCCTGTGTATAAAGCATCAGTGTGAAAAAGTATATATAATCACAAAAAACACCAGGTTGTATAGTTTTCAGGAGCTTTTTTCACTTATTTCCTTCCATGACAGGACTTGGGTATGGAGCCGCGAGATTGTTCTTTCCAGGCAGATCACAGATGACTTTAGAGAAGCAACTTGTGTTGCCCTCCTATTAGTTCTCTGGAGGACGGATGTTGAATATTCCTGTGATGCACCAAATTGGTTAGTTCTGCAGTTCACAGTTAACCCCTACACCTTATGCACAGCAGGCATTCAATAGGTGCTTTAAATAAATAAATATAATGATTTATTATATTGGGAAAGTCCCTAGACAAAACTATGAAATCAGAACAGTGAAGAAAAGACTCTTGTATTTGCATGCAAAGCTTTATCTCTGGCAATGCAATAAAATGGCTTCCATCCCAATTTAGGAAATGTCAACATTGATAAAAAAAAGGAGGAGCCTCAATGAAACATACAAATGTACAAGTAGGCAGCCACCCACTGGCTGTATAAAATGAACCCATTGAAATTCTATGGATAGCCTCAGTATTTCCACATTTCCGCATGGGAATGACTGTTCCGAATATCTGGTATTTGTATGTGTAAAAACCAGTTGTTTCATTTAGATGTGAATGCGACTCTCACCAAGGATGCCGTACCAGACATTGACAACTAAAGATACTTGGAAATAAGCAATTAGAAAATGTGGAAATCAGGCCAGTATTGTGAAGGAGTAACCTTGGATGTCAAGCTGGAAGAATTAAGGTGTTTGAGACAAGTCTTACGTTAATAATAGGTATCTATATCTTCACAGACCAAACAACAGACCAATGACTTCATTACCAAGACTCCTAGTTTTGGACTAAATTATTACTTTCAACCTTGTATTTGGTGTTTTTTCCCTCTTTAATTTAGGGGGGAAAAAACCCATTTGTGACCATGTCCAACAAAGTCCAGGGAATCTTTGCATAGTTTTGGCCTGAAAATCCTTTCATCATGTAACCCCATTGTCTTTCCATATTTATTTGTCTCTCTGCTAGATTGTAAATCCTTGAGGGCAGGGACTGTGTCTATTTCATTTGTCTCCGTGTCCTCAGAGCCTAGCACAGTGTACGGGGAGCATTAACGATGGTGCGCTTGTTAATGTCCTTGTGCTATCAATTCTGAGTCATTCTACACAAAGTAGAACATTTGACTTTTTAACGATATTATTTGCTGCACTTGAGAATGTGATTTCATTATATCCCTGTTCAATTTTTTATTCATCATAGAAAGCATTTCAGCTTTTAAAGTAGAAGGCAAAGGGAAACAGAGTGAACTGCTCTCGCTGGAACAATTTAATTCTGTCCATGAAAGACATATATTGATGGCGCATCTATAGTGACGTAAATTCGTATTTGAATCATTGGCAATATGACTTGTTCCCAAATTAGAGAAGAGATCTGTCTCCCACAGCTCTACGTATTTAAAGTGTAATTTTCTCAAATTAATTGAGATGGGAGTATGAAAAACTTTAGTTTTTATGTCATCACTTCAATATTGAGTGACTTGGGGTAAGACTGTCACAGTGCTGTAGATTCTGTGTCTCATTAAACAGAGTTAGTGGTGTCTGCCCTGAGGCTTTGAATACAGGCGGGATGAGCTGCTGTTGGTTCCGGCACAGGTGCGCGGGCAGATAACCTAAATCACGCGTGACAATATGGGAAAGGGTCCGACACAGCAGCGAGGCAGAGATAAAGCATTCTAGGAGACTGTAGAAAATTAATTCATCCTTGAAGTAGTTTTGAAATATCAGTTATGAATCAAGAATCTGTAAGAAATGAAGAAGGGGAAGAGACAGATGGCAGCTCTGTGCTCCTGGACCAGGGCTCTTACATAAGACCTGGTGAAACAGGATTCAGTCCCAGGATGGCCGGATTGTGCTCTGAGGAAGCAGGAAACTGAGAGCAGCTGGTTGAGGTGATTAACAGTGTGGGGAAGAGAAAATAGAAGCTTCTGGATGGCAGGTTTTGAAGCACAGATGCGATCAATTACATTATCACCCAAACCTGAAACTTTGAAGCTAAGTATGTATGGAATTTTGATACATGGCATATGGTGTTTCAAATATAAAATTTATAGACCATCTGTCACATCCAGTGGGGCTTAACTCTGGAAGGATCACTGAAGACTGGAGAACCTGCTACATTTTCACACCCAGAGGGACTAGGCAATCAATACGTATTAACTGAGTAGTCATCGTGGATGCAAGTCTCATTGCTGTAGAGTTAATAGACAATGTGGAAAATATGGTCTTGACCTTCAAAACCCAAGGGAAAACAAAAACAGAAGGGCAGACAGAGTGCATGGCTTTTGAGTGACTTTAGGTCTTGGGCTTTAGTTTCGTGGTCCATCATCATAAACACTGTTGTGCATTCACCATAAATCCTCTCCCCCCTCTCTGGCTTCTTCTTACCTGCTTGGCAAAGCCACAACCCTGGTAGGTAGAATCCCTCTGCCTTTCTAAGCCTATATCCATGCTACTGAATGTCTCTGGAGAAAAAACATGCAAGCCGGTTGTCTTGACTCACTTTAAATTTATGACCATAAACCTCAAGGGGGTTTTGATTATGCTAGGCCATTAAACTACCCATCCCCAACTCTGTCCCTCCCTCCCTGATGCTCATCTAAAAGAACTCTTTCCCACTTTCTCTGCTTTGCTTACCTGTTCTCATTCTTAAGTGATACATCTTTATGTCACCGAGAAGCTTGAAACAATCAGGAAGAGTTTCTAGAAAGCCACATGCCATTTACTTCCCTACCAACAACTGCATCTGTACCCCCTGCTTTCTTGCCCGTTCCTGTCTAAGGCATTTTTGCTTCTGTGGAAAGCTAGTTGTTCCACTTGTCCGTAAGACGTCATCACCTTTTGCCTACTCGAGGATATTGCTTTAGAAACTCTTTATTCTTTCCCCTATGCATCACTGCCCTCTCTCCATTCTAGATCGGCACTTAACCCCACTGTTATTTCTCTCATCTTAAAAGAAACAAAATCTTCTCTGACTCCACTTCTTCCATCAGCTACTGCCTTTATTTAATCACTTCTGTAAAAAGTTAAGTGCTTCCAATTTCTGTCCTCCTGTTCACTCTTCAATCACTCCAGTCAGATGCCACAGATTCCACCAAAACTGCCCTCACTGAGGCCACCAGTAACCTACACGTGGTCAGTTAGAATGGTCCATCCAGAGCCTCCTTCCACAGCAGCATTTGGCCCTTCCCTCCTCCCCAAACTCACTAGAAGAGTCTTCATTGGACTCTTACCTCATCGGCTGCTCCTTCTTAGTCTACTTTGTTGCTTTCTCCTCTTCTCCCTGCCTTCGATGTTGGAGAACCCTAGGGCTCTGACTTTGGTCTTCTCATTTTTTTCTATGTTTTCTTATTCATTTTATTTAGATCCATTTTGTTCAGATACATATAACATCCACATAGATCCACATAACATCAGTATACTGACTTAAATTTGCAATTCCAACCCAGAATTCTTTCCTAAATTCTAGACTTTTTTACCCAACTACCTACTCACCTACTTGGCATTTCTCCTTGTTGGGGCTGGGCGGGGGGCTAGCAGATATCTCAGATTCAGCTGGTGTGACTCAAACTCTTGGTTGTTATGCAGATCTTCCCTCCACCTACTCCACCAGTAGCCTTCCCAAACTCAATGGATGACAATCTGATTCCTTCTGTCAACCTTGCAGTCACCTTGGGCTTTGCTCTTTTTCTCACATCCTACATTCAATCTATTGGAAAACCTCCCGATAAATCCAGAATTCAAGCATTTGTTACCAAGCCACTGTAACCATCCTCATCTGAGTTATCATCTTCCCTCACCTGGTTTCCTCTAGGAGTCTCCTACGTGATCTTTCCTACTTTCTTATTATCCTACAGCAGCAGAGCGATTCTGTGAAAATGCAAGTCCACTCAGGACACTCCTCCCTTCAAATACCACCTGACTCAGAACAGAAACCAAAGTTGCAGGATCCAACATGTTCGATCTCTCAGCCTCCCCTCCTCCTTCCCTTCCACAGTGTCATCTCTCTGAGACACACAGGCCACCTTCCTGCGCCTCAGACTTGATCTGTGCTCTCTCGTTCATGGGCCCTGCCTGGAATGCTCTTCCCCCAGATGTGTTCTTGGTTCAGCTACTCAGCTCGTTCTAGTGTTTGCTTGTATCTCCCTTTCTTAATAAGTCCATTCTGACCGCTCTCTTTATTACTTCGCATTGCTCTGACCCCTTACACTCCTGCTGCCACTTACTCTTCTTGGCTCTTCTTCTTTTTTATAATATGCATTATCTTCTTACATATGTTTTATATACACACATATATGTGTATATATAGACTTTATACACATACACATTCATATACATATATATCATTTACCAGGAATTTTTTTGTTTGCTTATTATGTCTCTTTCCTTATCCCCAGTGATATTCCCTGAGAGCAGAGATCTTTGCTTACTAACGTACCCCAAGCTCCTTGAACTCTGCCAGGCATGCAGTATGTGTTCAATAAATATGTATTGAATAAGTGAGTGAATAGTGGTAGCCTTGAGATCATCATATGTGCTAAAATTTATTGAAGTGCTTCTTTGCTTCTCATCTGTCTTCTGAGCATATTTCTCAAATATTCTAGAAAATTACATAGCCATAAGTCCCAGATAATTGTGGAGGTAGAGATTTACAGTCCTCTTATTTTGTGGATAAAAATATAAATAGTGTCTGCGTTTTTAAATGAAGTCTTAGGTTTCTTTGGCTTCACACTTTTTTATTTTATTCTAGCAAATTATCTTGCCTGAGGACTTGGAACTAGTTCTTTGCAATGAATAGTTGCTGTAGAGAGAGGAACTCTGCAAATTCAAATACAAAGGGCCAATTGTAAGAATGTTTGGGGTAAAGTTGCATATCGCAAACATTTACAGGAATGAAATTCTGTTGTGGATTTAGTAACATCAACATGTACTTGAAGGCTTTCTGTAAAAAAAATAAACCTCTTTTGAGTGTATTGAGTACAGACTGTAGACTTCAGCTTCTAAAGGCTACTGACACTGTGTACCATGGCTAATGCTATTCAAATTAGCGATTATAAAGTTGGAAACTATTTTATTGGCTTTTTCTTTATAGGACTCAAATCTGGTCTTTTTTTCCCCTTTGCCTTTTTTTTCTCCTTTGTGCTTAATGGCAAATGAAGTGATCACTTTTATGTATAAGAAATTTGTTTTTGTCAAGTATAAGAATGTAAGAAGAAACACTATAAACACATTCTCCTGTTTTTAGATAAGATTAGCCCTTGCAACCGGAAGTATGTTAAGATGGGAAAACCAACAAAAACACAAGAACTTCAACAACAACTGGATGCTGAGTACAGTAGGAGACCCAGGTTTATGTTCTAACCCTGCTGTCACCATGAGTTAGAAGCTTCAGTGTCTGGCAATTTGGGTCTGAGTCAATCTCCTTCTCTTTAATATTCTTTACATTTATAATTTATTTCTCCATTATGGTTATGCTGTTTTGGGAAAAGAAAAAAGCATACTATTCCAGATTTAATTAACCTGTAAAGCTAAGGAGATAATTTCTATGACTAAATGCCAGCTATTACATTCAAGCGATTTATCTGTACCGACCAGAAAACAATATGAGAATCTATATTAAAACTTCCTTTGTTTATCCTGTGGAAGCATTAGTGGGTGCACTTAGTATGATTCAAGATGTGAGTAGCATGGTGGTTACTCTTTTCCTCGGCAAGCTGAGCCCAATTGATTTGTGTTGTTGACTTTGGACTCAGCCACAGGAATAATTTGGGTCCTCCTTTCCTTAGTCAGCCATCACTCCTGTGTCAGTAACCTGGAGACGGTGTTATCAAAATTTGACGTCTGGAGGCCTATAGTGAGGGAGCCTCGTATTTCCTTTTCTGTATCAATCTGTTAACTCTTGTCCGTTCTCCCTGTGGGAGCAGAGACCCCCTTAGCACCATTGTGTAACCTTAAACCAGCAGAGTGCCAGGAACTCCAAGGCTGTTTAGGAATGAAATGAAGGAATAATTGAATGAATACATGAAGGAATAAGTGAATGGAAAAAATGAATTCAGTTTGGGCACCATGGCATGAAGAGTGATTTAGACCATGAACAACTTTCCAGTTGGAAGGATAAAGAACTATAAGAAAACAAACCCACACGAATAAGATAAAGATTCAGTTCATTCCAAGGCAGGGGCTCAGCTGTGAGGAGGCAGAGAGAACCTTCACCGTACCGGATGGGGACAGAGCAATAGGGCTCCTCCAGCCACCTTGGCTAAGCTGCAGGGTTCCTGGAATCTAGTCTGATTTTGGAGGGACAACTGAAATTTGTTGGATAATAGAAATTGCTCTCTCTCTTGCCCTCTCATCAGACACTTTTCTCTTTGGTAGTTGGACTTAAAAAAATGTTTTTTAATGTTGTCAATTACAGTTGGTTTACGATATTATGTTAGTTTCAGGTGTATGATATTGTGATTAAACATTTGTGTAACTCACGGAGTGATCACCCAGATAAATCTAGTATCCATCTGATACCACACACAGTTATTACAATACCATCGACTGTATTCCCTATGCTGTACTTTGCACCCCCATGGTTATTTTTCAAAATGGCAATTTGTAATTCTTAATTGCTTTACCAAAGTTGCAATTGAAGTTTTCATTTGCATTTTCATAAGCTGGAGCATATTTATACTTGAGATTTATATTTGTATTTTTCCTTTTCATTTTCTTATGGACTCTTGAAAAACCGTTCTCATTTTCATTACATCTAAAGAATTACATCAGAACTTGTTTTTCAACTTAATTCACCTCTTGAATTACCAAAATCCAATTACCGGAAACATCTCAGAATGTCTCATTTGTCTTTGGTTTCTCTCTTATACCTTGCTAGGGGCTAGGACACAGAAGGCCGCCAGTAACTGCTCACAGAATTAAACATTCAAGCACCTTATGATGATCAGAGTTTCAAAGGAGTTTTTAATGCTAACGTGTATATTTCAGAGCCCTTTATTTAACATGTGCTTTGAAAAATGTAAATTAGCTTTTGTTAGAAAATTAGGAAAGTTAATACACATGGTTTATTCAGTTGTTTACACAACTCTAATCAGTGGTGCTAAACTTCAGAAGCCCAAAAGATTTCTTTTCACTCTGCAGGTTTTATTATGATTCTGATGATTTCATTACTATTTATATGACTTTTCTGATTCTTTTTGTATTAGGAAGTGGAGAAAAATTACTTTTAATTTATGTTTCTCAGAATATATGTTTATTATTTTAAATCTGAAATTTCCTATCTAAACCCATTTTTTGTATGCCAAGTTGTGCACTACTGTGTATTTTTATGGTTATTAAAAACATACTTTGTTAAACCACATACGTATTTACTAAAATTTTACAGCAAATTAAATATTAGTTTTTTATTTTTCTGTCTTACTTTCTGGGTGTAACTCCCACAGGATTCACAGATAAGAAGAAAGCAGTTTGCTTCTGTCACTTTGATTATAAATGTTCATAGTGTTTTTCAGAATACTTGCTGTTTTACATTTTCTTCTATTATGAAATGAAAGTTCTGTCTGGCTGTCTTATGTTGAGCATTTATTACCATTTTAAAAATTTATTACTTCAGACATGACCGATAGACCATGATATAATGTTCTTTAATTTTATTTTCATTTACATTTCAATATATTAATTTAATTTTAATTGGTTATTTTATTTTTATTTCTTGTACATGTAGTATTTACTTCATTTTCCTATTCTTTTATCATCTGGAGAGTGTTCCAATTTGGTGATTTACATCCTTTTCAATGATTTCATACAATAAGACTAGATACCCTAATATACCCAATAAATCACTAATAAGCCCAATAAATCACTAGTGGTTGTCAGCTGGGGTCAGCATGGACTCTGGGGCGCTCAGAAACGTCCAGGGGCTGTTAGGTTGTCACTACGCCTGAGAAAAAGACTAGCATTTAGTTGCTAAATGTCCTGCAATGGACAGTCCCACGTAATAAAAAATCGTCCTGCCTCGTGGCTCCCGTGGGATGTTCCGACTGAGACCGTCCATCGTGGAGGAAGTTGATGTTAAGTGCAGACAAGGTGCGGAGGTGGACTCATCCACCTGCGCACAAGCAGCCCTTCATTTCCTGCCTTATCAGTACTAGAAATGCGCCCCCCCAACCCCCCCGCCCCCCCGCCGTCATCTATTTGGAAACAACGTCTTGGCAGCGGGAGTAAATGAATGACTTCTTTTTAAAACTAATTCCTCTTTCTTCCCATCTTTGTTGGAAGTGAATTGCGCAGGTTCGTGCACGATTTTGATTTTGTTGTGACAGATGCGGGTCATGGTTATAGGTGAAGTGCATAGTTCCTGGGGGTGTAGCCCTGGGACCAGGACAGGGAGCTGCTGACTGTGCTCCCTCAGTCTCCCTCTGACATGTCCACGGACTAGGATGGAGAGTGAAGCGCAGGTTCCCAGAAGGGTTTTGGACCAGAATCCCCCACTTCCCTCCCCCCCACCCCCACCAGGAAACCATGCTTCTGCAACAGAAGACTGTGGGCTGCCTCAGGTGAGCGGAGAGTTAAGTTTCTTGGCGTGGGTTTGCAAAGATAAAAGGTTTATTTATCTGCCTGTCTCTGATATCAAATGATGTGCCAGCAAAAAATAACATTAGTTCGTGACTTCAAGCTTGTTTACCCCACAATCTTGTCTGTATTGGCAGCAACTTAATACCTAATTATATTTAATCTATCCTACTAATATTCTTTCCTTCTGACTTCCAGAATGGCCCTGGAACGTTATGTAACAGAGAATGGCTTGTCACTTTTGATTTCCCCTTCATCTGAGGAAAGGCTTCTGATAATGTTGGAATGACAAGTACAGAAGATATAAGTTTAGTCAACACTTTATCACTGACACTCACAATAAGCCAACGTTTTCTCATTTTTATAAACTTTTAAAGAACAGCATCTCCTCGCCTCCGTGGTGCCAAGTATTTCTTTATCCATATATTTATTTTAGAACAGTTTGACTCTCTACTTCTATTGCTTGGCATGCTGAGTAATTATTGAGTAGGCCTTTTAGTTTTACATGTTAATCATCTTCCCTTAGCTCCGATGAGCTTAATTACCTCCTAAAACTTCCCCCACCTTGGTATGTATTGTTCAAAGACAGCAAGCAATGCAAGATAATCTGAGTTTTCCACATAATTGAGAAAGCCTCGTGTGTCTTACGGAGCTGTTGACTTGACCGTAGACCTGAGTCCTGTCTATTTCACATGCGTGAGTTGAGTGAAAATCACAACCTGTATTATTCTCAGGGCCATTTTACTGTTGCCAGGTGAAAAAAACAAAAAGGAAAAGAAAACAACGGTATGGAGGATCTCAGATGAACAGACAGGCGGACTATTTTGGTTCTTGCTGATTACGGCTCTGCGGTACTCTGGAAATGGTGTCATAGGGGACTGGACATTAGCAGGAACCATTTGGGAACCTTACCAGAGCGGGGTTAATGAGGAAATGAGCCCAGGAGCACGCCAGCCGCAAAGGGAAGCTGGTCCACTCAGGGCCATGGTCCAAAGCAGACAGCTCGGGCCGGTTGGCGTAGCTGCTGTGTCTAAGAGGACTAATCCAGTAGCCCAGGGCATGTATTGGGGAAGGGATCCAGAAATCAGTCCGTGTCAGCAGGTCATTCACTGACACCCACCTGTGGAAGAGGTAGGTGGGAGATATGAAGAGCAGAATGATTTTTAAAGGGAAGAATAGCTAAGAGGAGCCTGGCAGAGCATGGGGGCTTTCAGTTGCTTGTGGTTTAGGTTCTGGGACAGGGATGCGCGAACTGGAGTGTAAGGTAGGGAGTTAATGTGAAGGCCTAGCTTTGCGATCCAGGCCGACACAGCATGCCGGGGGAGGAGTTTTGTGCCAACGCTCGGGCTGTACAGGTACAACGGTGTCCATGTTTGATGGTGAAGGGGAATCAAGGATCCCTGCCTACCAGACCTCAGCGTTTTACACACCTTATTACCCATGTTTTCTTTCTGATTAAAAATAATAGAGAGCTTTTTAAGGTAACTTAGAAAATACAACGAAGTATAATGATAAACCTAAACCTCTCATACCCTTACACCAAAGAATAGCTGTTGTTAACTATTATTATACTACCCGTTCAGTCATTCATTTATCTTTAGCATTTGGGA
Organism: Anoura caudifer; assembly: GCA_004027475.1. Classification (NCBI taxonomy): domain Eukaryota; kingdom Metazoa; phylum Chordata; class Mammalia; order Chiroptera; family Phyllostomidae; genus Anoura; species Anoura caudifer. The sequence continues at coordinate 668,905 of PVKU01000080.1, forward strand.
TTAAACACAATTTAATAAAGTGTTTTAAGTCAGGCATTCCCCAGGCCATTATACATTCTCTAAAAGCAATTTTAAAGAGTTTGCTAATTTTTTTTTTTGTAGAATCACAAATTCATTTATCTTCTGAAGTCGCACATATTTATTCACTCGGTTAATATTTTTGGAGCGTACACTTCATGCCAGGCACAGCCCTGGGTGCTGGGGGTACCTCAGTGACCAAGACAAAGGCCCTGCCATCCTCGAGTTCACATTCTAGCTCCTCGACCTTCCAGCCGTTTCTTTTTCTCTTGGCCAGTGCAGATGATGCTGAGCACCAATAACCCTGCACGTCGTTCCTCGCCCTCACCTCTGATGACTCCTTTGGCCATAATGACTTCAACAGTATTTTCAGTTTTTATCCAATTTTTCTTAGGAACCCTTAAAGATACAAAAATGTCCAATGAATAATACTATAAACACATATGCAATGGACATATATGTACATGTACACACACATGCGCTCACACATACACACACTTGAAAGGAAATTGCAGGCTCATGACACTTCATCTCAAAACACTTCAGCATCTGTCTTCTAGGAGAGGAAACTTTCTCTTAGGTAACTATAATTCTGCTGTCATGTAAAAAAAATGAACTCATTACCTAATATCAACCAACATCCCGTCCATATTCAAACTTTCCAGTTGCTCCAAATTTCTTCTAAAGCTTTTTAAAAAACAGAATTCAAACAAGGTGACATGTGGCAATTGGTTAATATCTCTTTGGTCTTTTTCTCATTCATTGTCTCTTTCTCATTGACACACTTGTAGATTCACAGGCAGTTGTAAAATATAAGAAAGAGAGATCTTTGTATACTTTGTCCAGTCTCACAAATTGTAACATTTTGCCAAACTGTAGGATAATATCATAACCAGAATGTTGCCATCAATACAACCCACTGAGCTTATTCAGATTTGCCCAGTTTTACTTGTACTGGGGTGTGTGTGTGTGTGTGTGTGTGTGTGTATTAAGTTTTATATAATTTGTTCAACTTGCATAGGTTCATGCATCCACCAGCACCTGCTTCCCTCCCGTTTCTCATGCCTGCCCCATCCCTAAGCCATGGCAATCACTAATCTGCCCATCATTTTGAGATTTTATTTCAAAAAAGTTATATGATGTAATCATACAGAATGTCACTTTTCGGGGTAGCTTTTTTATTTTCACTCAGCATAATTCTTTGGAGATTCATCCCAGTTGTTATATTTATCCATGATCCTTTTCCTTTTTATTGCTGAGTAGTATTCCTTGTTTCCGTGGTCTGTTTTACCATTCACCCATCGATGGGCATCTGCACCGATTCCAGCATTTGGCTATTACAAAGATGCTATGAACACTGGTGTGCACACTGTGTGTGTGTGTGTGTGTGTGTGTGTGTGTGAACACAAGTTTTCATTTATTTGGATAAATGACCGAGAGTGCAACTGTGTTGGGATCTATGATAGGTACACGTTTGTTTGTGTTTTCAGAAATCATGAACTTTTTTCCAAGGTGTCTTTGTTCCCATCAGCAACGTAAGAATAATCCAGTTTCTCTGCATCCTCGTTGGCATTTGGCGTTGTTACTGTTTTTACTGTGGCCATTCTGATCGATGTCCAGTGATAGCTCATTGTGATAACTTCTGGGTAACTACAGGTGTGGATGCAAAGGGATGGGAGCGCAGAGCGGGCATATCTGGTCCAGACTACGTGTGCAGAGGACTGTGAGTGTGTGTGCGTATACGCTGATATATTCATGTGCACATCAGAAAGATTCCTGGAGAAGCTGAGCTCTGTCTCCTGAGGTTTTGAGGATTTGGGGCAATTAGTGCGAGGCAGAGAATCCTGGTTTATTCTTCAAGTCTTTAGGGTACACATTGGAAGGCAGAGTCACACTCAGTGGACTGGTTGGTCATTCCATGTCCCCTAAGAGTTCTATGGGGACCCTCCTCTTTCTTGAGGTTCTGCATCAGGGAACAGGTCCCAATATTTCAGCTTTGCTTGCGTGCAGTTAAGGCAAACAGCAGCATCACTGCCGCAGAGGTCTGCACACTTAGTGGGGATGCCTTAAACAGCACTGATGCTGCATGGCTGTAGTGACTCCTGGCTGCCAGGGCTCCTTGCTTTCCTGGTGGGCAACGCTGTCCTCGGTTCTTCACAGCCTGTCCCACTTTGCTCCATTTCATGATAACAGTCACAGACTGGATGTAAATTCCACCATCACCCAACATCATGTCTCCTGGTGCACTGGTTATTGCTTCAAGCTCAAGATCATCCATTGCTAAATGTTTCCTCCCTCTTTAATGTGCACAGACACAGCACGCCACCTTCAGTGACATCTCTCCTGCAGGGATTCTCAAAGGGGCTCAGGGAGGAGACAGGGGACGTGAGGGGAGGCCCGTGGAGCTTGAAGTGGACTGCGTGCGAGAGATCGATAGCACCATGCCCGCTTCCCCACCCGACCCTGCACACGCAGAGAGGATCGTGTGCTAAATCACCCGGCTTCTTCTCAAAGAAGAAGCTCCAACTAGACCAAAGTAAACAGCTTTTTTAATACTTAAAAACCAGTGTTTGGCCCTGGCTGGTGTAGCTCAGTGGATTGAGCACGGGTTGTGAACCAAAAGGTTGAAGTTCAATTCCCAGTCAGGGCATATGCCTGGGTTGTGGGCCAGGTCCCCAGTGGGGGCCATGTGAGAGGCAACCACACATTGATGTTTCTCTCCCTCTCTTTCTCCTTCCCTTCCTCTCTCTCTAAAAATAAAGAAATAAAATATTAAAAAAACCACAAAAACACCCCCCAAAAAACCTAGTGTTTGTTTCCATTGAATTTAACAAACATATCCTGGATGCTTACTATAAGAAGCATACTTTTGGGTAAGTATGGCTAAAAAGATATGGAGTCTGCCCCAAGGAAATTCCCAGTTTGAGAGGGAATATATACATATATGTACATATATATATACACACACACACACACACGATATTCAGCCTGGTAAAAATGTCCATCATTTCAGGTAACTTTGGGGTTGAGGAGTGATGTTATTTTAGGCAAGTCTTTGGCGCATGGGAGATGTGGCATTAACTATCCGGCAGGGAGAGCGGGGTTCTCCATGAAGGGCTGGGCTCCTGGGGTGGTGGATCCTGGAGCCTGGGCGGGGGAAAACAAGACAGCACTTCAGGGCTATGGAGGTCACAGGGAGCTGGCACTGGGTGAGCGAACTGGGTTGCAGACATGAAAGACAAGGATGAGTGTAAGAAAATGTTCCTCTGAAGCTTGTTAGAAGTCATCAGCGGCTCAGGAGTCTGACAGAGATTGACAGACCGCCCTCGAGGACAGGCTGTATCATGACAAGGGCAGGAAGTTGGGACATGAAGTCAACGTTCTGGAACAGCCAGGAGCCTGTGACTTGCTCCGCTTTTCCCACAGTTCCAGGGAACGGACGGTTAAGTGTTACAGGCGAAACGGTGGTGTGATGCCATCTGACCAACAATGGTGGGGAAGCAGCAGGAGCTGATGGTGGAGCTGAGCCCCTGAGCTCACTGGGTGACACGGAGAGCGGGGCAACCCTCGGATAAGTGCTCAGCTCCGTCGTAGGCCAGGGCAAGTGACCTCTTGGCACCATAGTATTCTGCCAGGACAGGAAAGCCATCTACCTGTCACGGCCTGCTGTTACGCATCTGCGTGAAAGTCTACGAGGGGAGTTTCAGTGCCAACAAACCTCCACACAACTACTTTAAAGTGCTGGCTAGAGTTTTACCACAAATGACATCTCCCTTAGATTCACAGGCTTTAAAGAATGCAGGTAACGGATATTGGACATTGAAAGCCATTCCTGTCTTGACGAGGATGCGCTGATGCAGGATGTCTGTTCCCTAAAGCCACAACCGAGCTTTTCTTCTCTTTTGAATCACATAACTGTTAATAATTCATTCACTTGGTTGTTTTCTATTTCCCGTTTCCTATTTCTATGAGACGTGTATAGTCCTGGTAAGGAACAGGAATGCCCACAGCCCCAGCCTCTTTGGCTTGTTGGGGGAGGCTTCCAGCCACCTGGCCAGGTGAGAGGGAGCTCTTCTCTCACTGAGCCCAGGACAACGAGAACCCAGGAAGAGGGGAGGCAAAGGTCTAGCTTCACCTACTGAGGTATTTTAATGAGAAAATGTTAATGGGCAGGATGCAAACAATCATGGGCATATGGCTTGAAATTCTTTTCATTTAAGGCAGTAAATAGGATTCTCTCTAAAATGCCCGTCATTCCTGCACAGGGGGTGAGGCAACTGGAGAAGCAATTGCAACAAGTTGTGTGTGCTGGTGTCCCTCCATTGTGGCCACACCTTCTAGTCCCCACCCACTGTGGTTCCTGGTAAACAGCAGTCTTCTAAAGAAAGTGCCCTGCGTGGGTTCAATTTGTATTGTAAATGTTTGTCTATGGATAGGACTAGAGTCTTTGTTCTGTTTTGCTTTTTTAAGTATACATTTTGGAGTGTATCGGAAGGCAGTGGGAATGTATTTATTTATTCCCCCTTTGTTTGATGGCTTTGTCAGACTTGACTCCATAACCTCAGGTGAAATCATTTAAAATGTACACAGTGCAACTAAGTGATATTTTTGCTTATATAATCTGTGCCCCTAGAAATAAATAAATACGAAAAGAAAGGAAAAATCCTGAAGCTAAACATTTTATTTTTGGAAGCAGCTGTGTTTCCTCCACTGAATTAACAAAGCTTTATTTTATTCCAAAGATGTATTCTAACCAAACTGAAGTGCTTGGCATTCTTGGGAAAGCTACCTACCTGCCAGGCTAATTCACAGATCTCAGTGTCTGTGAGGGTCGTTTAGAAGTACGGGGGCATCAGGGTCAAGCGAGGGGTGAGGGATGTTACCACATCGTCAAGGATCTATCTATTGCCCATCTGTCGTTAAGAATCAGGACACAAAACAGGGGGCGAGGTGGAAACCATTAATAGTTGGATGGGCCGGTCCATTTCATTGGTATTTCAGAACCCAGCACTAGAGAACAGAAATGCTGGAGGATAAAGAGAAGAGAAGGAAGGAGAGCTTGGACTCTGTCCTTACATAGGTGGTCCACTGGATGGTAATGAAGATCTATGAACTATTTCTCATGCTTTTAAAAACCTAAGAGAAATTATACATTTATTCATAATAACACTGCACAGACTAATTAAAATGTCAAGCTTCTTTGCTTTGGGCTGGGATTATATAAATCCACTGTTGTAACATATTTATCTCAATCTATCCAGAGTTCTGATTATGGGCAGCTGCATTTCTTTGATTAATGGAAAGGGAAAAGAATTATTACTTAATATATGTCTGTTTGTAGATAAAATCTTTCAAACGGTGAGGTCTGTGGGGGGAATGATAAGAGCTTTAGTACTGAAATAGTTGATAACTCCTGTGCTTGAGAATAGCGACTATCTTGTGGATCTGATGAGTTTCTGCTCTACCATGGGGCCTCGGGAGCCTCACTGATTACGTATATTTAATCTTTATTCTAGTTACAAGACAAATACATCTTAGGCTCTCTGAATAGAGATGCATCTCAGCTAAACAAATACACGAAAGGTCAGTTCAGGAGTGAGCATAAGGTAAATGGTATTTGCCATCTCTCAATAAAATTAATTTTCCAGGGGAAATTCTTTTTCTAATGTTCAGAGGATTGCTTTTTACAGTTGGGACTGCACAAGGAACAAGACCTTCATCTTGGACAAATACCTTTGCCTTTAAGGAATCCCTGGGTTGGGAAAAGGTCCTTGTGAGCCCCAGCTGGGCCACGGACAGCTTCATCTTCTTAGAAGAGCATGGTACCATTAGGAGACGTGCCCCTTCTGTCTTCTCATCCAGGACAGAATCCAGTATTAGAAAATGCAGCAGGATTTCAGGGGAAGCACCTGGATCCGTCAAACCAAAAGTTTTCATTGTATACTTATGTATGAAAGACTTTAAAAATATAAATGCCTGGAAAAGGTCAGCAGGATATTCATTTTCTTCTGAAGTAAGTGCCTTTTAGTGATTAAAAGTTAAGGACGATTGAAGTCTAGTTGTTTTGAATTTGATTGTGGAGAAGATAAGCAAGATATGCATTGGATACTCCCAAGAACTTAAGAAGAAGGCAAGGAAGCTGTCCAAAAGAGAAAACACTGAAACCTCATGTCCTCATTAATAGTCCAGAGAGGGCTCTGTGTGGTGTTCATTGTTTATTTTGATATTTTGACATGTTTACTAATTTTAGAGAGAGGAAGGGAGAGAAACAAGTTGATGTGAGAAACATTGATTGGCTGCTTCCCATACACGCCCCAACTGGGGATTAATCCTACAACCTATGTATGTGCCCTGACCGGGTATCGAACCCCCAACATTTTGGTGGACAGGAAGATGCTCTAACCAACTGAGCCACACCACCGGGGCAGGTGATCATTGTTTAAAGGCCATTGGAGGCTTGTGAGGAGGGCAGCTCCACCGCGGTGTGTGGATGGGGGTGCAGCTTAGAAAGAGAGGGTCCGCAAAAGCTTCCGCTTCAAGTTTTTTGATTTTCTTAGTGAAAAGGCAAACAACAAATACTCAATTTTCCCTGAAGTACTGTTTCTCCAGTAGCAAATCTGGCTTTCAATCAAGAGAACATCCTGGGTGAGTCCCAGTGGGCTCCAGCCTGCCTTGCTCCGCAGAAGCTCAGGGCTCTCTCGGAGCTCTTGGCAGGGTACAGCCACGCGTCACGTGGTTACTAAACTCTGCAGTTTCTGAGCCTGGCCGCAGGAAGGATTTCTAGCTGTTTATTTTCCTTTAAAAGGGCCAAGTGTTAATGTTTTGATTTAGAGCTATTGGAATATTGCAGAGGAGTCTTTAAAAAGAGTTATGAGGTGTTTTCTTCACTGGAGACGACGGTTCTCTCATCCTGAGATCAGCAGAACCTGCCACCTCTCCAAGACTTCTGACATCCCTACGCTGCACGGTGGAGATTTCAGGAAACCATGATTTACTGTAACAGTGAAGGGTACATTGGACACGATGCCATTTAATTCCAGGAAAACAAAACATAGAGTAAGCATTAAGCAAAAGCCATCAGTCATAGGAAGAAGTTTTTTTTTGGGGGGAAAGAAAAGATTAAATGAGAACTATGTGGCCAGAAGCTAAGAGAGAGTAGAATATTAAAAAAGAAAAACCAAACAATTTTTTTCCAAAGCCCCAGGTGAAAGACTGAGAAAAGAAACAGATTTCAGTTTTTATAAGACCACTCTTCTTTCCTCCATTTTCCACCCCCCCCCCCCAATCAGACCGGCCTTTGAGGACAACTTTCATTAAGCTTGTTTTGAAAACCATCTGAGGTTTTTCTGTTGTGTTTTTTGAAAATTCCATTTTCCTCTAGTGGGTCCTTTGGGGAGAACAGTTATTGAGTGCCGAATATTTCTTTTGTTGCCTAATTGTTCCTGAAAGATTGCATCCATCTGCACAGAGCCCCTCTAACTGAAGGCTGTTCAGCTTTGCCTCAGGGTCCCCACCTCCCGGAGCGGTGACAGCGGGAGGTGCCTGTGCCCACACCCAGGACACCCTGCAGCCTAGGTCTCACCTGCTTTCAAAGACAGGAGCTGCGAACAGGCAGTTCAGTATTTTCAGCTTCAATTTTTTTTTTTTGTTTTGCATTCAACTCAATGTTTAATTCTAAAGGAACAGGAAAAAAAAATGTGGGGTTACTGCCAAGTTCCCAGATTTAAAACAAGAATTTTATTTTAGCATTTAATTTTTAAATGCACCTGCAATGTCTTCGGCATCATTTCAGTCTCTTGAGGTCTTAGTATGATTAGCAGGTGAAAAATCTGAGGGAAAAATTTAAAAAGACATTCCCGCACATTCTCGGGCGTTCTGCACATGGGTAGCTTAAAAGCTGGTTATTCAAAGTTCAAGCTGCCTGGGGAGTGAAACCTCAGGGTTGAATACTTGCTTTGCTCCCTTGGATAGGGAGGAGGACAAATTCAACAGCTCAATGATATGAAAGTCGATATTTCAAAGTAGTAAAATAATTTCCGTTATTTTCATTTTATAAAAAATAGATGCAGCAAAAAGGAAGTTTCAGGTAAGAATAATAATGATCTGAAAAATGATGCTGTGAAAAAATCAGTAATGTGGACTTTTTTTTTAAGAGAAGGCTAAAGTAACTCCCCTGTAGGAAGAGTTTTAGCCACAAAACAAATGAATAGATTTCCGTCAGCAAAGGACAGAATAAGTTGAAAAGGGCTTACGCTAAGGCAGGAGAGATTCCAGGCGGAGCTAATGAAGATCTTCAGGATCAAGGCCTGGCAGGGAATGCTCAGGAAGGCTGCTTGTTTTCCCTCCCAGGTGACCTTAAGGAAGAAAACAAACACCTATTTGTCCTGAATTGTTCACCTGCATACAGGCAGAGAGATGGGTGATGGTTTCTGGAAGTCTCTTGAAGCTTAACAATTTCTATTCTCAGATGGTTCATTTAATGTTTTCCTTTGAGCTGCATTGCTATGCAATGGACATAAATGTTTCCCATCTTGATTAGCAGCATCCCGTCTACCTAGTCCTCCAGCCAATAAATTTCAGTTGGTCTTTTACTCCTCCTCCTCCTCCTCTTTTACCACACCCACATCCCTACTGACCCGATCCACGGCAAATGGCTGCAGCAGTTTAGATGCTGGGCACGTGTCAAGTCCAATGCCAGGTGCTGCTTTCACAGCTAAATCCTAATCCTCACAAAACACATTCAAGAGCACCCTGTCGATCTTCCAAGGGATAAAACAGAAATGAAGAAACGGAACTAAAGAGGCTTGCGTAAGCTAATTATAGAGAGAAACTTTAAACTCCAGTCTTTGTAACCCAAATTTTGCACTTTAAACCTGTGCATAAAGTGAGACACCACCAAGCCATTGCTGAACTTAAATCCTAACCTGTGTAACTTTGGAAAAGTAATTTAACCTTTGTAATTTCAATGTCCTTGTTACTTTGGGGGCTGGTCCTTTTTTCTTTTTTGTGGGGGACTAGCATAGACAGGAATCCTATGGAGAACAGAAAGATAGCTTAGTTATGTCATATGGGATCTAGCCGGATCTTAATGGGACAGTCTTTTTCTGGCATGGCTGCCTGTTCATATTTCCCCAAAAAAGAAGATCTAGTTCCCAAGAAAGAGGTCTCGGAGGGGTTGTCTTTCCTTGTGTCCAGCTTGTATGTAATTACTTTTGATTTATGTGCTCTCTTCTGATTATCAGTTGTGGCTGGGATGACTGGCTGGCACCCCTCCCTGCCAACGGCTTGAGCCAAAGAAACCTATGTGGAAACTATAGCTTGAACCGGCTTTTTGCAGAAGGGCTGTGTGGTTGTGACTACTGTTGGTGTAATACTCACAAAACTTAGAGTTTGCAGGATCCTTGGAGATCATCTAGTCAGGGTGGCATATCATGTAATGTATAATCTGTCGCCAGTTGGTTGGATTTGGTTTCTTGGAAAGACGGTGAGGAGACGGGCCCTGACACTGCATCTGGGCTCATGTTCGCTGTGGTGGCTGCGGCAGGGGAAGCATCTGTGTTTCATAATTGTTATCCCTCATGGCTGCAAGTTTAGTTTTATAGTTGAGCCAACTGTAATATATGTAGTTTGCTGTCTTGGGTAGTAAAGGGCCCAGGGAGGTGAGGTACACTTAACCCTGCCATATGCTATAAATAAGGTCAAAAATTTTAATTGCATAACATGAAGAGCCTCATTATTGCAAGAATAATGAAAAACAGTATTTTTCAGCCAGCCTTCTGTTGCTATAAGGAAAAAAAAAAGCAAAAAAAGCACCTTTTTCCATTATTAGCTATATGGAAAAAGATTGATTATTCTCTCTCTCCTCTCCTCTCCTTCCCATAGAAGATAAAAACCTTAGCCTGCCTCTTCAGAGAATAGCTGTTGGGAGTCAATAGTCAATTGCTTTGTATTCTAGTTAGCATCATCACGGGGCCCGTTTTGATAGGGTTTTACTGTCATTCAGGGTAGTTCAGTGAAAAGTATTTCAAATGGTAGTCAAGAGTGACCTCGTACCTTTCGGGGGCCTGGGCGTGTAGACTGCAGTGGCTCTCAGCAGGTATAAAATTTCCAAGAAGACTGGCGCACGCTTATTGTTCTCTTAGGAGAACTGCTGTTAGAAGTATAAAGTTTTTAGGAAGACCAATCTTTAACTTTACTTGAACTTTAGATTCATTCAATAACATATTCAAATTTGGCTTAATGTAGTTACTTTTAAAAGAGTTTGGTGCTCCAGGACTAACAACAGCGGCAGCAGCAGCAGTAATAATAATAACGGCTGGAATTTATTTACCCTGTGGCTTTACGAGCACACTGGCACGTGACTACGTGTTCCCCAGGTTGAGAGTCATGGAAGCAAGGGATCGCATAATTCCACTCATAAATGTTTGAAAGGTTTAAGCTAATGAAGATGGGAAAGAGATTGGCAATTGCATACTTGCCCTGATTCCCTTGGTCTCTATTTCTTTTCATCATTGAATTTAATTTTCTTCATCCTAAAAGCTTGTCACATCTGTGACTTTAATGCGTTCCTTAAAAACTGCCTTTTATCCTAAAGCAGAACATTGTCTTTTTCAGGTGATATGTGGAACCCCAGTGCATAGAACCGTAAACATGGAATGAAGGGAAGCAAGAAGGAAGCCTGAACCCTCAGTATTTCCAACTTCCTTACCTGGGATGGGCCATTTCTTACTTCCTTAGAAACTTGAGATTGATCATCACAGTTTGCAAATAGCTTTCTTGAGGAATCTAATTAGTTGTTAAAATACATGCTTTGCCCTGAGCAGTGTGGCTCAATGGGTTTGGCATTGTCCATCCAACCGAAAGGTCACAGGTTCGATACCTGGTCAGTGTACATGCCTGCATCGTGGGCCAGGTCCCTGGTTGCATTCGGGAGGCAACTGCCCAATGTTTTTTTTTTTTTTTCTCTCTCTCTCTCTCCCTTCCCCTCTCTCTAAAAATAAATAAAATCTTTACAAAAGTATGCTTCATTTTCTCTTTCTTTCTTTTTGTATAATGAGACAAAATTCAACCCTTCCAATCTCTCAGAAATTTAGTAAAACATCATCCTTGGGTATTTGAAATTTTTTAAAAGTCTCTAATCCTATGTTGTTGCTTTAAAAAAGAATCCATATTAATTAATAGCATGTTTAAAACAGTGTTGTGTTATATTTCTAAAAGCACAGTGAGCGGAGAAGTAGATTAACATTCAAGCCACCATGTCAGAGGTGTAGCAATTTGGACAATGAATTTCTCATTGAAAACACTATTATTTTCCTGGAAACAGTTCATCCTAATTATGGCCACAATTGCTAAGAAAATAGAATGGACTTCTTGAGAACGGGCCTCAGAACCCAGGCTGACCATGTTATTGGAAATATCACAACACAAAAGTTGTTTTAGAGAGTATCTAAGTCATTTGCTTTTACATTTTCTCTTTAAAATACCTCTGCTTTTTCCTTTTTGATGCAGACACCGGCCAGCAGCGTCCATGTCATTATGGATGAAATGAGACATTCACATGGACTACTGAGTCCGGTGGAGAAAAAGGGACAGCATGGCTTTTCTCCTAAGGGGAGCAAACGCCTTGGGCCTCTGGCCATGACTGGCCTTTATTGGGTTTCTTGGCACATTACATGAGGGTCCTCATTTACTATGCACAGGTTCCCTTTAGGTGGTTACCTTTTACAGACAACAAAGGAGATGATGCCCCTAATCACATCACAGAAGAAGGATATTTGCAAATGAAAAGGGGAAAGTGGTTGGACCGGTTACACTGGTCCTTGCAAGGTGTAGCATGGATTTTAGGAAGTTACAGTAAGCACTTGCTGTCTCAATTCAGGGTGAGGGAGTTTTAGCAACAGCGAGACTCAAAGCGGCTTATGTACATTGCAGGCCTGATTCCTCATAGGAGAAACTATCCGTGGGCATGGGTCCTGTGCATCTCCAAGAGGGAGCTGGGCCCACGCCACACAGAACAGTCTCCTACACCTTTTCTGCCAGTTTGTTTCTTACTTATTATATTGACTATCTGCTTATTGGGTTCAGGGCTTCTCTGAAAAAAATTTTAAAGTGTCTGTTTATTGTTTGTTTTTCTTAAAAATTTAGCCCATAAAACAAACTGCTTCTGAGTTAGAAAAATGTCCATATGTAGTATATTGATATGTTTAGATTGTGTTACTGCCAAAATATATATTACATGTTTTTTAAAAACACAGGAATTGAGTTATTTTAGAATAAAGTCTCTCTATTGGATATTTCCTTTAATGTCTTTCACAGAAAAAAAAAGTTTCACCTAATAAGGCTGTTTTAACTACTTTGTTTTAACTTTGAACATTGTATTTAAGTTGTAATCTTTATGACTCATCACAAACTGTAGGCTATTTCCTTGATGGTTTACTTGCCCATTTAATAACAAGATTAAATATTTTAATTTATAGATTACCTTCTACTGGTGTAGGGTAGAATTTTAGGATAGTCAGACTAGAAATCGGGCAGACTTCCTTCTTTTTGCCAGAATTCAGTTAATAACTTGTTGTTTTTTTTTTTAATGGCAATCAGCCTTATAAGATATGAAGTTCCAGGCAAAAGTCTTTTCCACTGAAGCCCTTTTAATTTTGTACTTTCAATTGCTTTAAATTACAATCGGATATTGCCCCTCATCCAACACTGCTTTCTGAGCCCTCTGCTGGTGACATTTTTCTTTCAAACTTTGAGCTGGGGTAAGCCCTTCTGTCTTAGTATTAAAAGGTCAAAAGAAATTTTTCATGATCCAGGTGTTTTTTTGTCTTGAGCACGGCTTGCCTAGGATCACCCTTTGCTCTTTTTAAAAATAGAGATCATTGTCCATTAGAAATGTCTAATGACATTTAGTTCTCAGGCTGGCCCTCAGTCCACTGAGCCACACCAGCCAGGGCTCTAATGACATTTAGACATTTCCTTTCTCCTGAAAGGCAAGGCTTATCTTCTAGTAGAACAGTACCAAGTAGTAAGTATGACTAATCAGTGAGGACAAGAACAGTACTTAAGAATATTGTACAACTGTCCAGTTACTATTCCCTTGCTCTGCTGTACTTTGTGGGAGAGGGTGATATTTGACATTTATCTAGCCCATCCCTTTCCAGATACAGAGAGTTTTGTCACGTGGTCAATGATCAAGAATCTAGGTCTGCAGGATTTTTCAAGGTTCTCTTGGTACAGTTCTATGGCAGATACCAAACTGTTGTAAATCTCACCAGGCAAATCAGAAGATTGGAGAGCACAGACACCAAATGAGAACATTATGATATTTTGAACCAGAACAATGATAAACCAATTGAGTAAATTCCTTCTTTAAAACCACTTACAAAGAAACAGGGGTTAGCTTCAGAATGGCACCCAGGATCCCACAACCAGGTATACTGTTCTCAGTTTAGAAATCACATTAGGCCCTGGCTGGTGTAGCTCAGTGGATTGAGTGCGGGCCTGTGAACCAAAGGATTGTGGTTCGATTCCCAGTCCAGGAACATGCCTGGGTTGCAGGCCAGTCCCCGTCAGGGGACGCAGGAGAGGCAACCATACATTGATATTTCTCTCCTTCACTCCCTCCCTTCCCCTCTAAAGATAAATAAATAAATAATGTTTAAAAAATTAAAAAAAGAAATCACATTAGGATTTACATGTGGATATGATTATGATTGCTGTCTTAAGAGAACTGCTGTTAGAAGAGCAAGACTTCCATTTTTGTAATAACTCAAAGTTTGTGCAAATGCAGTATGATTAAATATATATATTAAAAAATAATTGCCATTGTTTATCACTGAGAATGCAGCTGGCTGGTGGAAAGATGTGAGTCCCGGAAATGAATAAGTTAAACACTGGCAATTGGTCATCCTCACAATAGGAGAAAAAATCTTGCTATGTATCGTCTGCTTACAAAGATGCATCATGTGGCTGTTGAGTGAGGTCGCTGAGGGGACGCGACAGCAGGTTGACCCACGAGTGGAGCTGGATTGGGGTTCCGCACCATCGCCTGCGCGTGGAATGACCCTTCCCACCCACCGTCCGCCGGGTGGGCGCCATTTTCAAGGAAGCAGCCTTGAGAGAGTAGCTGTTGTTGAGACCATCTGGCCGGTGTAAGGCACTGATTCCCGTTAAAACCTCTACATAAACTTTAAGATTTTAACGGGATCGGAGATGGACTTGTCTGTCCTGCGGCGCCCCAGACAAACCTCGTAAGTTCCCTGGTTTATGCCATTGCGCCGGTGTATGGATCGGGGTGAGAGCCAGGTGGTGCGCCGCCGCTGAGATTGCGTGTTAGCAGCACTCGTTGGATGTTTATGGTTTTTTTCTTGTTAGGTCTTGGAAGAAAGGGTGGAGACAGCTGCCCATATTGGTTGTGGGAAATTGAATGTCAGCTGTCATTGGAGAAAAAGAAAAAACAATTGAGTTTTGAAACCCAGGGTTTTTTTTTTCACTTTTTAAAAATTTTCTTTTTAGTTGATATGAAACCTAGTTCTTAAAGTGACTCATTGTGTGATGATGGACAAGTGAAAAGAAAAAAGAAAACGGATACTCAGCTCAAGATTTTTTTCACCCTCATTCTGTGTGAAGAAAACTTATGATGCATTATAAGGAAGTGTTTCCAAGATTTTGGGTATATATGTTATGTGAATTTTTGTGGGAACAAGACCCATAACTTGCATTAATTGTCACAGAGGGCTGTGGCTCAAAAAAAGTTGATTTCCAGGTTTCTCTGGTGTTTGTTTGAAGAGGAGATTTAAGGGGATGCCACCCTATTTTCTGTATGAGGATTACTTGAAAACTGGAAAGATCTGAGTGTGATTGGAAACAGAAAAAGGCATTTTCTATGCATTAAGGACAAGTGTAGTGGCTCAGGTTATTACGATGAGATCATATGTTAATCTCTAAAGGACTTCTTTTTAGTATGAGAATAAATCCTCTTACCCAGAAAAAGCAGAATCAGTGAAAAGAGTAATTGCCATGGAAGCCTCTCTGTCCCATGAGCCTCTCAAGGTTGAGTTGGTAACAGACAGAAGCTGAGGTCTGGTGTGAGCAAAGTTGGGAAATCTGGTGACACAGTTAATAAAAACATGATTAAAAGGAGGATTAAGCTTAAGTGTGTAAACCTGACCAAGAGTAACTTCCTTAGTATTTTTTTCTGTGTAGTTTGAAAACCTGGTAAATAGGCAAGAAAGCTGGACAGAGGGGTGTCCGGTAACCTAAACTCAGGTTGCATCAGACTTGTACTGGAGACAGTTATCTGTTCATGATACGAATTGAGTCCCAGTAACCCCTATAATTTTAGTTAGAGATTTGTAAGTGTTGTGCGTTTGAGGGAGCAGCTTTTTCTGCTTTTTGGAAGAAATGTTATATTTTTATCTTGGAAGGAAAGTCTCAAACTAGAAGAATCTTGGAGCCGAGGGGGAGATGTCCTTGCAGCCACCCGGTGGAGTGGGCAGACGTTGAATTGCAGTGTGAGAGATCTAGGTTTGAATGCTGGTCTCGCTGCTTATTTTTTTGTGTTCCTTTGTGGATTAGCTAAGGATTGGTCCAATGTCAATATTTAGCATTGGATGGAATTTACCTTCTGCTTTGGTTTAATCCAAGGACCCGATCCTGGTGAGAGTGGTACAGAAGAGCCAGGAACTGTTGTCATCCTTATAGTTGTCAACTGCTTAATGATCTCTGAAATGTTGCAGACTTTCCTTATGATTTTTGTGCTTTATGGGTAGTGTGACCTTGGCTAATGTACTTAACCTGAGTCCCCATTCCCCTCCCCCCCCTTTGCCCACCTCCACCTAGCCCCCGCCCCCTTTCCCTGTGGCTGTCACCACACTGTTGTCTGTGGCTGTGGGTTATACATATATGTGTTTTGCCTAATTCCTTTACCTTCTTTCATCCAGTCCCCCATCCCTCCTCTCTGACAGCTGTCAGTCTGTTCCATGTATCCATGCCTCTGTTTCTCTTTTGTTTGTTAGTTTATTGTGCTCTTTAGATTCCACGTATAAGTGAGATCGTATGGGATTTATCTTTTTTTTTGACTGGCTTATTTCACTTAGCATAATAATCTCCAGGTCTATCCATGCTGTCGAGAAAGGTTGGATTTCCTTTTTTTTTTTTTTTTTGTGGCTGAGTAGTATTCAATTGTGTAAATGTACCATGGCTCTTTTATCCACTCATCTACTGATGGGCACTTGGCCTGTTTCCAGATCTTGGCTATTATAAATAATGCTGTAATGAACATAGGGGTGCATATATCCTTTCAAATTAGTGTTTTGGGTTTCTTAGGATACTGGGAAGTGGAATTGCTGCATCATAAGGTAGTTCATTTTAATTTTTCAAGGAACCTCCATAAAGTTTCCCACAGTGGCTGCACCAGTCTGCATTCCCACCAGCAGTGCATGAGGGTTCCCTTTGCTCCACATCAGCTCTTGTTTGTTGATTTATTGATGGTAGCCATTCTGACAGGTGTGAGGTGATATCTCATTGTGGTTTTAATTTGCATGTCTCCGATGATTAGTGACTTGAGTATCTTTTCGTATGTCTATTGGCCATCTGTGTGTCCTCTTTGGGGAAATGTCAATTCAGGTCTTTTGCCCAATTTTTAATTGGATTGTTAGTCTTCCTGGCATTGAGTTGTACAAGTTCTTTACATTTTGGAAATTAACCCCTTATCAGATGTATCATTGGCAAATATATTCTCCCATACAGTGGGTTTCCTTTTCATTTTGTTGATGGTTTCTTTTGCTGTGCAAAAGCTTTTTAGTTTGATGTAGTCCCATTTGTTTATTTTTTTCCTTTCTTTCCCTTGCCCTGGGAGATGATTCAGTGTTTCTTTTTAATTGATTATCTGTTTTGTGCTAGACTCAGTGAGCAAAAAAAAAAAAAAAGCACAAAACTTTTTTTCCTTTAGGGGCTTATGTCATTTAGTGATAAGACATGAAGCAGAGGTTTTTAAAAGAAAGGACAACAAAGTTTAGTCCTTCTCCTTCCACATGATGCATAGTTTATAACATTAACAGAAGTTAAAGTTATTGCCAGTAGCAATCCTCTCCTTATTCGGAGATAATAAAATTGACATTGGAAAATGAAGCATGTTAGGAATGTGTGGTAGCGTTCTTACCTGTAGAGAAGCTGGTGGGAGAAGCTGGCCTGTCTCCTGACACTGGCATTGCATTTCGGAGCGTCCCCTGGCTGCGTTAGAAAAAATCACCATCGTGAAACACGGTGTACAGGGTGGGGCAAAAGTAGGTTTACAGTTGTGAGTACACAAAACACAGCTTATTCTTATACTGTTATTTACTAACTTTTGCATCATTCCCCATACAAACAGCCGTAAACCTACTTACACCCACCCCATGTATTATGTACTTGAGTCTGAGAACGCCCTCCCTTCTGAGATAGCACCAACAGCAGATCAAAGACGCAGCGGTTTCCACCACCAGGGTGATTTAACACATAGGGGTTGTGTGATGGACTTCTCTCTTTTTTCTCTGTCTAAGGAGCTTGAAAAGATTTTAGATGAGCTCTTATCGTTTAACCCAGAGGCCCTGCATTGTGGTGCTTGCTTCCTCTTCCTCCCACTTGTGGTGTCTGCCTGATACTGTTATGGATATTAACAGGCAGATGGTTGATGGGAAATCATGTTTCAACACCAAATGAGACAGATAAAAAGGATTTTAGAACACCACGGAAGAAAATCAATTGCTTTTAGTGTTTTCTTTTAAAAACCGAAAGCCATGTTTTCTTTAAAATGAAATATATTTCAGAGGTTTCTCTTCCGTAGGCTGTTCATTCCCTTCTTCCTTCCACAGTCCCAGGCAAGGGAGAATGAAAGGTGAGCAGAGCTGTGCTTGCCGGGGGTTCAGCGGCTCACATGCCTGGGAGGCTCTTGTACCTGCTCTGCCCCAGGCCTCACCTGAACTCCAGGGGGATGGGGCAGAGTCCTGGCATTTTCAATGACGACACGTTCTGAAGTGTGTCTGGAATTTTTTCTCCCTAGGCTTCTATCGTCTCAAGCTCATTTTGCTGTGTTTATTCTGGTTTGTATGTTTCTGCATCTGTCCATTCAGATAAGAGGCAAGTGTGTGCGCGTGTGTGTGTGTGGGGGGGGGTTGTGTTCATCTTTTGTCATTTGTGTAGCAGATTAAAAGCGACAGATAAATAGGCTACTCAGCACCAAGGGAGGCTAATCATAGCTAACATGTGGCGACCTCAAAAGCTTCAATTCTGCCTTTTGTTTGAAAGGCAGAAGACTTGAAAGAGTAAGTGTATCTCAGCGTGAGAGGAGAGGATCACAGTCCTCACGCTGCGAACAGCTCTTTCTCAGCAGGTCAGTCTGTGAGCCTTACAGTGTTTGTGTTTACTGGGACAGATTCCTCAGAGTTCCCCCTCGCTCTTCTCTCCTGGTCGTTTGAGGCCGCTGTCCTCCGAGTGGCATCCTCTCCTGAGCAGTTAAACTTGCCCTACCATGCCAGCAGACTTTTTACTAGTCTATAATTAAGAAACTCAATTTTTAATATGGGTCCCGTAAGGTCTGTTTGTCAACTGTGCAGATAAGCTCTCCTACCCTGGGGGCAGCCCTGTGACAAGGACTGTGTGTCATTGCCTCCGGATAAATGTCTGAAGCCACTTGGTTATTAGTTTTCTGCCAGCTTGCCTACCCAGCTTTACCTTATTATCACTTACAGTTCATGGTGTGCCAGTCATGTGTGAGGCTTGAACAAAATGGAAATTGGCTTGATTCCCACCTGGGTTAAAATGATGAATTCTTGTAATCTATTGTGAAGTTGAGTAATGAGTTAAAATAAATGCCCCCATGATTCAAATGAAAAAGTTTTATTTAAGAAAAGTCGTTTCATTTTTGTAATGATTGATCTAATTGATACAGATTAGCCTTGTGGAATAAATTCGCTGGGTCATTAATCAATGCTTCAAATCACCTAGCGCAGATGGTTAGACCACCTATTGTCAAAGGGTTTATGGTGTTATGCTGGAGTAGGGGAATCGTGTGATATAAACAGACCTGGCTGTGAAATCTAAGAGTAGAAGTCTGGCTGACTGTGAAGTGTCTGGCAGGTGTAGCTACCTAACGGGTCTGTTGCCACTCTGCCCACTTGTGGTAGGCTGGCTGATGGCCCCAGTGTATCTGGGTCCTGATCCCTGGAACCTGTAACTGTGACCTTATTGGTAATAGGGACTTGGTGGGGAGAGGTCATCCTAGATTAGGTGGGCGATGTAATCTCAGGGTCTTTGCAAGAGGAGGTGGGGGTGGGGTGGGGCAAGTTTACCACACACGCAGCAAGAGAGAAGGCAATGTGCCCATCCCAGCAGAAGGAGAGGTACTTTAAGATGCTACCCTTTGGCTTTTAAAGAGGAAGGGGTCCTGAGCCAAAGAATGCTGGGAGTGCAGCCCCTGTGCTGGGAACACGACCCTGCGGATTTCCGCCCAGTGTGACTGATTTCATCCTTCTGATCCCCAGGGCTTTCAGAGCATAATTTATATTGTTTAACGCCAGCCAGTTGTGACAGTTTGTTACAGCGGCAATAGGAAACTAATACAACCCCGTATGAGTCATCCTGCCCATTTCAGCTAGATTCATGTTAGTAAAACAGTTTTTTTAATATTGCTGCATTGCTAAGTGTATAAGGGAGACAGACATGAAGAAGCAATAGTTCTTGTCACCTAGGGGCTTATATTATGTTGAAAAAATCTGCAAACTAGCAAAAGTTAAATGAAAATTAGTCAGGGATAGGTTACGAGTGTGCACAGGTGCTGTGGGTACAGAGAAGCGTGGCCGCTCATCTGGTGTTGCCGAACACGAGGGCCAGGTGTTGGACTGCGCCACCCGTGACGGGAGAGCGTGCTGGGGAGACACTGGAGGAAAAGCACCTGCAACAGACTGAATCGTGCCCCCAACATTTGCATGTTGAAGCTCTCACCCTCAGGGTGACTGCATTTGGATTCAGGAGGTAAATTAGGTTATAGGGATGGGTCTGTGATCCGATAGGATTAGTGTCCTTATAGGAGAGGCACTTGGTTGCCGTGCTCCAGCACGTGAAGACACGGGGGGAAGATGGCTGTCCGCAAGCCAGGAAGAGGACCCTCACCAGTAACTGAACTGGCTGCTGCCTTGACCTTGGATTTCTCAACCTCCAGAACTGAGAAGGCAGTTCCTGTGGTTTAAGCCACCCGGTCTGCGATACTGTGTCATGGCCGGCCGGACTACCTAAGATAGTACTTGTGTTCCTTGTTACAAGGAAACGCAGGATCAGAAATATGATTTCACCCTATAAAAATGGAAATTAGCTTTTAATCAATAAAGTGCTTACTAGCTGGATTGAAGACTTCTGTCAAGTTTTTGATACACAGAGAGAAGATAAGAATCCCGGTGCAAATAGACTTTTTAACTTGCTTTCCTGTTGCACACATTAAGATGCTTTGTAAGATTTTCTCTTCCAAGTACTTGTGACACATTGTTTGAATAAATTATATATAAGTCATAAAACAGTGGTTGTGAAAATTAATGATGGCTCGAAGATTGCATCAGTTGATGTAAGCAGTAATTTTACCAACCAAAGGGAGCACTGTACTCAAAGACTATAATACCTCAGTTTGTGATTTTTTTATTACAAGTCATTCTAGCCTTTATTTTCCCACTGCAGGATCCATTTGAAAACCGAATGGTACTTGACATTTTTCCTCCTGAAACTGAAGTAGACCCTCATGTTTTTGGTTGTGCTCACTTCTCCCTCCACCGAGGGAGGGGGCCGGCGCACCACGAGGATCTTCGACTGTGGCTCTGTGGGGTGTGAAATGTTTCCTGTTGGGGGAAGCTCATGAAAGAGATTTTTTGAAAGTTTAATTTTTAATTGTAGTGAAACACATGTAACATAACATTTATTGTCTTAACCATTTTATTGGTGTGTAGCTCGGTAGTGTTAGGTACATTCACATTGTTATGCAGCCTTTCCCCAGGACTCTTTCCGTCCTGCAAATCAGTGACTATATCCATTATATAGCAATTCCCGGTTCTCAGATCCCCCAGCCCCTCCCAGCCACCGCTCTGCTTTCTGTCTCTACAAATCTGACTGTTCTAGACACCTCCTAATAACTGGGCTCATTGCAGTATTTGTCTTTTTACGACTGGCTTATTTCACTCAGCATTATGTCCTCAGGCTTCGTCCATGTGGTGGCAGGTGTCAGAATTTCCTTCCTCTTTCAGGCTGAATAATATTTCATTGTATGTGGACACCACGTTTTGCTCCTCCACTCATCTGTTGGTAGGCACAGCGGTGGCTTCCACCTCTGGCTGTTGTGAATGATGCTGCTACAGGCCTGTGTGTGAGTATCTCTTGGAGCCCTGCTTCCAACTTATTTTGGTTGTAGACCCAGAAGTGGAATTTCTAGATCATATGGTAATTCTATTCTTAATTTTTTGAGGAACCATCGCTGTACCGTTTTCCACAGTGGTTGTGCCATTTTATTTTCCCACTAGTAGTGGACAAGGGTTTCATTTTTCTCTACGTCCTCTACAATACTTACTGTTTTCTATTTTTTTAATAGTAGCCATCTTAATGGGTGTGAGGTGGCATGTAATTGTGGTTTTGATGTGCATTTTCTTGATGATTAGTGATGCTGAACATCTTTCCATGTGCTTATTGGGCATAGGTGTATCATGTTCAGAAAACCATAAAAGGGACTTCAAACAGTGACGTGATGTTGTCAGATTTGGGTTTTGGAAAGGACCCAATGACAAGCTAGGGGAAGATGGATCAGACAGGGAAATGACCAAATGCGGGGCAGCCAAGCAGGAGGCTCTCACAGTTTCCGCACTGATGCTGCTTCATTCTCAAAGGGAAACCCTTACCTTGGTTTTTAATTCCATCCACTCACGGTTCCAGCCTTGTTTCCAAACTTCAGTCTCATTGCATGTGGTTTTGAGTTCCATGTCTCCTTCCAACCAGGTCATATGTTGCGTTAGCGTTCCTATCTCACAGCTTTGTGAGTTCTTCATTATCGGGTATGAGAAATTTACTTACTGCTCCTATAACTAAAACGTTACGGCTGTGTAACTTCCAGTTGGGATACATCTTGCTTTCTCTCCCCCTCAGGTATTATTCTGATTGCCATAGTTTGCTGGGTTGTCTTCTGGCTCTCTCTCATGGATGGTTGTCGTATTTATTTAACATTTACCATGTGTTATCCCACGTCCTTATGAGTTGCATGTGTGTATGGAATTATTATAAAGTCCTTGATATCATAGATGTTTTCTTGTACCTATCTATCTATGTCTGTGTCAGTATAGTCAGACCTTACTTTGTTTGGTCTCTTTGTAGCAACGATCAGTAAGTGTTTCTTGCTATAACAAAAATCGGTTTGGGAGTACTACAAATTAGGTCACATTTATACAACTGAAATTATCTGCATAGTTTGGCTTTTTATGCATACAAAGTGATGCTTCATTAATTCAGTCTCAAAGTATAATTTCTTTCTCTCAGACTTCAGATTTGGGAAGCAATATTTGGGAAGGAAAACTAACATCACTTTTGAACATCTCTGGGCCCCACACTGTACCAAGCACTTCCTACGGGTTGTTTAACCCTCACAGTAATCTTTTGCAGTGGGGATGACTGTCCCCTTTTAAAGACGAGGAGTTTAGAGAAGCGCCTTGGGATTACAGACAGAGTAGGCGGGTCTTGGGTAGAACGAGCAAGTGCCGGATTAGCCTAGTTTAGTGAGAGTGCACAGGCGGACACTGGGTTTAGAAATGTTGAGCAGATAGAGTAAGGAAATTTTGAGCCTGCTTGGGAGGAATAGGGAGACAGGAATCTGAAGTTCTGGCTCGAGCCACTCAGTAGAATTGGGTGCTCCTCGCCAAGGTGGGGCAGGAAAATGAGCATGTATTTGCATTTTAAACAGTAGGTTAGAAATAAGCAATGTCAGCACAGTGAATTGTGAGAACAAAGAAGCAGAACTTGGATTATGGCAATTTTGTCATACTGTTTGACCCTGGGAATTTTTTATCTGTGTTTGTAAAACTGTAGAATTGTTAAGTACGAATTTTAGTTCTTACGAAGCAGTCAGGTGAAGTCAGGGGAGGGAAATAGAAGCCTAGAATTTAGGGGCGAAGTTTGGCTGAAGAAGTAGTCTTGGAATCATGTGACAAGTCTATTTATTCATTCAACGAACATCTATTGTCAATACCGGCCTATCAGTGGGTGGCCGGAGCAGCCAACCCTGGGCGCAGGCAGTAAGACTCGGTACTGGCTACGTAGAGTAAAACTAGTAAGAGCTGGTCTTCTTCTTTATTCTCTTCATGGGACACAGAGCCAGTAATAAAATACTTCTTTCTGAAAAAGTCTTTTGTTAGTAAAAATTCTAAGCAATTGCTGTGGTTACTATTGTGTTTTAACAATATTGTCTGTATTCTTCAAAGTAGTACATTCTTACTCTCATCTTTTCACAAACCTTGTCTTCCACATGGGGAGGGCGATATGGAGACCTCTCTTGTTATCTGTTCAGCTCCTGAGCCTTGGGAGCTCAGCCACGTGCTTTTGTTTCAAGAGTAATTGTGTAATTGTTTGGGATTATTCAAGCTCACTTTGACAGCGGTTCTCGTCTGCATGCACTGTGATGCTCCATGCTTTTGCATTTAAACAGTAGATTAGAAGTAAGCAATGGCAGTGCCGTGAATTGTGGGAACAAAGAAGCAGAACTTGGGTCATGGCAACTCTGTCATCCCTTTTGACCCTTGACGTTTTTTCATATGTCTAGGTAAAACAGTGCGAAATTGTTAAGTCTGTGTTTTAGTTCATACGTGAAACATTTTACTGAATTTGAACAACGTTTTAAAATTGAAATTTATTCTTTATTGTACATTGTTTTAAAATTAGCCAGTCAAGAAAATGATTAATGACTCATGATTTTGTGATGAATGCTGAGAACGGTCTTGTTGTACAGAGGAGGGGGATGTCAGACAGTGGTCTGCTCCGAATGTCGAAGTGCCACGTGAGCCACCATGTGTTTCCACACCCCCGGGGTCTGCCGGGCGGCTCCAGGCCCATGGACTTAGCAGGAAATGAAGAGGGCGAAGGCTGGTGTGGAG
Organism: Anoura caudifer; assembly: GCA_004027475.1. Taxonomy (NCBI): domain Eukaryota; kingdom Metazoa; phylum Chordata; class Mammalia; order Chiroptera; family Phyllostomidae; genus Anoura; species Anoura caudifer. Next base: position 693,069 of record PVKU01000080.1, read on the forward strand.
GGAATGGCCCGGGGAGACCGGCCAAGGCAAGTGAAGGTGACCCAGCACACAGTCTGGAAAGCACCCGCTCCCAAGAGACAGACTTCAGAGGAGGAGGCCCCGAAAGATGGACGGGGCAGGTAGAGCACGAGGAGGAGAGGTGAGAAGGGAGTGGAGTTGGGGACATCAGGGGAGGGGTCTCAGGGAGGACGTACAGATGGCTGGAAGGGGCCCATGGAGTTTGGGCACCAGAAGGTGACGGTGACCCCCTTTCCTAAGAAGGTTTCTGTGGTGAGAGACATCTGAGGAGAGACCAGGGCGAGTTTCTTTAGGGTCTCTGCTTTCAGTGTGGAAAATTAGATGGGGTAAAGGGAGCATTAAAGTCTTTTTCCTAATTGTAAACAAGGTACATGTTTGTGTTGGGAAAATGTGGGTAAAATGGAAAATTAAGGGAACTACAAAGTCATGTTCCTTGACTTTATCAGCCTTCGACTATAAAACTTTTGTCGTCATCACAAAGCCTCAAGCCTCCTGGTGAGACGACCAGGTCTCAGGTCCACCTCGGAGTGCTCTCTCTGCTCTTCGGGTACAGACAGCAGACCCCGTCACCTCTTTTTACTTTTCCTGCTTCAGGCCCCAGTGTCCATGCCTGCTGGCTATGAGGTCCTGTACTTGGAAGGCCTTCACTGCCACCATGTAGAACACCAGTTTCTGCTGAGGCCGTGGTCCAGAAACGGGGCAGGGGTGGGGGGTGGCTCCGTCCAGAGACAGGCCTGCGACAGCTCTGGGCTTCCAGGGAGCCCCCTGCCACCAGTCCTTTCCAGTCCCAGTGAAGTCTGTCACCCACTGCCCCACCCCCTGTCACCACCCCCTGAACCAGGAGTGGAACACAACCCCAGGAACTAATAAATATTCCCTTGAGTTTCACCTCTTTCCTCTCGGAAGCAGTCTCTTCCCCCCAGAATGCTCCCTGAGATTTTCCGGACTTCTCCACCTGAACAGTCTTCTCTTTACCATGCATAATTTAAAAGACTCACAGTAGCCTTTCTTTTTCTCCAAAGGGCCTGTCTGCCCTCACAGGTGAATTCAAGTCCCACTTTTCACCTCTTGTTAAACGGAAAGTCCTTGAGACTGAAATTACACTTCTATTCTTCCATTTATCTTGGGGCACTTTTTTATTCATGACTAGAGCACAAAGTACTCCGCTGTATGCAGCCCGGTCTTCAGCAATTTCTGTGAAGTGGAGAAACAATGATGGAGAAAAATGCAAGTTGACCTATAGTCTTATTCATCCAGAGACCTTACAGATTCTGTCTATATGTTCTAGCACACGCCTGAGAGTAAATATATGTCGGCTGAATATACATATATATGAGTATATACAGAAATTGGAATCACGCTATAAATGCATCTTTCTATTATCCTCTTGCCTTCATAAAATTATACTAATATAATTTCCTAGAACCTAACTAATCTTCATAATTTTCTTTTATCATTCCATATCTTTATAAATGCAGATGTGGCATAAATTATTTAATTACTTCCCTATTGTCAATCATTTAGGCTGTTTTCACATTGTAGTAGATCGATTCCCTGCAACTAGCCATGTCTGCTTTCTTTGGGTACATTTCCAAAAGCGGAATGGCTTGATTAGAGGACTTAGAGGGAGCCCAGCGCTTAGTTAATATTCAACCCCTGCCAGGTCTGTATGTAGCTTTCTTTGCTCAGCACCATATGGTGAACAATTATGCCACTAAATTCTTCAATTACATAATTTGTTAACAGCTGCATATACTATATCATGTGGCTATACATTAGTTTATTAAATGATTTAGTTTTTTACAATTACAATGAATGTTCTGATGTACATTTTTGTATATAAAATGTCAGTTGCATTTTTTGTTATTTTCATTAAGATAGTTTTCTATCTTAATGAATGAAAACACTGAGATAAAGGGGGAATACCTTTTTAAGGTTTCTGACATTCTCAAATGGCTTTGCTTGTCTCGCTTTCGTTTAATCACTCAGTCCTGAGTATTTTTCTTTAAAATGTCTGACTAATTTGGTAGTTATAATTACTATTTTTATTTTAGTTTTAATTTGCATTCCTTTAATTATTAGTGTGGTTGGACTTTTGAAATTTCTTCTGTGGATTGCCCTGTTCAGGATTTTTAAATTATATTGCAATAATAGTGTTGATTTGTGTGAATATTTTATCTGTTGAGAACATTGATTTTTATTTTTTGTTAATTATATCATGTAAATGCATGTAAAATATAAAATTATATGAATGAATCCCAGCGTTGATGCTTAAAGGTGCATGTATGCAAATGGAACATAGTAAAGATGTCAGATTCTTCCTAAGCTGATATATACATTCAACATAATTTCTATCAAAATCTTAGCAAGTTTCTTGTTGAGATAGACCAGTTTATTGTAAAATTTATTAATACATTGCAAAGAAAACTCTCTAAAATAGCCAAAACAGTTTTGAAAAATGTAGAAGTTAGGAGGAATTCCTATGAGGAGACTTTCCATGGTTACAGCCTACTGTTCATCCGTGGTTTTTAAGATGACGTGGTTTTGGTTGAGGGACAGAAGATAGGTCAGTGGAACAAAACAGAGAAACCCCAAGCAGACCCATAGTTACGACCAATTAATTTTGGACAGAGAAGCAAAAGCAACTCAGTGCTAGAGGAAGTAGGAGAGGGAAAGCCTGCCAACAAGTGGTACTGGAGTAATTGGACATACATAGGCAAAAAATAAAATAAAATTTGAAATGAAATCTTTTATCTTATACAAAAAGAAAGCAATGCAAAATGGGTCACAGACTTATATGTAGAGTACAAAATTGTAAGACATCTATAAACACACTTAGGAGAAATCTTTGGGACCTACAACCATGCAAAGAATTCTTAAACTTGACCCCAAAACACAATCCATAAGAAAAAGTGATAAATTGACCTCCTCAAAAACTAAAAGAATATTTTGCTTTGTGGAGGTCATGTGAACCTCCAAATGTGATCACATTGGGGGAATAGATTTCAACATATGAGTTTTAGGGGAACACATTCCATCTACTCATTACAAGTGTGTAAATGAGAAGTTAGAGTGAACCAGAGTCTATCCACTATTTTGTTTCCACGATGAAAATGAGTGTTTGGGGTTGGTAGTCATATACAGTGGTACGAATAGGCAAGTTAGCATCATGCAATACAGTTTTTAAGTTAAATGTGTGAGAGAGAAAGCAGAAGAATTCAAAATCACAAAGCAAAGAATTTTCAAGGCTAGAATTCAAGTTCACTGTTAGAATTCTAATTTGCAGTTGGAATGTGAGCTCATAGCACTTTGTCAGAATGACATAAACCTCACTGCTCATGTTACTTTGATCTTGGTAAGTGTGGTTATCTGTTTCTTCCTGGAGCATCCCCAGTGTCTTACATGATGTCCACATTTAGTTGCTATTTCAGAAAAACTTCTAAATCAATTAGTGGTACACAGGAAACAGGAAGATGTTCTTCAATGCGATTACAGGGAAACTTGACCTAGGTACTGCTTAGCTAATGGCTTTCCAGGTCATTCAGATGAGGAGAGCAGTAGTAGAAAAATTACTTGGATTTGGAATGAGAATAAGTCCCACAAAGGGTATGGGTGAACTCAAGATGGAAGCAGAGAAGCGGGTGAGGTGCAGTAGTCCCGGAGAATTGAGAAGCTGAGCTCGAATGGTCCCGTTGCTCTGAGAATTTGGGATTGCAGCATCTGGGATATGTAAGAATGTTTTTACTCTACTGTTGGACCGTGCCTACGGTCCATTCACTCAACAGATATTTATTGTATACCTTTTGCATGCTAGCGATGTTCCCGGTTGGGGAAAAGAACAGTGAACAAAGCAGTGAAATCCTATCTTCAAGAAGTTCACGTGTGGGGAGGAAGTAGTGTAAGGGCAAGGGTACGTATGTGGTCACGTCGTCTGCTGGAAAGTGATACGGGCAAGAAGGTAACTAGGAGGGTGGGTGCAGTTTCGATGAAACGTCCCAGCAAAGTTCGTTGCCTCTGTTCTTTCAATGGCAAATTGAACTGGTGGGCTTCTTAGAATCATGGGTACCTGGATTTGTACCCATAATCTGTCTCAATATCAAAATACTAATTTATTTACATGAATATGATAGCACTTAAAATAGTTTTTAAAGAAGCACATACACCTGGCACTAATTAGTACTTATTTTACCAATCTTTTACGGTTGCCAAAGTTCACCTACTCCGACCCCTCTGTACCTGTATTTGAGTGTAACGATGTACCCTCAATATTTCCTTGCAGTTTGAAGCTCACTCGTGGCTCTGAGACCACCCTGGTACCTCCGTCTAGTTCCTAAAGCTCCCACAATTTTCCTTTAATTGAAAGTCTCTACAGGCTGTTCAGGACGGTTACCATCGACACAGCACCCTGACTCCATACGTGTCTGAATCATGGAAAGATTGCTTTCTGCTCCATTTAGCTCCTCAGAGGCTAGCAAGGGGAGATCACCAGCGCCGTACATCCCCGTCCGGAATCCCGCTGTAATTGTTCGTTTACCTCTCTCATCAGGTGTGTGTTTTACTCATTGATTACTTCCATCCAGTTAAAACCAATTTCCTTCGGAACTCCTCTAGCAGACTTCCTAATTATGGCCACTGTTAGAGAACTTACTTGGTATTAAAGAGATTATACTTCTACTCCTATTTTAATGCTTCAAAACTGGTCTTAATGTGCAGAGATGACGGTGCAGGGCACAGACAGGAACTACAGGGTGAAGGAGGTGTGGCAGGAAAGACACTTTGAGAGAGAGTGGGGAAAATGGGCAGCAGGGAGGCATTTGGGACCAAGCGAAGGTGAGGAATGGGAAAAAAATTATCCAAGTTAAATAGTATATTTAAGGTAATTCAAGCCAATTTTACATGTTAGTGTCGCAAATGTTCCTGAGCACCATGTACATCTGAGATGCTACTGAATTTTTAGATCGCATCAGTGAATACATGTCTGTCTGTCTGTCTGTCTATCTATCTGTCATCTATCACCTATCTCATCACATAAACAGCCTTGTGAACAAGGGACTACCCCTCACAATTATGCAGTATGTAGGATTAAGTACCCAAAGGCTGGAATTCCTCAGTGAAGTGGTCCTATGATGTATATTTCCATAAAAACATTATAACGAAATTTATATGTAAAATTATTTCAGGGAGGGCAGATAAATTGGGAGAAACTTTGGATGAGTGTTCATTTAGAATACAGGATTAGGATGGTTAAAGTGGACCAGGGAAGGTTGAAAGAAAAAGTGGGAAGACAGGTATCTAACAACTGACCCCCCCGTGGATTTCCTTGAATCCAGAAAGAAAGGGTAAGAGTGGGTCCCCTCCGTGCAGGACCCTGTGGGCAGTCTGTGAGCCTTGCCTGGTAACATTTACAAGCTTGAAGATAAAAGCGGGTCTTCCTCATGCTGGTCCCCCTTCCCCCAGTTCAGAAATGGGGACTTAGGCCCCCTTAAATATGTATGTGTATGTGCAGAAGCTGCTCTTTGGCATTCTTTGCTCATCATTAGCAAAGCTCAGGGTTGGGTGCGATTTATTTTTGTGCATGATTGACAGCTGGGCCTTTGTGCTCGTGGACCCTCCCACCCCAGCACTCCTCCTCCTCTGAATTTTCTTTCTCTCTGCAGGGAACGCTCTGCAAACACAGGTGTGGAGATTCAACTCAGTTCTTCTGATCCCCTGATCTTATTCTGTCTTCTGGATTCTTGAAGCAGTATAAACTTTTTCTTCAAATAAAATTTTGTAAGAAGCGCAATTTTATTAGCATAAATTTATTGTGGAGTCCTAAGGGTGGTGGCTTAAAAATATGTTTACAAATTCCTTGATACTGCTTCCTGTAAAAGGTCAAGTTTAGTTTTCCTGTCTTTGAACATGGGCCAGACTTAGGGACTCAGTTCCAACCAATAGAATGTAGCAAAAAATGATGTTATGCGACTTCCAAACTAGGTCACAAAAAATACTCAGCTTCTGCCCAGTTTCCTTGGTTCTTGTACTGCTTGCTTGTTTTGGACTAAGTCAGTTACCATATATGAAAAAAACTCAAGCAGCCGTATGGAGGGAGAAAAACTGAGGCCTCCAGCCAAAGGCCAGCACCAACATGCCACAAGAGTGAATCACGTTAGAATCAGATCCCTGTGCCACAGCCAAACCCTTAGATGGTGCAGCCCCTCGGTTTCTGACTACAACTAGTCATGTAACTTCTGAGACTCGTTGCTTGTATGGGAACTAGAATAATAATACCTAATGAGATGCTGAATATAAAATGCTTTGCAAGTAGTGATTAATTGCATATATACAGTATTCTCTTTTTCCTTGAGCGCAGTCCTTCTAATCCATGGCCTTAGGTCTTCAAACTTAGTGCAGGCCAAGGTCTGCGTTAAATTGTATTTAATGAGATTTGCCTGGAGACAGTTCACTCAGATCAGCAGGTAAAACCTCTGCCTGGCTGGAAAAATGGCAGAGTTGCCATCAGCCGGCCATGCCCTAGCCTTCAGCTCCGAGGGTGGGTGCTTTCGCTGCCTCTTCCAAACCTGCGGGGCCCGTAGGTCCGTTGACCTTTATGAAAATGAAAACAGCAACGACAAGGAGGGCTGTATTTTTGTCTTATCCTCCCACCTGTTTGAACATTTGTCAAAACCGACTCCATGTTTTAGTAAGGCATCAAAAGGAACATGTTTGTCTGCGTGTGTTTGAATTTATGTCTGGGGCAAGAATGGATTTGATGTTAAAAAAATAAACTGTATGAAGGAAATTTCTGATGTTTCTCGAAGCTGATCGATTTTTTTTTTTTTTGTGCTGTGTACAATGGGTACATGTAGGCCGATCTCACCTTATTTACTGTTTTTTATTTTGCAGTATTTGCTGCTATTGTTGACTGTTGGCTTGAGAAACTCGCCTCCGTGGTTTCCCCGGCGTCATTCTCGTAATTCTCCTCCCCGCCTTCAGTTTGTCCTTACAGTGCTTTCATGGACGCCTCTTTCTTTTCCTGCCCTGAAGATAGTGGGATTTCTCGGACACTGTGCTTGACCTGCCCTTCCCCTCCCTGTTCTGCGTGCTGTCCTCACACACACGTGGCTTCACTCTGCGTGTGCTCATTACCTCAGCCTGTCTTTCCTGGTCCCTGTTCCTTCACTCTTCCTAATTGGCGGTGCTCCGTCGGAATCAGGAGAAAAATGGAGATGTGCTAATGTTCTGTGGTAACTCCCTGGGCCCATAATTGAGTTAGAAATGAGTTACCAAATTTTCCTAAAGAAGAATGGTATCACCAAATTATTATATCAGTCTTTATCAGGCTTGAGCGGTAGGTTTCTTTAAGAGTTAGTTAACTTGTTTTTTTCTCTTTTTAATGACTAGCGCATATCAAATAACCAGGTACTTGACAGGTGTGGAGGGAGGGGAAGGATTTTGGTGAAGGGTAGTCCGAGGGCACGCAACTTTGAAAACTCGTTCTGTGTACAAGCACGCGCGCACACGCACAGTTTTTCCAATATTTGACCTCCTCTTCTTCCAGACAGATGGTTGGAGTTTTAGCCTCCCTATTCTCCCAGGTTGAACTTTGATTTCATGAAACTGCACACTCGGTCCTGCACTTCCAGGGACAATGGAAGCAGTTCAGAAACGTGCTCTTCTTTCTGGGCAGCTGCTGTTAACATTTTCGTAAATTGTTATGGAAAAGTTGTGTATGAAGAACACTTTTCTAACATGCATTGTCAGTTGATTGAAATTTTTGACTGCTTAAATTAAAAGTAGGATGGATGAGAAATTATTTATCATCCTATTTCTCTTTCTGCAGTTATACTGTTTCGGTTTATATTTTTTCCCTCCAACATTCATTAGTATACTAAGTGTAGTCCAAAATGTATAAAGTTATAGCAGGTAAATTTTCTTGTCTGCATTTCGACCTTGCTTTTTCAACCTGCGGTCCCTCAGAGGAAATTTCCTTGATTTCTTAGTTCCTGTGGGTTCCTGCCTTCCTCTGTCAGATACATGCTCAGGATTTGGAGATTCAGTGTGCCTCATTTTAATTTTTCAAGCTGCTGTCATCTAGTTTCCGATTCCCAAATACTACCCTCTCCCCTTCTCCCTAGACTGCAAGTAGTTCAGAATCCTCTTAATTCATTCCACAGGTTTTCATCCAGTAAACATGTTGAATGCCTTCCTTATGCTAGTCACCTTGCTAGGTGCTTAGAATACAAAGATGTGTAAGTCATGGTCTCTGTCCTCATAAGGACCTCATCATCCAGTAGGGAGACAGGCACAAAAACAGGAAGTTACGTTACAGAATGATAAGTACTATTGGAAAGGAAGGCACAAGGCACAGTGATCCAAGGAAGAGAAATTAATTCTGCCTGTGCAGAAGGAAGAGCTTCACAGAAAGGCAGCACTTGAATTATTCCATGAGTGATGAGTGGATTAGTAATCTCTGTGCAAGGATTTTGTTACAATGAATATGGAGACACAGAAAAAGGCAACAAAACTGCCACCCCCCCTTCAGTGGGGAACGATACATGTGATCCTGAGTTAGAACAAAATGTGTAGTCTGATACAGGTCCTCTGGAGATCGAGTCCCTAAAGTCATTTCAAATTGTAATTCCTAACCTAATTAACTCTTCAGCTTCACTTGTGGGTTCCCATTTCTTATGAGATTGTTTCATAAGTTATAAGTAAATTTAATCAAGAGGAGGGACAACAAAGGCATTCTCTAAGTTATAAACTAGGAAGAGAAGAGAGATGAGGAAAGACCTGGCCCACCTTGAGAACTAAAGAAGGTCGACCAGATGCTTGCTTTTCCATTGAGTATAAACTCAGGCCTGGGAATACTATTGATATGTGAATGTTAGGTACCAGTCTACAAGGTAATCATTTAAGCTTCATAGCAATCTTAAAAGGTAGACACAGTTACTCTCACCCCTGTATTATAGGTGAGAATACTGAAGCATGGCTACTTGCCAAAGGTGTCAGTGCTTGTAAGTGGTAAACGTGAGATTTGAGCCCACGTTATTCAGTGCCAAGGTCAGCTAACCTTCGTCACCACAGCATGCTGCCTTGGGAAGGACCTCCTTTGGACTGTGGGGAGTGGTGATGGCTTGCTCTAAGAATGGGCTGCCTTCCTCTGTCATGGCAGCCGTGGGGTGAGAGTTCAGGCTCAAGCCTTGTCTCATCACAGCAAGGTAATAACAACAAAAGAGAATAAAGACAGCAATCAGTTTTTGCATTGTAGGACTGCATTAAGTTTTCCCATGGTTTTAACAACTTACATGATGCTAAATCAGTAGGAGCTTGGGGAGGAGAGGAGAGGAGAGCCTGGGGCAGGACTTCAACCCAGAGGTTCTCAGCAATGGACAACGTGCTCTGAATGGAGAGGTGAGGCCTGAGCGTGAGAGCCAGCACTGCACTGTAAAAAGCAGTAGTCATCACCATCAGCGATTGGGTTGTTTGAAGCTTCTCAGTAGTGAAAGCAGCCTTGTATTACGTGTGCTGTGAATCTTCCCACCGCAGGCTGCTTGGGGCTGCTGAGCTGAGCAGCTCCAGAGGGCTCCGTTCCCATAGACCATTGTTGCCCCTGGAGCTGGGCATCAGTGGCCCTGCTGGCTCATTTGTCTAAATGGAGAGAAGCCTGTAGAGTTTGCAGCTGCTGCAGCTCCACTTCTTGACTTTGGAAAGTAGGGGTGCAGTGTACTCTCTGTGTTCTGTGTATATCAGAACGCTCTGTAGTTGATAAGCTCTTTCCAGTCAGCCTTTTCCATTATCTCCTGCCTGCTTTAATGTCAGCCACATTCACATTCATCAGTCTTGTCTTATCTGATCAAGGGGCGGGACCAGCACCAGGCACAATGGAAAACGTACTGTGCAGAGGCTTTGATTATATTTACACTTGAGGAGCCTCCAGAAAGAACACTTTGCAAGTTGTAGGCTGTCAGTGCCAGAGCTGCTGCACACCCCGCTCTGGCTTTATGAGGGTCCATCGGGGATGCCTTTTGCGGTGTCCTTCACGCGCTCTCTTGGCAGCATCATAGTCCTGGCTTTCTGGAAAGAGTGGCTGTAGGCTGGGTGCTTTGGTCAGGGAGTTAGAAGGGGTAAACGCTTTTGGTTTGATGCAGTAGGCATTCATGGAGCACCTTCTGTGTGCCAGCTTCTGTTTGGGGTGTTGGGGGTGAGAGAAAAGTGTTTCTTGCTTTTAGGAGCTCACGGTGAAGAAAATGGAGGAAGATCATGGAAGCAAATCAGTGCACATCAGCGGGAGAGGAAGTACTTTTAGGGAACAGAGGGAGATGTGATCAACAGGACTTGGGGAGCTCTGGGAGGCCTCCCGAGGAGTGATGCAATGCGGCTGTCCTCCAGGGCCCGCCTTTCCTCCAGTTCCCACCTTCTCAGTCTCTGCAGCCACTTGAGATCCCTCTGCCAGTGGTTCTGCGCCTGAGAATCATTGGGGAAGCTTTGAAAATTCCCGGTACCTGGGCTGCAGTCCAGACGGACTCATGTTGTCCGGAGATGGCACCCAGGCATAGGCGCTTTTTGAGGTTCTTCATGTGATTCCAGTGTGCAGCCATGTTTGAAAGCCACCGTCCTGAAGCAAGAACTTGGTGATTCAAAAATAAGAGTTAAGAAGAAGGGCCATCTTATGGTTTGGAGACCGTGTTACTGTATTCTAAGAGGGCTGGTGGGAAAAGAGAAAGAAGATTGTTGTGTAGTGGAGGTCAGAGGTTATAGCTGGCTAAGTTCAAGTGCAGGAGCGTCATAGAGTCTATTGTAACATGCAGGAAGTAGCCTGAGAGAAAGGCATGGAGTATTTGTTGAAGCAACTTCAATGTCGTCATCCTTATTTATATGCTTTATACCTGCCTGCTCTGGAAACATCTTGGAGAAGCTTGCATCTTAAAGTATAATTAAACAGAAACCAGAAAACTTCATCTAAGGAGACAGGGAGTATATATACATTCAGGAATCAGCTTAAAATTATGGAAATTGTTTGCATTTTGTACCACCCTACAGTCATTTAGGATTTTTATATTGTTTATTTATTTTTTTTTACCTGCAAATTCAGTGGAAATAGGCCATCCAGGACTCGCATATGTATGAATGCTTCAGTTAAGTAGGAATAATGATAATATTGGTTATATTATATTTATAGCATGCCTATATATGCCAGTACTTAACATATATTATTCTATTTAATTTCCTGTGATTATCCTATTACCCAGATGAAACCTGCAACACAGAAAGGTTAAACAAGTTGTCTGGTGCCCATATAGTGTAAAAGTTGGGATATGAGCCCAGAGAGAAGCTTGGTGTGGCTGGAAAGAGAATAGTGTGGGAATAAGAAGATAAGGATTCTTTGCCTGCTGAGCTTCTGCATGGTCTTGACTTAGTCACTCAACCTCTCTGGACCTCAGTGTCATCTTTAAACTGACTAGACATGAGATGGTGGCACAGGGCACAGTTTTTCTCCTAGTAATGCGTTACAGTGAGAGTATGGGTTTAAAGTGACTCTAGAATCTCACAGACATGTCGTTCTTTTGGAGGGCATTATTAGGAGAAGATTATGTGTATATATAATTTTCCCAGAACAAAGAATACAGGGACTCGCTTTACTTTTTCTGTGAAAATGTTATGGAAAAAATAACTTTTTCCTTTTAACAGGAAAATACCTTTCTTCTTCCCCTTCTTCTTAGTCGTTGTGGAAGACTCGTATAGAAGACAGGTACAGCCAGACCTGTGTAGTGTTCTCTCCCTCCCTCCCACCCTTCCTCTCTCTCTTCACTAACCTTTTTCCTGCAGAGAATGTCCCATCTGGCTCCCTGATCCTTTGCAGTGTAGATGGGTCTTTTTTAGCTCTTCATCTGGACTGGGATGGTTCTGAAACAAGTCAGTCTTCTTGGGAAATTCAACAGGCAGAGGTGTCAGCTCTAACATGTAGGTGCATTAAAGGAGTTCTGAAGCCCGTCTGGTTTGACAGGAAATTACCTGGGGAAGTGTGAGATGGAGGAAGAAACCCAGACAACCAGGGTTAAGGAAGGCACTGAAGTTTGGGATTGCTTACTTTGTTCCATGTTGTTAGAACGTAGAAAAATTCAGCCACAGAAGATGCAATCCATTTGGTACATGACATCGGGCATACTGCAGATAACCAAGCAGCTGGGCCCTGGAGGATCCCCAGTTTGGCCCTCCCTTCCTGTGGAATCCTTGAAGTTCTTTGATCTCAGCTTCTCTCTGAGCTGAGTGGGACTTGGTAGGCAGATGTAGGTGTGAAGGTGGGATAGAACCATGGCCCCTGAAGACTTGTGAAGTGTGATTACTCAGGAAGGTGGTAGGAGAATAGAGAATGAATGCTCTCCTGGGGGTATAGAGCTGGGGCCAGAGGGGAATAGCGTTGGTGTCCCTTTTTCTCTTCAATTCCAGGCCTGTGGTCTTCATAGTCACTGTCACTGCCCACCGTTGTGCTCCACTGTCTCTTGCATGGACGAGGGCCACAGACTCCTGATTGTTCTGTAGGCTGTCCTTGAACCTTCCTTGTACCAGTCCAACCTCCCCATTATGACCAGAGCTGTCTTGCCAAACTCCAGGCTGATCACCATCAGCCTGAGATAAAATCTATTGAACCCCTCAGTATAGCATCAAAATCCCTTAATGTCTGACTTCCATCTTCTCTGACCCCAAGGAGGGGCTGGGTCCTGGGATAGTCAAGTTTCCTGTCTGGGTTGGGTGCTGATCCACCTGCCGGGAGTTGGGGAAGACAAAAGTAGGGACCCCTAACCAGGTGGAGACCAGTCACGCTCTCCCCTCTGCATTCTACCTGTCCCTCCTCCACTGAAGCCGCCAGGTGTTTGTGGGGCTCCTGCCTTCTTTGGAGTTTACTCCATTAAAATCTACAGCTCTTCAGTTCACTCCCACAAATCAACAAGATTCTGCCACATGCAAACCTCTGCAATGTGTATTTAAAAAATGAATGGAAATACTGAATATGAGTTTTCGAGCTACCGCATTATTTCCCATTATATTTAGATTGTTCCGGAGGATAATCTAAAACAGTCCTTAACTATTCTCTACTTAAGAGTCATTACCATTGGTTAACATCCAACAGGTTTTAATGACAGTCCATCAAAAGTATTTATTAAACTCCTAATGTGGAACTAGAATCAAGCTTGGTTCCACACGATCTGCTTCACGCATGAGTTGGCGTTTGCCTCTGTCTTCACTTCGTGGGTCACTGCACCCAAACCCCCAGAGGGAGATCCACCGTGAGGCCCATGGAGCTTCGGGGCCTCTCCCTTGACTGGACGGGTCCTCCTCATCTCTGGGAAGAGTCCTAGCAGTGTGTTACATGATCATGTGTGTCTATAAAGTTGTAAAAGTAAGATATTTTAACTTCAGTTAGGACAGCCTCCTTCAGTTCTGACTTCCCTTCTGTCACGCTTCCTTCAGTGTCAGGCATTGCTAGCGTGGGCATTTCGGAGATTCAGCGGAGGGGAAGTTGAAGTGAGGTGACATTTAATGAACTCAGTGGGATACATTCTTGTGCTTTACAATCACTGGTTATGTACAGTCAAGTTACTATATGCGGACTCACAACATTCTTAAAGAGGGCCCGCCCCATCCACACAGGTTCACGTTCCCATGACCTCACAACCGGCTTCCTTAATTGTGTCTTTTTTTCCCCTTTTTAGGTTATCTATCAGTCTTTGTTAGATTTACAGTATATTTCGTTGGGAAAAGTGGCTTTTATTTTTTATTTTTTATTGTTGTTTTATTACAGTTGTCACAATTTCCCCCGTTGCTCTCCCTTGCCCCCCACCACACTCCCACAGTCAATTCCTACCCTGTTGTCCATGTCCATGGGTCACTTATACCAGTTTGTATGTTAGACCCTTCCCCTTCCTTCCAGCCTTATCTTCTTCCCCCCTCCCCTCTGGTTGCTGTCAGTCTAGTTCTTATTTCCATGCCTCTGGTTCTGTTTTGCTTGTTTGTTTGTTTTGTGCATTAGGTTCCTTTTATAGGTGAGATCATACGGTATTTGTCTTTCATCACCTGGCTTATTTCACTGAGCATGATGCTTTCCAGTTCCATCTATGCTGCTGTAAAGGGAAGGAGTTCCTTCTTTCTTTCTGCTGAGTAGTATGCTGTTGTGTAATGTACCACAGTTTTTTGATCCACTCATTTACCGGTGGGCACTTAGGTTGCTTCCAGCACTTGGCTATTGTAAATTGTGCTGCTGTGGACATTGGGGTGCAGAGGTTCTTTCGAATTGATGCTTCAGGATTCTTAGGGTATAAACCTAGTAGTGGAATTGCTGGATCAAAAGGCATTTCCATTTTTAGTTTTTTGAGGAAATTCCACACTTTCCATTATGACTGCACCAGTCTGCATTCCCACCAGCAGTGCACTAGGGTGCTCTTTTCCCCACATCTTCACCAGCACTTGTTGTCTATTGATTTGTTAATAATGGCCATTCTGACCCATGTGAGGTGGCTTTGTGTGTTTCTTAGTGTAGTCGTGGATCATCCGTATCAGGACTAACTGATACAGATAGAGCTTTCTGATCTACACCCAGGCTATACTGAGTCAGAATCTCGTGGGACAGGGCCAGAATCTCGTGGGACAGGGCAAGCATCATGAGGTAAGGGACTTTGGTTTTGTGTGATGTGTGATGTGTGTTTGTGTTTATTTGCTTACCACTGATTCCCTAGGATTGCCTTGGCCTAAGGTAGGTGCTTAACAGCTTGTTGATTATTAAATTTTTGTTCATATAAAGGCTTGAGAATCATTGCCTCTGCCTAGTTAATGTCTTCTTGTATATCAAGACTACAGATCAAAATTTTCCATTACGGTGCTGGTTTTTCTGAGAAAAGAATGTGAGAAACAGAAACGTTTTTGGAGACCATCAGTTTGGTTGCTTTCAAATGGAAGGTGGGGAAGGATAGCAACAGAATTATCATGCGGTGCTTTTTTCAAACTAGGTCTGCTCAGCTACCCCATGTCCTGTTGTTTAAATGTGATGGTGTGAGGCCAGGTACTCTCCAAATCTTCCAGGAGGTGAAATGGCTGGTGTGAGTTTGGAAATTCTTCATGGTGATGCTGAGCCCTCCTTCCCCTGTTAAAAGCATTAATCAATCTCTCTTTTAACAAACAGGGCCTCTGAGACAGAGAGCAATTGAGGGAAAGGATCCTATTCAGTTGGGGAACAGAGTCAGGGCTGGGACTCAATTCTCGAAAACTCCTGGTGCAGCCCCCTCCTTTAAGTTTACATGCAGAAAGCTTATAGGCCTTTCCCTTTTTCCAGAACTTCTCTAATATTTGGAGTGAGTCACATGCAACCATACGACTTTTACACTCGTTCTCTATTGTTTTACATTGCTTCTCATGGTTTCTCCTGCATAAATGTGGTATTTTCTTGTATTGTAAATTTACAAATACTACATAGCATACCTTAAATTTCCTTTGTATTTCCGAAGGTAACTAGCTGAATGATGAGCTAATTATAAGGGGGAAAATATAGGTAATGATTAGTTTATTAGCATCTCAAAATAATCTCAATACGATAAGATAATATGAGGTACAGCATTTCAAGTGCACATGAAATTCTTGTTAGAAATATTGTCCACATTGGGAAATTCATGTTCATTAAGGACGAACATGGGCAATGGGGCATTAAGAAGGACACAAAATTAACACATCCCAGCCCAGAGAGAGTTCCCGTAGGGGGTCCGAGATAAAGAGGCAGGGTATGTCAGCAGGGCTCTTGAGAATTCTCAGAAGTCAGGAACTGTTGGCAGTGATGTTAGGGGACTCTGCTAGAGCCTGCCCCACACTTGGGGGGGGGGGTGCTGGGGGGCCCCCTGAGTGGATTCTGGACAAAAAGAGAAGACCGATGACCAAGATTAGGACTTTGGACATGAAACCTAAATAATTTATGAATAATTTGGTTAATTTGCTGTTATATTTGTTTTTCTCTTGTTAGTCTCATATAATGATGTGTTTATAATTTATAGTCAGAGTTTTTGATTACTACCAGACAAATTTAATTAGGCAAAATAAAATTTATTTGTTAGGGGCTGTTAAAATTTGAAAGATGTTAATGTGTACTTCTCATGCAAACATTTCAGTTTTTATTGTAAATGTTTCATCGTTAGCTCTTTGCTAATTGTTAGTTTGGGGAATGATTTACATGTTTAAAACTGTGGGAGAAGTCATTTTGGCTACAGCTAAGTCTTTTTATTTACTTGCATTTTTTTCATGCAGTTTTTGTCTTTTATAACCACATACATTTGTATTTGAACCTGGAATAATTTAGTAAAATGGAGAGATTTTATTTTGTCCTGCCCAATCTCTGTAGCATAACCTTCCCTTCCCAGTGCGTGGTCAAAGGACAGAGGAAGTGGACGTCACTGCTCTGGCATCGTGGTATCCTTTCATTACCGTGCTGTCGTGTACCGCTTGATACATTTGCATTTTATCTACACTTCAGCATACTCTCAAAACTTGTGCTGTCAAGTGCACAAGGGCAGGGACTGTAGCTTATTAAACAACAGTTTCCAAAGCAGCTGTGTCAGAGCCGCTCGAGGTGCCCTGTAAATATTCATAGTCTAGGGCCCCTGCTGAGAGATTCTGGTGTAGACGTTTTTAGGAGAGTCAGAAGAATCTGATTTTTTAAAAGCGCATCCAGATCATCTTTATGGATAATTGGAATTGAAAATCACTGGCGTACAGCGTGGAACACTGCCTTGCATTTATTAAGTGCTCAAAATGCTTATTTTGAAGCCTGAATCATTCAGGAAGATGACATAAACTAGCTCTTACTTGCTCACTTCATTTTTCTCTCTTCTTAATTTTTTTTTTGATTGATTTTAGAGAGAGAAGAGGAAGGGAAAGAGATTTGTTGTTCCATTTATTCATGCATTCATTAGTTGATTCTTGTATGTGCCCTGACTGGGAATTGAACCCACAACCACGTATCAGAATGATGCTTTAACTAACTGAGCTACCCAGCCAGAGCCCTTTTTCTCTCTTTCTTCTCTGCTTTGCCATGCTTCAACAACTACCTGGCAAAACCCAATTCAGATGCATTCTTTTTGCTTTTATGCATAACCATAACAAACAGCCAAGACTTTTCATTGCCTTTTTAAAACTGCTTGAAAAATCTGATAGTGCTTTTTAAAGTTTGCATTAGACCTTAGCAGCAGAAATGACCTTGTTGACTACGGTCGCCATCTGGGAGTGTTGGGTGTGGCTGGGAAGAGTGATGTGTGACCAGTGTCTCTTCCTCATTGAGTATGTCAAAGTGCTGTCCCTCAGACCCTGGCTGCCACAGCTATTTTCAGAGTCTTCTGCTGCTTTAAACATAATCTAAGTGATGCATTTTTTTCCAGAAAGCCATCTCATCTCTGATTACTCTCCCCGCTGTCTGGCTGGATCACATCTCTTTACAGTTGCCCTTTTTCAGATTATCCTGTAGCAGTCACCTGTTCTCAGTATGTGGCCGATCCAGGGAAACTGTGACAGGAAGCTGAAGTTGTTGACTGAAAGAATGACTTGTTTCGGCATGGAGTAGCTCAGTTTCATTCCCATATACTTTGTGGGTGATCCTGTTCTGCAATTCAAAGTTTAATAAGCATCATTTGTGACATTGAAGAGCGTTTCAAGAAGTCCAGCTTGCTTGGTGTAGTTAGGTTCCCGTAACCGTATGCAAGTGTGTCTTTAGATTATGCTTCATAGGTTAGGAGTGAGTCACTGGTGGTGAGAAATAAGTCAAAGCATGAGACAAATTGGCTGGTCAGGGAGAGAAATAACAGAAGAGAGAAATATGTGAGATTAAAGAAGGGGTGGAAAAGGAAAAAAAAGTAGTGGCCTAGAGAGGTTCTCTTAGCAGGTTTTGCTTTAACGGGATGGTTCACTGAGAACATGTCAATGATTATATCTGACACATTATATCTGACACGAAAGGCCCACTGGTCTTTCGTAAATTTGCACTGTGGGTCTCAGTACATCATTCCCTATTCTTATTTACATTCTTTGAAATGTTCACGAGCAAATTATTTCCTTTACATCTATCTTTTAATAAAAATTAAACTAATGCAGGTTTTTAAAATATATGACTTGTGGATTCATGAGTTGAGCCTTGGTCTACAGATGTCCTAGAATTTGTTTGTAAAATTTGTACTTTACCTGCATTTAAAAAAATTCTTTATTGAATTTATTGGAGTGACATTGCTTAATAAATTATATAGCTTTCAATTCTATAATATATCATCTGTGTATTATATTGTATACTCACCACCCATGTCGAGTCCCCTCTGTCACCACTTATCCCCCCTTTACCCTCTTCTACCTCCCCCCACCCCCTTCTCCCTCTGGTAATCACCACTCACTGTTGTCTGTGTGCGTGAGTTTTGTGGGGTTTCTGTTTTTTTGCTTAACCCCTTCACCTTTTTTACCCAGCCTCAGAACCCCCTCCCCTCTGATAGCTGCCAGTCTGTTCTCTCTATGTATGAGTCTCTTTATATTTTGTTTGCTAGTTTATTTTGTCCTTTATTTTTTTAATTTATTTTAATTGTTGTTCTTGTACAGTTTTCTGTCTTTTACTCCTGTCCCAGCCCACTGCCCCAGCCCTCCCCACCTCCCTCCCATTTCCACACCCCCTAGTTTTTGTCCATGTGTCCTTTATACTTGTTGCTCTAAACCCTTCCTCTTTTCCCCTGAAATTCCCTCCCCTCTCCCCTCTGGTGACTGTCAGTCTGTTCTCACTTTCAGTGTCTTTGGTTATATTTTGCTTGTTTGTTTGTTTTTGTTGATTAGGTTCCTGTTAAAGGTGAGATCATATGGTATTTGTCTTTCACCTCCTGGCTTATTTCACTTAGCACGATGCTCTCCAGTTCCATCCATGCTGTTGCAAAGCATAGGTATTTTGTCCATTAGACTCCACATATAAGTGAGATCATATGGTATTTGCCTTTCTCTGATTGGCTTATTTCACTCAGCACCATACTCTCCGGCCCCATCCATGCTGTCACAAAAGGTGAGATTTCCTTCTCCTTTGCAGCTGTGTAGTATTGCGTTGTGTAAACACATCACAGCTTGTTTATTCACTCACCTACCAATGGGTGATTAGGCTCTTCCAGACCTTGGCCATTGTGAATAATGCTGCAGTGAACACAGGGGTGCATATATTCTTTCCAGTCAGTGTTTGAGGTTTCTGGGATACATCCCAGAAGTGGAATCGCTGCGTCAAAAGGCAGTTGCTACTTTTAATTTTTGAAATAACTCCATACTGCTTTCCACAATGGCCACACAAGTTGGCATTCCCGCCAACAGTGCACTAAGATTTCCTTTTCTCCACTTCCTCCTGACAACTTGATTTATTGACAGATTACAACTAATGAAATTGAAGCAGTAATTAAAAAACTCCCAACAAACAGCCCTGCACAGGATGCCTCACAGTGATTTTATCAAGCTTTCAAAGAAGAACTAACACCTCTCCTTCTCAAACTATTCCAATAAATTCAAGAGGCAGAAGACTCCCAAGTTCATTTTGTGAGGCCAGCATTATTCTAATTCCAAAACCGGATAAAGACACTACAAAGAAAGAAAGAAATTTAAAAGATCACACCAAGATCAAGTGGGATTTATCCCGGGGATGCAGGGTTGGTCCAATATCTGCAAATCAATAAACGTGAAACACCTCGTAAACAAAGTGAAGGACAAAAGTGACATGATCATATTAGTAGATGTGGAAAAAGCATTTGATAAAATTCAGCACTCACTTATGACATAAACTCCCAGCAAGGTGGGAATAGAGGGAACATATCTCAATATAGTAAAGGCCGCATATGCCAAACCCAAGGCCAACATCATACTCAATGGGCAACTGAAAGCGTTTCCCTTAAGATCAGGAATGAGACAGGGATGTCCCCTTTCACCGCTCTTACTTGGCACAGTCCTGTAAGCCTGGCCACAGCAATCAGGCAAGAGGAAGAAATAAAAGGCATCCAGGCTGGAAAGGAGGAAGTAAAACTGTCATTATTTACCTGCATTTTTCTTCTACAGGGAGAAGGCCAAGAATTCATCAGATTTCAACAGGATCCCTGATCAAAATATATATATATTCTTTTAATTACAGTTTTAAAAGATCAGCTAGCAGAGGACCCCAGCCATGAAAACCTGTCATTACGTTCAGTGTTCTCTGGATGACAGTGAGCAGGGCTCTGGACTAGCCAGATTACTACGGCTGGTCCCAGGCTTCTCCTCTCTTACCATTAATAGTTGGCCTGGTGCGTGATCAACCCTCATTGTCCCAAGGGCGTTTGAAGCCTCAGATGCAGTTTTGCACTTTTCTGCTAATAAAAACACCAGTGACTTTTTTCTTTTCCTACAAAGGTAGTCGACATCAGAGACTCTGTTCAGGTCTGAATTATAGGTGTAAGTCACTGGTTGTATTTGCGATTTCTCCTCTGCAAACTCATAAATATATTTGAATTTTTATTCTTAACCTTTTCCCCCCAAAGTGTGTTGTTTCTCCCCAAAGCATTAGTTGATTTGCAAATTATTTTATAACCATTTGAATGTAAATGTTTTTTTAGGGTCAGGTTCAAGACCACAACTTCCAGGGCATACCAGCCTCTGGGTCACCGTGGTTGTCAATAGGACTTTTGATCCCGTTTATAGTTTTCTGCCTGGAAGAGCTTTACTGATCACAGAAAGGGTACTCTGATACTGTTTTCAAGTCTGCTGATAGGCCCTTAAGCATAGTTACATATCTCTCTCTTAATGCTGATTTGTCTGTCTGTGACAGAAACAGGATTTCTACCAGTCAAGCAAAAACTTCTGAGCTGATACATCATCGGCTCTGAGTTTATTCTCCAATGGGATGGCCACCCATTCCTCTAAGCCTTGAATGCCTGGGGAGAACCCAGCAGAGACTAAAAGTAGGAAGAGAAAGGGGATGAGAGGTCAGAGACCGGGTGCAATGGGGTAGAAAGTCTCAGCCATCCCTCCTTATGACAGTGGTTTAGGGCGACGGTTAGAGAAGGAACAGCTCAGCTCCCAGGGATCCCAGCCGAGACTGGCTGTACTAAGACCAGGAGGTTTTTGTGTATCTTTAGATGGATTTTATTCTATAGTCATTGCCCCAAAGATTTGTATCTTGTATTTATTTATTTACTAAATTAAATTTTTTCCAAAGCAGTATTAAAATGTCTGAGCATCTGGCAGAATTTTCATTGTTTGGAGTAAATTTGACTGCTGAGTCCTTTTCTTTTTGTTTTTCAGTGCAGAGATCAGGGTAGCATTTGAGTAGGGACTGCAAGTTGTTGAGGAGGGAGGCTTGGACAGAGACTGCAGTCTAGAGAAGCCTGGAAGTCCACGTAGGGCAGGACACCAGCTGTAGGACCTTGGCAGGGGCACAGAGGAGGGAGAAGAACAGCCGTGGAATGTTGGAGTCTGGGGAATACATACATAGGCAAGCTGATTGCCAAAGATTGCAAAACTGGCTCAGAGGGTCAGATAGAAGAATCAATGTCCAGACAACAGATTTAATTAGAAAATACATAGCAAAAAGGAAAAAAACTTTGCTAACGCATAGCGTGAGCCTTATAAAGCCCCTCTAGTATACGAGTCTGCTCAGGACCAGGATGAGGCCAGCACGTGAGCGATGCAGAGCCCATGGTCAGAGAAAATAGGAGGACAAGCAGACTGGGCAGGGAGCCGGGCCGTTCCAGCAACACCTTTGGCAGCATTTCATCTGGACCGGGTCAGATTGCTGATGTTTGCATTTTCTAGACATCCTACACCTTTTTGATTTATTCATCCATAACCTCTATATTGCATCACACAGCTCAAGCTTTCAACCCTTTGCACATTTTTATTTAGAAAAAAGAAAACTCTGTTGGAATCTTTTTACTGTTTGCTGTATTCTGATTTGTTTCAACTTTATTTGAATCTATCCAAGACCAAATAAAATACGACACTTCTGTCCCATATCTCTTAGGTCTTGTATTGATGCTTCTGCCCATTATTACCACACATAAAAAAGTGCAAAAGGAATTGCTGTGAGAGGGATTTCCGATGTTAACAATTTTACCTCTGGGTTCTGGTGGCTTGGAACAGCCCCACCTAATCTGCTCCTGTACAGACAAGCACATTTAAATGAGCCAAGTGCAAATCTAGGCATTTCTTTAGAGTGTAAAGTGTAGACTCTCACTTTGGATTGAGGATCCATACTATAGAGAGTGGGGTGAGTACTGAGCAGATGCTCATGTTACTAAATTCTCTTCCTCACTCGCTGGTTTGATTCATCTTCTGAGAAGGTTCAAGCGAGGAGCAGCCAACACTACTGATCCCTCTCCCCCAGTGGTTGAAAGGGGATTTCAAATGGTTCCAGCCAGAGCGAAGGGATGGACACCTGCCAGGAGTGGGAATTGAGCTGGTAAACAGCATATTGCAAGAGTTTTGATGAGTAAAAGTCTATTATTTACATGTTGGCCTCATCCATAGAAAGGTCTGATTTTCTATTAAAATGGTATATAATGGGCTAGGTACCCAGACAGAAAGATGGTTCGTCACACGAGTGACCCTGGATGTCACTCCAGGAGTGGGAGGAGGGGATGGGCAGCCATGACAGCAGGGACAGGGAAAAGCAGCGTGAGTGAGGCACCTCCAGGTGAGAGAGAGAAAGTTCTTGTTTCTTCAAATCTTGCCTGGTTTTAAAACACTAAGTAGCTCTTCTCAGCATCTCCCTGTCATCATTGCTTGGTCTTTCTCCAGGTTCTTTTTTTGTGGCATTGACCTTGTTGTCTCCAATCAGCCTTTGGAACTTAGTTATTTCTGTTGGCTTTTGGTCGGAGGACATAATGACCTTGCAGACGGTCCTTACAAATGAGCCACTGTGTTCCTAGGTATCTTTTTGTTCTGCTTCCTAGTTCATCTCTTTGACTATGCCAAGACCCAGGTCACTCCATTAGGTCACCCGGGACATTGTGCGGTCTCCTGCCATCCCTTCACCATGTCCTGACCAACCAATTTTATGCAAAAGTAGATTTATATTTTTTATCACTTCACTTCCTTGCTTTTCTCCCTCTGCCCTGTAGCTGTCAACCCAGCTGAATGCAGCCAACCCAACTCTTTGTAATTTTTCTCTCCAGTGATTCACAATATATGTCCTCCCTGATTTGGCAGCAACTTAATTTTAAGAATTCTGCACTTAAAATTTTTTATGGCATCATTGGCTCTGAGTTGGGTACTATGCCAAAACACTTATTGTTCCCATTTTGTGACCAGCAAGGTGGGAATTCTGATATAGGGCAATTTTATCCAGACTGCGTGGGCAGTCTGAGTGAACTTCAGAGTTATCTCAAGAAGGCAACTAATTTGTGGCTCTCCAAATACGATAAACAGCAAATAAACACATCCCAGTATTGGAGGCCCTCTCCATGGCCCTGCAGGCACTGGATGGAGGCTGACAGCGGCTGAAGCTGCCTGGTGGACGGACACGGCTATGATCCCGCACAGGATTGTGTGAAACTTTGCAGACCTTTGTAATTGCATTGTGAGGGAGAAATCCGACGTGTGGGTATAGGTTTTGGAGTTGCAGAAAGTGCAAAGGCACAGTCAGAGTGAAAGGTTTGCTGTGATTCTGCTTGGCAGATGCTCTCGTGGATTAAAATGCCCTTGAAGACGCTGGAGTAATATACCATCAGCTTGAGAGCTCTGTGCGTAGCACTGAGCCACACTTATGAAAAGGAAGAATTATAGAACTGTACACCTGAAACCTATATAATTTTATTAACCAATGCCACCCTAATAAATTCAATATTTTTTTAAAAGGAAGTCTAAGCTTTTGATCCATTTTCTCAGGTGGGCAGTGGGGGGATTTGAAGTATGTCAGTATCTAGAAATTCAGTTCTAAGATGCGGAGAAGAAGCTTTGAGGCCAATAGGAGGAATAAAGCTGGATCTCATTAAAAACAGTTCTTCGGCACATGAAACAACGTCCATGGAACAACGTCGCAGCATACTGGGCAGGTGCCGATGCCTGGGATCGCGCATGCGCCCTGAGATGCGCCTGACCCGGCCTTGCCATGAACCCTGGAAGGGCTTTTGCTGGCCTTCAGTTGCTACAGGGTGTTTGTCAAGCAACAGTTTCATGACCCGGGGAACACTGGCCCAATCTGATGCCTCGGTGACTAGTCAGGGACTGATGGCCGCAGTGCTGAGAGTTGAGTTTTAAAGGACCGCAGATGAATGAGTGCACTTCACGCAAAGCCGTGATGAAATCCGTGGGGATGATAATGCTGATCTCACGTCTTTGTTGGGTAGAAAGGACTCTAGATTTGACTTGGTGATCACACCACGTCACGGTGTCCAGGCAGTCAGTATTTGTATTACTCAGGGCCCTTTGCTTCACCCTTAATAATTCTGATTTAGTGTATTTATATAATTTCCTAATGTATAGTACTTTTAGCAATTTCCAGTTCCTAGAGCATTTTTCTATATATTTTCATGAGGAAAATGTAAAGATGTAGCTTCTTTATGAAAAGAAGTAGCTTCTCTCTAAACCAGAAAAAAGAAAAAAAAAAAAAAAAGCAAATGGATGGTGTTCCGCAGTTTTTATGGGCAGAATTGCATTTCCCCACAATTTCTGTTTTGAAGTCCTAACTCCCAGTACCTCGGAATGCGACCTTGTTTGGAGACAGGGTCGTTACATGTGTGATTAGTTAAGTGCAGATGACACCATTAGGATGGGACCTAACTCGGTTGACTGGTGTTCTTGTAGGAAAGGGAAATGCGGACAGAGGCATTTGCACACCGAGGGGGAGCTGTGCGGACACGGGAGCGGGGATCAGGGTGCGTGTGTGTGCAAGCCAAGGAACACCGAAGGGTGCCCCCAAACACCAGAACCTCAGGGAGGAGCATCACGCAGGCTCTCACTTACAGCCCTCAGAGGAATCAACCCTGCTGACACCTCGGTCTTGGACCTGTAGCCTCCAGAGCTGCGACACAATATATTCTGTTGTCTAAGCCGCTCAGCCTGCAGCGTTTGTCAGGATGGCCCTGGCAGACTAACACGGCAGTCATCTTAACAGCCCTGTGATGTTATACCACAGTCTTGAGAGTTACAGCCTTTCTTTTTCCCGTTTTCCCCCGGAGGCACTTGAAGTTGGAGTTTTATTTCCTCGTAGAAGCTGAGTGCTGGGCCGTTGGTAGGGATAGTGAAGTTTTGGGCCAGCCTGGATGGGGACTGTTGCAGGGAAGGAGGGCCCCCTTTTCCACATACTAGGCATGGAAGCAGACAGTCCCAGTTTAGGGGGCACACGTCAAACAAATAATCAAACGTTATTTTTCTTATTTTAAGTACTGTGAAAAGGAGCGGCCAGCAGGTGGCCCATACCTGAAACGATGCAAGTGAGAAAGCTTCTCTGGAGAGGCACCATTTAAGCCAAGATGAGAGAGATGCACAGGTGTTCCCCAGCCAGAGAGTGGACTAAATGCCCTCTTGGCAAAGGGGCGACATAGGCAGATGCCTTCGGGCGGGGTAAGAAACTTCCCTCTCTCGACTGATCACGTGGCATCTGGAACACATGTTTGTGGATAAAGTACATACTGCTGTGAAATTTACAGAGTTGTAAATCCGTTAAAGGCAGGATCTTTGAAAGCTGGGTCTGGTGTTAGCTCTCCATCTAAATGAACGTAGGTTAAAGGAACAGAAACTGGGATTTCCTAAGGTTAAGTCAGTGGAGATTTAGATTGTTAGGCATCAAGAATTTTACCAGGTTTTCTTTTGGGATCATATGAACCTATATAAGGAAAATCTAGGGATGTAGACTGTTAATATGAATGGTCGTGATTACCATAACATCACACATTTACATAGATCTTTGGACTTGACAAAACAGATTTAAAAAGTGGTAAGTCATATGGAGTATCTCTTCTTCAGAAAGAAAGTAAGGGAGGGACAGATTCCACCTCACAAAGGCTCCAAGGTCAGTGTGTCTCCCGGCCTCACTTCGGCAGGAAAATAGCAGACGTGATGGATAGCTGTTAGCACTCTGACATTGACAGGTACATGCTGTGGCGTGAGTTGGCGCAGGTACGCTGGCGGTCACCGCCACGGTGGGATGTGCTCTTGTGTGGTCTTTCCTGTAATGGGGGCTTTGGCTTCTGCTGGGGGATCTTTGCCTCCTCTTGTTGTGTGGCTCCGTTTCAGCTGTCTCAGGGGTCCCCTGGCTCCCCTGCACACAGAGGTGAGCAGGAGACAGCGTGTGTGTTGTCTTAGAGGCCCCCCTTCCTGGGGGGAGGGAACCTGGAATAGACAATGGGTCTTGGGCTCAAAGTCCAGGATGCCTGCCTGGAATGACGGATAAGCTTAGCCATGCCCAGGGTCATTTCTTCTGCGTGTTTGGGACAGCAGCGATGGCCCTGCCGGGCTGTCAGTTATTTCCGTTCTGCGGGGAGAGGGGATTCCCTCCTCAGTCTCCTCAGAATGGTCCCAGTGTCCATCTTTTACATCACCGTCCCTCTGGATTGTGGTGCAGAGGTTCAAGTCCACCTTGTGGCACCTGGCTAACCTGATGTCACTGCCAAGCCAAGGAGGAGTACTTGCAGGGGTAATGATACACTTACCACCTGAGGAATACAGAGCAGTTCAAAAATAACTTCTGTTACATGAAGAAGTATAACGCACTTTGTTGGAAAATAGACCATATCACACCCTTTGCAGTGATTCTGCTGCATGAGTGTAGCATCATTTGTTTCTTTTTGTGCTAGTTGCCATGCCAGGTTACCTTTCCTTGCCATATATAGTTCACCGTGACAGCGAACAAATCACTACAAATAGAATTACAGTGTTGTTTTAATTACAGCCATTTCAATCGCTCATCAACATAACAATGAAAAAAATGGAAGGGTTACCACAATGTTGCCGAGTTGTCATCTCTTTGAATAGCTTTCTGATGACGGAGACTGAGCTCTTATAGATGGGCTGCATGGGCCTGTTTTTTAATCCTCACCTGAGGGTATGTTTATTGATTTTAGAGAGAGAGGAACATCGATGTGAGAGGGAAACACTGATCGGCTGCCTCCCATATGCAACCTGACTGGGGATCGATCCCTCAGCCTAGGTATGTGCTCTGACTGGGGGTTGAACCCGCAACCTTTTGGTGTGTGGGATGATGCTCCAAGCAGCTCAGCCACCTGGCCAGGGCTCCATGTACCTGTTTTTAATGATCTGGAAGCACTGATGGAGGATGCCAAGTGGAAAATGTAAAAGATCTTAGTCTTACATTCCATCCCACTTACTTTTGTAACCTTATGGAACCGCTTTTTCCTCCTTTTTCTTAATTTTCTTTAGTCCTTTTGTTATGATAATGGAGAGATTGAGGACAGCAAAGAGGGAAATAATTACATCTTCCTAAGAGTCACAGCGAGGAGTATTTAGAGCTTCGTGAAGTCCCTAGGGAAGATCTTGCGTATCTCCCAAACCTCACACACTAGCTAACGCTGCACAGAGAGTGGGTGTTCGATCTGAGAGTGTAGTGGTTGGCAGCGAGGGAGGGTGGTACTCCAGGGCCGTCTCTCAGGCTGGGAGTCGCTCTAAGCGTGGACAGACCTGTGATCACGTGCAGTGTCTTCATCCTCCTCTGTTAATCCGTTGGTGGTATTACAGCAACAGGCCACAGGCAAACACTAGTTTTATATCACCTTGTTTATGACCACCATCATGAGTAAGTGCTAGAAGTCTTCTCTGATGAAACTGGCTTCTCTAACCAAGAGATCCTTTTTAGATGTGCTTAACTTTTTAAATATAGCTTCAAAAGCCTGATGTCTCTATCATGCTATGGAATCATTCTTAATGGACAGAACTTGAAACTTTCAGAATAGACAGCAAGATTTACTCCTACTCCTATGAGCTTTCTCCACACTAGGAAATTGTTCCAACATCCGTACAATTAGGGTTCAGAGAAGCTTATCTTAGGAGGTCTCGGGGTGGGATACATTTTAATTGAATTCATTGTTAACTAATATGTACATATTATCAAATAATCAATTAGTTGACCTGTTTGAATCAATCAGCTCACCAAATCTAACAAAGAATGGACCAGGAATGGGTCCAGATTGTGTGGGTTCTGAGGGTTTTACGACTTCTGGAACTTCTTTAAGAGAAAGATTACAATGTCACAAATGCAATTTTAGGTATAAAAATAAATATTTACTTAGAATGAGAAGTCACAAATTATGCAATTTTTTAAATATATAGATCCACAAATCACCACAAATCCCCCCAAACACAATAATTTTATTAATTAACTTCCTGATGCCCTTTTATAATTGCTACATTTTTTGGTTGCATCTTCTTTGCCTCTTCAAATACAATTTTCACTAGGGAAAGTAGAAAGATAATAGTTTTTCTTTTAGCATAGTTGATTCAAAATTAATGTGTATTACTAACACTTTAGACACATTTATTTCAGCTTAGCAATGCTCTGTTAATAATGTAATGCAAATGTTTAGGATTTTTGTCTAATTAGAACAAATCTCTTTAAACTTTGCTTTGTATATAAAATTTATAATTTTAGACATTTGAAGTTTTCTTAGTATCAAATCTGGAATATTATTTGATCTGACAACATTCATTAAACCTTGCAAACTGTGGCTTTCTTTCTGCTGCATTCGTTTATTTGCCTTTTGCTTTTCTATTTCTGGTTTGAGACGGTCCTTGTGTAAAGCTTTGCTTCGTGTTGGTGATGCTGACCTGGAAGTTTTAGTTTCCATCATGATGTAATAAGAATTTTGGTGATATTGAAACTTCTACCAGGATTCTCTTTCAGTTTACATTTTGGCTGCTTCTTTTTATCACATTTGAATTTGGGTATTATCCGTAATTCTGAAAAAAGACAAAATGCATCTGAAATTAAAGCATAAACAAGAGTAGTTCAGTGCATTTTAAATTGCTGCTATATTACGTTACACTAAA
Organism: Anoura caudifer; assembly: GCA_004027475.1. Taxonomy (NCBI): domain Eukaryota; kingdom Metazoa; phylum Chordata; class Mammalia; order Chiroptera; family Phyllostomidae; genus Anoura; species Anoura caudifer. The sequence continues at coordinate 722,073 of PVKU01000080.1, forward strand.
GTGTTATAATCAAATAAACCTTACATTACATACAGCGACTTACTAATAAATATTTGCACTTGTTTCTTCATTTTCTTTCACTGTGTTAGTGACAATACTAGACTTTCTAAGTACAATACATGAGAGATAATCTAAGATATACTTTAATATCTCGGGATACATAAAACATGTAGCAGCTCTAGGTGTGTGCTCTATGAACACAGAGTTCTAGTAAATTCCATCAAAAAAAAGATTCCCATCAAAAACAGGAAAGACACATGGTGGGTGTATATTTGCGTGTGCTGCGCACATTCTTGACCGGAGAAAACTCCAACTTTGATCAGACATTGATGAGAATGGAATCTTCTGTGTAGAGTGTCACACAATTCAGCTCAGACCTCCTCCACTTCGAACCTTGTTTCTCTATCGCAGCCCGCAGAGCTCTGGTGCGGGGTCAACTGCAGGGCATGATGGCGCCATGGCACCTCTCTGGCCTTGCGTTTCAGGGCAGGGTGCTGTGTTGGCTGGCACAGGGGGCTGTAGGAGCATTTTTAGAAGTCATTCCTACCCTGGGCACCACTTAACACAAAAGACTGGAAGCTTCATAAACATGTCTTCTTTAACGCAAACTCAGTGTGTCCCTAACTCAACTTCTTCTTAGCCAACACCCCAAATGAATCATGATTACACCAGCGTCACCCAGCACAGGGGAAAATGTAACAGATGGGAAATCAGAGTGGAAAGAAATAGAAATCTAAACCACTGCAGTTTAAATATCTCACACTTGCACATTTTATGAAAGTATACTCAGGGGCCTGTAAGGTGCAAGTCCCATTAGCCACAATAAACCTCGTTCTGCGACAAGCCTGTCTGTCTCTCTCTTTCCTTTTGTCCTCCTAAGTTCACTCTGCAATGGCCAGGACATGACTTCATCCTTTCCACGCGAGAGCTGGCACTGGCTTATTTTGGGAAAGGCAGGCCATGGTACAATGGAACAACAGTCTATATATGGCACAAACTGGACACTTCTGTGTTTTTAAGGGGCACCAACTTCCCATTTGCTAAGTGACTTTTAATTGTGTTCATTAGCTCCTTGCGGCATTTTCCATAGGAAGTAAGGCCTAGTACTTGCACGGTACAGAAGCCGTGAAACACAGTCAGGCTAAACAGATTTTCCAAATTTATATGGTGCTTTAATGGCTGCAATGTTTGGGGAATTCTCTGTTAAATAGTTTTATTTAATATAAGACTCATCAGAGCCTTTGAGATGTTAATGGGAACATCAAAGGTGCTTCAAGAAGGGATTAGATTATGCAACATTTCCTAAATTTATTTGATCAAGAATCTCCTTTTTTTTTTAAATCCACAGGGTCTTCTATAGACCTGACCTTGTGGAGGAACGCAATGGCTACCACCCGGTGGGGAGTTGAGACTGGTATTCCTGCTTGAACCACCATCATTCAAACACACTATAGTTTTCAGCAAAAACCTGTTCCTTCATAAAAGTGCAATTATTCATGAGCCTGAGATTGCTAACGTGTACATACCTTTATAAAGCAGATATGATTCAGAGCAAGGTTTAAATGAATTCACGCAACGCAGTCTACAAAATGATCACCTTCTTTATTTATCCCAACGTGGATTATAAATCTTGCAGAAGTCTTAGTCCCTGCTGTGCTCCAGATGCCCTGCAAGGACTTGAAGCCAGGTGTAAGGAGGAGTTTGAAAGGGAAGAGGGAGCTGAGTCCAGAGAACGAGTCAGTGAACAAGTTTATGAGACTGGAAGGGGGACAGGTACCGAGGTATGCAGCTACTTTAAATCCTGTTTTGGAGCAGGGCACAGATTATTTAGATGTCAGTTGAATAATGTATCAACAGATTAAAATTTTAAAATATTAGACCTGAAAACTCATAGGTCATTTACTTAAACCTTTTCATTTTATAGATGCCCAAGTGGAGTTGCTTCATTCATTCATTCATTCATTCAGCATTGTTTATCGAGTGTCTCCTATTCGTTACATACTGTGACCCGACAGGTGTGGTGGTATACCTGGAGCATAGCAGTGAACAGCACGCACACCATGTATTCTTTCTTAGAGCTTCTGTTCTGGTGGAGGGAAGCGGACAACAGCAAATAAGTGAAATTTCTAATGGTGACACGCACTACGAGAAAAATAAAGCCGGGTGAGGGTGGAGGGACAGGTGCGAATGTGCGTATTAGTGGGGGGTGCGTGCACCTGTGTTTCCGGGGAGGCATCCCTGATAAGGGGACATTCAGGGAGAGACCTGAAGCATGTGAGTACCAGATGGGCTTGTTCCAGACCCCAGTAGCACTTTCGGAGTGACCCCCGACCTGACCAGACTGGCCTGCTCAACCCTCTCAAGCACAGGTTGGGTTTGGGAGAGTGTTTGAAAATGAAGGAAGGTCACAGAAGGGGCATGTTGGAGGAAAAGTGACAAGAGCTCTCCTTTCAGTTTGGCTCGTGATCATTTTCAGTTGGTTACAGGAGCCCTTTGTAGGTGGGGAGGGGGTGGCCATGAGTGCGAGTTAGAGTGAGGGGACCCGAGGCAGCTTTACCTTCTGCAGAAAGATCACCTTCATGAACGTTGAAGGGAAATGAGAGGAACACAGGGCTTGGGGTCCAGAGCGCGCTCTCACTGGGGCGGAGCCCCTGACGGTGCAGGCAGCTGTGAGAGGGATGTGCTGGAGTGAAGTGGGGGGGCCCCAGCCGTCCCTCTGTCCTCCCTGCGCGGGAGTAGAATAGACTGTCCGCAAAAGGGCACTGTCTGCAGAAGGGCACCTTCAAAGACAAACACGCATCCAAGTCATGAATGTGAATAAGGTGCTAATAGCATCCAGTGGAGTGGGGCACTGTGGGCAGGGAGTCCTCACCCAACAGACAGACAAGCAGACAAACAGACAAACAAGCCAACACCTACGGAATTAGTACCCTCCAGCCTGGACATCCATCCCCTAGAGGGGAAATTCTTTGGGCAGTTCTGCGGTAAATAACATTCTGTAGGAAAAATGTTTTTGAAGCAACAAATTATCCTCATTGTTGGCCTAATAAAATTGAGTAATCATGCTATAATCTCCTAATGGACAGAATGTCCTAGAGAATTCGGTCGCCCCCAGCACTACAGCAGTCACGTCTGTGTTTGCCAGTTGCATCTGGCTTGTTTCATGCGGGAAGGGAGTTTCCTCGGATGTCTCCTCTTCTCGTCCTTTGAAGAGGTGGCATCATTGACCTTGACAATGGCCCACAGTATAGGGCATTCCTCAGAATCTTGATTTCTTTATCCCACACTTAGCACTTGAGCTCTCCAGTGGGTCAGAAGTATGGCGAATTGCGGAAACCCTTATCTTGTCTAGGAGGAAGGAGAGATCAAGACAAAGGAAGACAGATCATCAGTGGGCAGCTCTGTCAATTTCTGTACTTGTTGAATCTTCCAGAGCAGTTGATTTTTAAGTAGTATTACGTCATAGAACACTGAACCCCCCAAAAAACCAATGTTTCCCAATTAAACTATAACACCATTTTTCTCACACCTTAAAATCATTTTACATTATCAAGAGACATTTTAGACTTATTTAGACTTAGATTTTTCTTTTATCACCATCTTTGTGTGCATGTAAAGAAAATGCAGGTAAACTCAGTTGCTATTGCAGGAGAACGTGGAATTTCAGACATTCCTCTGACAAAGATGTTTATGCCACTGCTGTTATATTTATATCCTGTTGTTCAATATCCATGCCTTTCCGCATGTACAACCACTTTTTATTTAATGTTGAATAATAGTACACATCTTTAAAGACAGTGGTGAAACCGGTCATTTGTACAGCCGACAATGCACATAACTAAAGTGACAACCTGTGAAGATCTATGACCATGTCTGCACATGGGCAGCTAGTTAGAGCTTCATCACACTGCCACCGGGGTGACGGTGACTTTAAGAGGCCATCAGTTAGAAAATGCGTCTCCGTGTCAGAGATACGGAAATATGTACGGGGAACTGAGCATCCAGTTTCTGGCAAAATATGGTAAGTTACGGAAATAGAAGGTGACAAAGCCCTGGAGTGTTGTCTAAGGCCATAGAACAAAGGGGAAGAAATGTTGACCCTTTTGGGCCCGTTGACTTTGGGGTGAGCACATTTCCAATTCTGAATGAACCCTGGCATGTAGGAGCTTCCCAGGGGGGCCTCTGCGGGGAATGAATGGGCAACCGCGGTTGACTTCTCTCCCTTGAGGGAGAGGGTTAGGGTTCTCGTCATTGCTGCTGTTGATTTATAATGACAACAGAAATTAGTTTTGACAAAGGAAAGATGACAATGACTTCACAGTTCTAATATAATGAATTTATTTTTAAATATTTCATCTTTAGTATTCATCTATATGCATTCTTAATTTTCATAGTTGTAATCATAATAATGAATGCAATATTTTATGTTTCCACTGAATGTTATATCGAGACAGTATAATTATAATTTTATGGCTGTGTAATGTTCCATTGAGTTATACACAATAATTTATCTAAACATTTCTTATTGTTATACATTTAGGTAGCTTCTGATGCTTTGCTATTTAGATGAAGCTGGAGATAATATTATTGTGAATGTAGTTTTCCCTTCTGTTTAATTATTTCCTCGGGAAACATTCCCAGGAGCGGAATTTTGGGGTCAAAGGGAATGATGCATATTTACAGCCCTTGGTATAAATTGCCATGAGAAAGGCTCCCATAAAAGTTCAGAGCAATTTCAGCAGCAATCTCCTTGAAGATTCTGTAGGGCAGGAGACTATTTTAACCACTTTACGATACTCATCCTTTCCATTTTCTGGGATGTGGATGCCGTGGGAGGTATGACTTAAGAAGAGAGGAAAACGAGTGAACTGCGTCGTTGTGGCTGGTTACTACAGCGCGCTCCAGTGTTTTTACAGCCTGAAGCTGCAGTTCGGTTCTTGCCTCTTATTTTTCTAGCTTCCTTGGCTCTGTGCAATGGGATGTAAGGGTCTAATGGGTTCTACTTAAGGGAAATCAGGCATTAATTATGAGGTAGGACATGGAGCAAGAGTCTTTTTGAATCCTTCAGACTTGAATAGAAAAAGGTAAACTTTGTTTAAAAGGGGTGGGCTGGTTACAAAGTAATTTGCGTAATTACTCTGTGGAATGACTCTAATTCAGAGGATCAAAATGCAGATGTTTATTTTGTTGGATTCGAGATAACGTAAATACTACCAGGCTATAGAAACAGCGGCTACAACCTCCAGATGTAGACCTCAGCTGGGGGAAGGCTCAGTGAAAGGTGTGAAGCAGAGTTTCAGACAGGTGCATGTGTCTCATTGGGATATATGCCACTTTGGAATTCGTCCACAGCCCTTTTGGTTACATCTGGGCTTCTGCCTCGTCCTCTTCATCGCAGAGAGTCAGTAACGGAAGTGACTGAGACAGTTGTCTCCCGTGACACTGAAGGAAGGTGTAAGCAGGCGCCACAGTTCACGCAGCTCTTACACGGACTGTGCCCTGCATGCAGGGGGGTGGCACTGCCGACCTCTCTGTTGAGCACAGCAAGTAGGGCTCATCCTCTGAAACCCAGTTTTCCCGTAAGTTGTTCCTCTTATCTGTGTTCTCTCTGTGCTCCCAGTTACAAAGGACATTCCTTTGGGAGACGATGAGCTCGGGCCAGGGATGCCACCTGCAGTGGCGGGAAGGAAAGACGAAACTGTCTCTAGAGGATGCCACCTTGGTCATGAGGACTTGGAACCGCTGATTGCTAATAACCCATGTTACGCCGACCCTACCGCTACATCACGAAGAAAGTCTCAAGACACCGTGTGGTGCCGTGACACCACATAGGTCAGATCTGAGAACGATCAGGTTTTTGCTCATTTTGTTTCTATAGCGTCTATTGTAGAAACTGGGAAATCATCCAGTCTGGGGCTTTCTAACTTTCCAGTCTGTGGTCTTTTGACGTGGCGTGTTGTGGTGTGTGCTCATAACCGTGGACATGCGTTTGTGTTTTGGTAGTCAGGGCTTGCTCAGGTGTGAGTGACAGGCTTTTCACAAACAACTGAGACAGAAAGAGGGGTGCACGGGTTCATTTCAGGGAGAAGTCTGAATAGTTTGGGGCACTGCTGGATCCAGGGGCTTGAATCATGTCATCGCATTTCTATTCTAACCCCCATTTTACGACCGAATTCCTTTTCTGTGCCCCCCCCCCCCCCCCCCATAGTCTATAGCCACCTGTTAGGAATGATGGACAGTGGGAGCTCCATGTTTACACTCATTGCTTGGGACACCTCCCCCAAAAGGAGACTTCTGTTTGTCTCAGCATCTCGTCTCAAGGTGGACTTAATTGTCCATGTTGCTGTAATACATCCATCCCTGATCAAGTCGCTCTAGTTAAGAAGATAATGCCTTTTGATTGGTGAACCCGAGTGATACTTCACTCCTTTAGTACGTGGGGCTGGACACCAAGATTGGCTGTCCCCTTGGGAGCATGTGCGGTCGAATCGAGAAAAGTGGAGGAAGAGATTCTGGGCAAACCCAACAACTGGTCATTTCAAGGGCGGCTCTAAATGCCAGTAAGATTCACTAAAAAGACGAGGAGGTCTTTTCCAGTGTTTTCTCTTCTTTGTGTTTTCTGTTACCTTCCATATAGTCTGACATCTTGAGTCATGTGTTTAGAAGACTATATTAAGTGTCTCCTCTCCCTTGTGCGTACATGAATAAGAGCTTCAGAGCAAAGGAAATAAAACCCATGACCACTTTCTAGTGTTTGGAAGTATGACTATTTTTCTACCAGCCTGTGTTAGTGGACTTTGATATAAGGGGATTCAAGTCCACACCAAACTTTATTCTACAATGTTGTGGTATTCAGTGGTTTCCACGCTTAAAATAATAATGATTTTTTTCTTGTCTCAACTTCTGCTCTACATAACAGCAAATTAACAGACTGATATACCAAGAGCTCCAACTTTAATGATTTTCCTCCTGGGAGAGATTAAGTTGTTATGTGAATCCTTGTGTGCACTTATTCCTAAGTGTGGATGCATTAGACAAAGCGACCTCTCTCTGAATGTTCCCTCAAGGAGACATGGTCTTGCAGCTCACCAAGTAGCAAGTTTTCTGTTAGGATGAACTTCCCAGTCCTTTCAGTAGTATACTTTGTATTTCCTTAAGAACTCTTGATTATAGAACTTGTTAGCTACTTGTAAGCAACTTCAAATTTCTTTATTCTAGCAACAGATGGACACAATGCAGAAAGAGGCATGTTCTTCTAAGTTGCTGACTTCTAAATACACAGTCCACTGAGCATCTTGTCAGACTCACTCTAGTTTCCCTGTGTTTGTGTTGAGGATTTGGACAGTAGAGCGATTATTTTGTAACCTGAG